>NNCF01126339.1:133729-154334 GCA_002313205.1 Laupala kohalensis | reverse complement strand
AACTCGTTGGGTCCTTGACCCCAATCAAAGGTTCCCTGGTGGCAGCGTTGTTCCGCTTCTTTCTCTTCAGTGAAGAGAGCAAAGACAACCTTCTGTCCTCGTAGATTCGGAGGAGGTAAAGTGACAGCGGGGATGACGTAGGGCACTGGGGGCTTTGGGGCACGAGGGGGACGTATTGATGGGGACAAGTGGATTGACCATGGCACCAGTTCTCCATTGGGGAATTCAGATGCCAGAGCGAGTGCCATCGCTCTCCATGCTCCGAAGTGAAATAGAGGACGGACGGTTTCTTTTGCTTCGTGTGACAGATTGCTGAGATTCGGAAAAGACACAATGAATATTTATGAGCGTATTATAAAACTACATTACTTCTTTTCTATTGTATTTAAATTATACAGAATGGAGCATTTAAACCATTCCATTGTCTCACAGTCATTATTGTGACTAGTTAGGAAGTAGCTTTGTTAGAATGAAACCTTTAGACGCGTAAGAAGGTTTGTTCGGAAGAACATCGTGGTGGATGAATTTTTTTAAAATGTCTATTCTATGGCCAAAACGTAGCGAGCTTTTCACACTCACTTAGCACTCGGTCGGCGTGATTCCATTCCGTACTAGACTGAGTATAACCCGCGAAAGCATCACGAATGACCACTCCACAGATCTTCAATGACGATGTGGTGCGCTGTTGCCGATTGTGGTGAGTGGCGTCTATACTTCTTCGAAAAAAATTGAGTCTTTACAATGATTTATGCTGCCTACATCTTGTGTGGTTCAATAGATATTCGGATGTTTCCTGGTGATCTTGGGTTTTTGCAGGATGACATTGGGAGGTCTCCCAGACAGCGATATTTAAAATCGTGTGATTTTCTTTTTCCGTGAGGAAACCTCAAAGCAAAGATGGACGCACTTTGTCCTCGAACTATTGAAACGGTAAAGGCTGCCATTACCGAAGAAATCCAAGCAAATCCGCGAAAAGTGCACTATCTCCGTCAGTGAACATAGAAGTTCCAGACACTTGGCAAATATAATTTGTAAGGCACATTGAAATGAAACTGAATTCTAGTCGCCTTTTTTGTTCTACACTTTTTTGAAATCAGAACGATTTACATGCCCCACTCTGCATACTAACCATTTACTACATCGACATATTCATAGATTGCATACGTACTTTCACACAATTTTTATTACTTTTTTAATTCTTTTTATCAGAAAAGTCTAACTGTCCCTTGACAGATTTGAACACATTCTTTATATAATAAAGAGCTGGAAACCGAATCATAGAGTTCATGACTTCGGGACAAGGAAATGCGCCTAATTGACCTTGGGATAGACATAGTGCTCATTGTACAGCAGACTTAGTGGACTTGGAAATAAGTCTGGGCATTGAGATGTTTGTGAAAATTCATTTATACCTCCACTAGGATTTGGTGCCTAACCGTTCAGATGGTAGTTATAAGCTCTATACAGAGTGTATCAATGATGATGTTACAAACTTTCAGGGGTAAATGGATCAATTTGAGATAAGGAACCATATTCCGGAAACAATCGAGTCAAAAGTTATAAGCAAAATTCTACTCATTTAATTCCGTTTACCTCCACAAGTTTCACAAGCTGCTACATTTACAACAAATGTTCAAAATGGCGTATCCGTGCGACAATGCAGGCATGGCATCGTCGCACAAAGTTCTGTCGCACCCGTTCGAATATCCCCGGTGTCGTATGAACAGTGTCGCAGGCAACAAGAATTCTTGCCATGAGATCCTCTTCGGTCTCGACAGGTGTCTCATACACAAGGCCTCAGTGATGTGGGTACGGCGTTGGTCTACTATTCCCAAGTTAGTTCAAACGCGACTGAGGTCGGTGGTTTTTTACTTTTGACTATCATTTTCGGACTATTGTTAACGAAATTAAATGAGTAGAATTTTGCTTATAAATTTTGACTCGATTGTTTCTGGAATATGGTTCCTTATCTGAAATTGATCCATTTACCCCTGAAAGTTTGTAACATCATTGATACACTCTGTCCGTGTAATATAACTGATTGCAAAATTTCCGTAAGGACTTCGTGGTATTTGATAATCTTAATGCTATAAAAGTACCTTTATTTTCTGCCTTGTTCGCATTAAAAGCTAGTTCTAATATTTCTTTAGTATTGGTTGAACAAAGGGATATATTTTATTTACGTTCTTACTGTATAGTTGTAATATTTTACGTCGCATATAATTTCTTTCTCGTTGTTACATTGTGTACAAATTTTTGGAACAATTTTATATCACGTGTGTGTATTTTATAGATATTTGGGCTGCGATTCATAATTTAACGTCTTATTATTTTTTATTATATGTTCTTTTATTATGTCCTCTTTTTTATCTGTTACCGAGCATTGATCATTTGCAGGGTAATAAATTANTGGGCTGCGATTCATAATTTAACGTCTTATTATTTTTTATTATATGTTCTTTTATTATGTCCTCTTTTTTATCTGTTACCGAGCATTGCTCATTTGCAGGGTAATAAATTATTATTGTTATTATTCGTTGTTCGGATGCTTTCTTAGCTTTCTCTTAGGATACCCTTCAATTAATGAAACAAGTGAGGTGTAGTCCGTGTTGTAAATTTTAATCAAATCCTCTCCAGAAATTTCAATGTACTTACCGAATTCCTACAGTCTGAATTCGTAACAGCACAACGAAGGGAGCACGTGCTGACCATAGGACTGTTTCGCGAAGTGACGGCAGCAAGCGTGCCAATCTAAGACGAGCTTCATTCTTCTCACTAAGTAATACGAGCACCACACGTGGTTGTGGGAGACGGTTGGCAGCAGCGTGACGCGGAGTAAGAATCCGTTTCCAACTCCCTTGTGTTAACACCAACACATCAAGTTACTTTTTGTTGTAAATCAGTTTTGTTATTTAAATCACACATTTAATTTGAGATAGAATTATGAAGTAAAAGTATCTGTCATTACACATTTAACAACTAAATTTTGTGAGCAAAAGGTGAAGTTAAATATGTCTACAGTCGTGAAGACTTCACACCTGACAACATTTATTGAGAAGAGTTTCGATTCTGATTGGAAGGGAACAAGTTGGCGGATGGAGCATACTGGTGTCCTCACGACCCTACTAAATTGAATCGCCACTTAACTAATCTACGAAGATTAAAAAAACTGGTTGTATGATGTATTCTTATAATTTTCATTATTTCAAATGTTAATGAATATTCATATTCGTTTCCATTAATTTCATTCAGCCAGAGGAAAAATATATCCTAATTAGCTTCCATTGCTATCTCTACCTAATTTTGGTACGATAATAAGAAATTATTGCACAAGTTCACTATCTCTCGAAATTGAGTGGTACTCCTCGGTTTTCAGAGCGCTTTCATTCCTAATGCGATTTTTGCTGTCAAATAGAAGATTAAGAATGAGAAAGTGACATTGGTAATTAATATTCTCTTCATCATTTCTTCTTGCCCGTACATATTGAGTAAGCAGATATTATGAACATTTTCACATTTCAAAATTAATAAATTTCGAAATGCGACACTAAATGCAGTAAATCTTAGGTGAGTCAGAATCTAAATTTATATCAATCTTGAACTTAAAAAAGTTAACTTACATCTAGTCTCAGAGGTCGGTGAGAAGTAATCAGCTCTTTTGGAGCCGTTTCTCATCGCTGCCACCACGTAAGGCAATTCACTTCGGGTCATCGCCAAAGCAGCCCCCGCAGCGTCTGCCCCCGCATCCAATGCCACCGACGCTGTGGGAGCCGCAGCGAAGGCGGTAGTCGGATCTGCATCACGGGAGGGTTTCAAAGTAGCACCCAATGCGGCACCCAGACGATGCACCTCATAGGAATGGGTTACAATATCCGCCAACAGAATGCGCAACTGAGAGGGTGATTGGGGCTCTTTGGCGGAAATCAGAAGATACGGCGAATTAAAAAGGAGGATTATAATAAGGATTTGAGAGATGGAGTAACCTGCAAGTAAACAAGAATTTTAGTCAAGTGACAAATAAGTAAAAACATTTGCAATTGAGGTTTGTAAATGAAACACATTCTAAGTGTCAAAAACATAATTTTACATGAGGCACAAAAAATGATTTAACACCATAGTAATTATAAAAAAATAAAAAAAATATTTTGTTTGATGTTGCAACAAATGCTTTGCTTTAAAAAAGTAAAGTTGATCCAAATTGAAGGTGTTTTGTTGCAACCTTTATAAGTGCCGTATAATTAAAATAGGAACAATGTTCTAAGTGCTACATGTGATTTAAAAACCACTATAAGTACACCGGTTAGTACAACGTCTAATATCCATTATTTTGTCAGGTGTTACGACGAACAATAGAAAAATAAGGAAATAAATTATATACCGACTTTTCCGAATGATATTGCAAAATAATGGCTATGATATTACAAAAAACACAATACATTTACAAGTACGACGAATAGGTAGTTTTCTATAAAATGAATTTCCCAAGGAATATCATACTTTTGAAATATTTTTATACATATTATAATAACATGTATTACAAAATATTTGTATTATCTTCAAAAGGTTGTGAATAAAAAAAATCTGAAAACTCAGTCAAAAAAATTCAAGTTCAAACTTAGCTGGTTGTAAACAACACTCGCACTGAAAGACAACAAATACTCCCGCTAAAAGGCTTTTACAGCATAGAATTCTAAGAGTATGCTAAGAGCTCAGCACTTAGAACGGAATCCTTGTTTGCCTCGAGCTAGACGTTAACGCTTAACCGATTACCACAGCATGGCGGAAACAAAGGAGAACAATTTTCGCGAAAAAACAACATTTTTTCTTCTTTTGGCACTTTTTTATTTACATGCCTCAATAATTTAACCATGTCCTAATGCAAAGCATTAGCCTGAAAGTGCGAGTTCTCACCAAGGGTGAGATAACCTAACGGCTATTGGAGGCGTGGCAGATTCGCTGGCGAACAACCGATAAGGGGGCACATTTACTTAAGTTCATTGTTGGCGTGATATATCCATAGAAATATACGAACTACTGGAACACTGATNCCCCCCACCACAGTCGGGGGTTCGACCGTCTGAACCTCCACAAACCTCAATGCAGGTGGCGCCGTTTTAATTGAAGTTCTTTCACTTATACATAATAGTTTTATGTTTTACTACAGTGGAGTTCTTTTAGTGGGACAAAGGATTATAGAAGTTACAACAGTTAATCAAAATCCATGTATTTGAGTGTTAAAACCCTTTGCATAATATATTATTATAAAAGTTCATTTTTTATGAGTACATGGTCTAATTTAGATTAATCGTACAATATCTTAAAAAAGTAATATAAATAGAATTCATTAATATATTTACAATAAGTATTTGACAATAGGACTGATAAAAACAACGATAAAACCAACCTAGAGTACAACAATTTGAATCTACATATTTTGAAATAAAACTATCTTGTTAAGCTTCTGGCGCATACCAAGTTTAGATTTATTTAACAAGAATGTTTTTTCCTTAGAATGAGCATAACAAACTGTTTTATAAAATAATGATCCAATGAACTTAATGAATCTACCTTCATGGCTTTCGTCTAAAAACTCACAATATGATTTGTGTTCTTTGAGTAGTGTACCTTCGAAATGCATGCATGCAGCTAAAATACATTTAGTGGTGTTAAAATTCCTCTTATCTCTATTACTTAAAAACAACGTATACGAAAACTTTACTAATTTAAAAATATCTTCTGAAACATTAACTAGTTTTCCCTTGGAGACAAACGATGTGAATAAATATCCTTAATATCGAGGTGATCATGTAAAATATAAATACAGGGTTGGGCAGGGAGGTATGGATGATTTGAAATAACACTTACCNCCTTATTCTTCGAACAATAAAACCACAAATGTAATATAGAATGTTGTCCCTGTAATAAGATGCTCCTGATTCACTTATTAAGTTGTCTGTTCCAAATTCTAGTAATTGGTCATCTGGAAGTGTGTCTTCATTTTCATTTAAACTGTCAGATGCTGATGGTGTTTGGAAGCTGAGAATGAAATTTTGATGGTTTTCGTCGAGGTCAAAGCAATTGAAACTGCCTGATGCCGTAACTCTATTTCTGTACATCAGTTTTCTAAGCGCTTATCTGAACTGATTAACTAATATCTCTCAGATACATGATTCTTTTTTTCTGGAACATGCGGATGATGGAATTTTCTTTGAAAGTTGTGTGGCTCGGTACCTCTGTTGACATTCCAGGAACCGGAAAATTCACATCTAACTCTGTTGATGTTTGTTTTATTTGCTTCAGATTAGTTTGAATTGAACTGCCTACTAGATGGTATATTTCTATGAACTAAGCGCTCCCTGAAAAAGAATCAGTCTCTGGGAATGACAAAACGAAACGTTGCGTTCCTTGCTACAAGTAGCGATTCCTGAGCGATTCACACAATACAGCTGCAAAAAATGTGATTGTCATTGAAGTCTGCAGCATTCACATATTTTATGTGCAACATGTATATTAAGCTGTCCTTCGCAACATTAACTTGATTAAAGAGTAAGTAAATGAAATATAAATAAATGTTTTTAAAGAGCTTCTGCTTTAACAACCATTTTTATTCCTTTAGACATGCATTTTAAGAGTTTTATCAGAGTTTTACTGTTAAAGGAACATAAATAAATAAGATGTATCTGATAGATACACGCAAGTATCCGAGAAACTATCTAGTGCGAGTGTTGCAGGGTTAATTTCTGCGACTGACACATTTGTCTGATGGTGCAACGAGTGACGCAATGAGTTTGCAATTTCATGCAATACTCCCGACTAGAGGGGGGGTAGCTTCGTAGCCGGCTCGAGTTCGCCCGCTATCCCCGTATTACTCAGCGTTCCAGTAGATGGTATATTTCTATGGATATATGATGAAAAGTCACGGAAATGGTTTAAGCCTACGCCTGCAGTGTTACAAATGTTAACAGTAGACGGTAACTTTCAGGTATATGTATATCTAATAAAGAAGGTGGATATGACAAATATATGTATGGATCCGGAACAGACGATGCACAACATCAATTGTGTGTGTGTGTGGGGGGGTCAGTTTTATGACGAAGAGCGCAGACGATATATAGTGACATTAATAAGGGAGGGTTTCTTCACCACACGGAGTTGCCTCACACTGACAAGGACAGAAGATTTTGCAAACAAATATGTATAATACGAGGCATCTAGAAAGGAGATATTTGACTAAACTACAGGAGTTGAGTAGTAGATATGCAGTGATGGAGACGGGCACGTCCATTTGATATTGTATAGTGGTGCTGTCTCAAGAAAAGGCATTAAACAAAAGGAAAATATTAAAATAAAAATCTCTTTATTGCGTCTGTCATAGGTAGAGATAAGAAACCCTAGACGTATTCATTCTGATAAAAAGGATCTCGTTAAGAATAAAACCAATTTGGTTAAAGAAGAAAGATATTTATAACAAAATTATTTATATCGTTTAATTTACATTCTGAAGCCACTGAAGAACTAATAAACATTTTTCATATTACGGGGATCTTAAATATTGTTCAGGGAATTGCATACCAACATTCGTACTTACATTGAAAGATCTTGAAGTTATTCCTTGGAGATAAAAACAATAGTCCTTTTCTTGCCCGACACGAGTCTTCCTCACAAATGTCCATCATAACAGCCGTTATTGGTTACACCTCATGAGGAAATTTCTTGTCATTGAATACTAATTCTGCTGTCTCAGTCATCTGTATAACAATTATTTGTGTATAATTTGATAATTATCTGAATAATTTAATTCTAACACTGTTTCCATTTCAGGTTAAAATGGCTCACCCCGTTATTAGTTTTCTGGTAGATGTTCAAAACATAAGACGCCATATATGTCGATAGATGTTAATATTAACTACTCCATAATTCACTTAATATCTTAATATCAGTTTTGAAACATCTTGCTCTAGTAGTATGCCAGATTTAGTTTCTCTAGCCCATAAAGCAAATATATTCGTAGCAAATTTTGTGACAATGCAACCACACCCACCAAAGACACTGTTTTCTCATGAGAATTGTGATATAGCGAGCTCGTACTACAAGCATGTTTTTTAACGAGGGTCGCGTGTTGCCGTACTACTGCCGCCCTGCCCAACGTTTATCACGATATTTCAAGAAGCCATTATTGTTTCCAAGATTGTGGAAACGGAAAAAAAACNCTGCCCAACGTTTATCACGATATTTCAAGAAGCCATTATTGTTTCCAAGATTGTGGAAACGGAAAAAAACAAACATTCAATGTTTGTTTAATGGTAACGACGTTTTGATGCAATATCTGAATAACACAGTTTTGCGTACAAGATAATATGTAAGGTCAGAAAGAACTGGACCCATTCTCTTTAATGAATCGTAGAAAAATTAAACAGTACAAGTGTAATATCAGGTACAGTACTCCAAAGTGAATTCGAAACATAAAAACTTGTATTTGACTGGATAGCGCATGACCCACTACTATACAGCGGCACTTAAAAAAAATAAATATAAATCTTGAGTTAATACACGTGTTTTGAACATTAATAATAGTAAAAAAGGGAAGAGCTTATTGGGAAGGGTGACTGTGTTAGACTGCTTTTTCATCCTGATGCATCTATTTTGTGATTTTATTAAAATCGTAAGACCCGTTCTCTACAAAAAGTGCAGAAATATACATACACAGGTATATACAGTCGAATTATTGATTTCTTTAATTGCTCGTAAAGTATGGGGAAAACCACTTAGATGTTAACAATATATTACATTCAAGACGACAAAAAAAGATAACGGTGAAAACAATTCCAAAGAAAAACCAGAGGAAAAGTTAATTTTAAGAAATTAAATATTTTTCCGTTGAACATAAAAATGTTTAATTCTTTTAAGATCGAAATAATGTTTGAAATAATACATCTCGTGTTTTATCTTGATGAAAATGAAAATATCGACAATATGAAACTCATCCATCATACATAAATATTGGATATGTGCGCCTTGATTTGTAATCTTTGATGAGTGATTCCTATGCTCTAAGTCACTGCTACGGATATCACGTAGCCATCTATTTCTCTTTTGTATGTATCACGAATGCTGGAAAAACTTATCTTCTGTAGATACATCACGAAATGTCGCTATAAAATATGAAAAAAATATGAAATTTTGGTAACTTAATAACGGGTCATGGAAAGTGAGAAGTAGTAAAACCAAAGTGTGATTGAGGCATTTAAAATACAAATTTCGTTTAATTGAGTAGGCTTTTGAAACCCTCAATGAATATGGGGCGCGAAACCTTACGCAGTATTTCATTTCTTGAACCCAAAAGAAACTTTCACTTATTAACGAAAAGTATGTTACTTTATTGCCCTAACTTAAATAGTAACTTAGTTTACTGCCTCCCATGTGGTCATACGTAGTTTGCAACTGCTTTTTTTGACAAAGTTTATTTTACTCTTACTGGTACCCAGAAGGACAAAACATTTAATTTAAATGATGCAAGCTTTTCTTAGATTCACTAATACAATTATCGAGCCTGAACTTATTCATCTTTACATTATTTTTGTTATATAACAGTACACCATTATTAAACACTGCAACGATCTCATTCAAATCATTGACTTGTAAGGAGAAGGGGTCAAGTCTTAAAAGACGTATCTTATGACTGTTCTATTTTTCCAAAATAAAAAATTTCAAAATTATGCTACGGAGCCGGAAATACTCCATTATAAAATTAATAATTGTGTATTTGGAAGTTAAGTTGGTTTTAGTTGGTTTTTCGTACTTTTTTGTAATCATATGTCGTACATACNTAAAATTAATAATTGTGTATTTGGAAGTTAAGTTGGTTTTAGTTGGTTTTTCGTACTTTTTTGTAAACATATGCCGTACATACAAAGTATTTGTGTTGTTTTTAATTTTATAATTAAACCCCATTTCTTACGGGCGTATGTCGTTTCCAAAATGTTACTGAAGTATAAATTTCAGTATCGTGTTTCGGAAAAATAAAAGAATAATTTAAGGAAAAGTTTTCAATTTTGAATAAATCGAATACAAAATACATGTACTTATTAAAAACGAATACAGTTCGATGTGACGTACCAATGGTTTCATGATTAAGTAAAATCCACATCATCTCTTTTCAACCAAACAATTCGTATATTTGACTGGTAATTGATTNCTTTATTACTTTTGTTCCAACGTACTTGCCATCCATTTGTCAATTCTATTATTAACCTTTTTGTTTGCTCTTCTTTTGTCCCTTCTATGTATTGAAGGGACAACATTGATCATAATTGTTCATATTAAGGCTGTCATGTGACAAACCGAACTCAGTGAAATCTGTGTTGCATGTTGATCATTGATTAGTTCTCGGCGCAAGCCGTACACACGAGAGATCACACACCCTTCAGGAAAAAAATAAACAGAAAACAATGCGTCGTTTTGATTGGCCCTCTCCGAACACGCCGTCGCATTGTTTTCCAAGCGCCCTTAACCTACACCGTAGTTTTCATGACCCCTAAGTTTTCGGGGAAGCAAAAGCACAAACATAGATATGAAAATGTATAGAATATGTCTGTTTTTATTTGTTTTAATCACGATATTGTTCGTAATCTCTGCCGTGGCGTCTAGTTTGCTCCGGATTATCGGAGAATATTCAGCCAAGTTTTGTTCCGATTCCTTGCTTGCTTCTGTATGATTGCTTGTTTTTTCTTTTAATTTTTTGCTAGATAGAATGTTAAATTAAACGTCGTTGGTTTGTTTCTCGTGGTTTTAATGTTAGAAAGCTTTTTCGGCTGCATAGCAGCCATCGTCAGTAACATCACTGAGTTTTCAGGAAACATTTTTCTTGCACTTACCAAACATTTTTCCTGAATGTGTTCAGTGTATGTTACTGACGATGATTGCTATGCAGCCGAAAAAGCTTTCTAACATTAAAACTACGAGAAACAAACCAACGACGTTTAATTTATCATTCTTTGATAATGTTGCCAATACCCCATAATTACCTAGTACTTTTTTGCTTGTTTATTTTAGTCAACATCCTCATGAAAAAATATACTAAATGAGATGAAAGAGAGGTACAAAAAATTAAACAAAAAAGACCTAGTCTTAAATATGATTATGAACAACCAATAGCTTTACACGAAAAAGAATGAGAAAAATACTTTATACATCAACAATGATTTAACAGATTGTCAAAGAAAGGTATGAGGAGTGCCGAATTTTAATCTTTTTAAATATTTTTTTTACATGAATTACAAGTGATACTTCTGCTACGCAGGATTTCTTCCAGACAGTTTTCACAAAATTTAAAGAAGTTTAACGAATGGAATATGTTCACCGGACAAAATATTACCCCCATTAGGAGTACACACTGGTTAGATTCAGGCCAGAGGTTCTGTGGTGTTTTGGAAGTGTTTTCGTACTATGTCTCGGGTCCACTCATTCAGATCAGGCTACCTTCACTTCAACTTTGTCATTTCAAGGTTTCTTTATTTCTCTTTTCTCTGTTTCTGTCTTACTACCTTTGGGCAATAGACATTTAACCGTGATTATTCACGTTTCTCCGCTCCCACCTCGTGGAGGCAAGCGCGGATCCACTGTTTATGTCATCCCACTGACTTCTTCTTCTCTAAGTATTGAAAATATCTCGTAAGTGTCTTAATTTTGTAATAAATTCAGCATGATCCTCAAAATCTTCCTGTTGTCGTATTATTTTATCCACATTGTGTGTTGGAAATAGCCCCTTTCTTTTTAGCCTTTCTATGTACTTCTCCCGTTATTTAGCATACAGTAAACATGTTCATAAAATATGTTACGCTGTTTCTGCCTCTGTGTCGCATTTTCATAAGTCTGTATCTTGGTGCAAGTCTGTACGTTGCAAGTAGTGCTTGAAATTACCNAGAAAAATACTTTATACATCAACAATGATTTAACAGATTGTCAAAGAAAGGTATGAGGAGTGCCGAATTTTAATCTTTTTAAATATTTTTTTTACATGAATTACAAGTGATACTTCTGCTACGCAGGATTTCTTCCAGACAGTTTTCACAAAATTTAAAGAAGTTTAACGAATGGAATATGTTCACCGGACAAAATATTACCCCCATTAGGAGTACACACTGGTTAGATTCAGGCCAGAGGTTCTGTGGTGTTTTGGAAGTGTTTTCGAACTATGTCTCGGGTCCACTCATTCAGATCAGGCTACCTTCACTTCAACTTTGTCATTTCAAGGTTTCTTTATTTCTCTTTACTCTGTTTCTATCTTACTACCTTTGGGCAATAGACATTTAACCGTGATTATTCACGTTTCTCCGTTCCCGCCTCGAGGAGGTAAGCGCGGATCTACTGTTTACGTCATCCCACTGACTTCTTCTTCTCTACGTATTGAAAATATCTCGTAAGTGTCTTAATTTTGTAATAAATTCAGCATGTTCCTCAAAATCTTCCTGTTGTCGTATTATTTTATCCAGATTGTGTGTTGGAAATAGCCCTTTTCTTTTTAGCCTTTCTATGTACTTCCCCGTTATTTAGCATACAGTAAACATGTTCATAAAATATGTTACGCTGTTTCTGCGTCTGTCTCATTTACAAAAGTCTGTATCTTGTTGCAAGTCTGTACGTTGCAAGTAGTGCTTGAAATTACTGTGTCCGGTTCAAAATTCTACCAAATATGGATTGATTTCATACCATTTTTTATTTTTCATTGCGTATGTGACGTCTTTTATATGCTTGTATGTCTTTCTTCCTTTATTACTTTTGTTCCAACGTACTTGCCATCCATTTGTCAATTCTATTATTAACCTTTTTGTTTGCTCTTCTTTTGTCCCTTCTATTTATTCTTCATTTATCATAATTGTTCATATTTTGTTTTTGAAGCCTTTTTTCTGAATGTATAGATCTGCTGGAAACACTCCTGTTAGAACCTCCAATGCATCTGTAGTGACAGTTGAATAGCATCCCGTCATTTGCCGTACACATTGACGTTGCATGCGGCATAGTTGTTGCTCATATGTCTTTTTAACTATTACCTTTCCCCATACCCTACATCCGTATAATAGCATCGACCGTACCGCCCCTTTATATAGTTGCAATACTCCATCCCCAGTTCTATTATATCTGCTGTACCCTACTCTTAAAAGACTGTAGTACAATTTCTTCGTTCTGACGATTGCATATTCTAAAAGCTTATTGAATAATAGCTTTTCATCGATTATTACTCCCTGATATCTGTAACCCCCCCACTATCTTTCTCCATGCAACTTTATAATTGGGTGTCTTCTGTTCTTTTTAGCATTGCCTATCCTCAGCATCTTTGTCCTAACTTCTGATAGTTTCAATTTTGATTTCAAAGATAGATTATCCACATTCTGTGCTTTTTCTTCTATTTTTCTACTTCTATCACCTTCTATAATTAACGTCAAATCGTCAGCGTACGCAGCATATTTACAATTACTGGTTTCTATATTATTCAAAATTCTGTCCATCATTACTATCCAGTGAAATTGTCCAGCCGAGGAGCCTTGTGGACATCCCTTTGTCATGTCCCATAACGTTTTGTGGTCTCCTTTTCTGTAAATATTACATAGTCCTGGAAATATGATTTTAATGTTCCATTCATATACTGTGTTAAATCTCTTTTCTTATGTTCTTCCAATAGCAGTTCCCAATTTACCGTATCGAAAGTCCATTCTATATCCAGTGCAATACCTGCCTTCTCGCTTTGTTATTTCTTTTAGTAACTGATTTATCGCATCTTCTGCGCTCCTTCCTTTCCTAAAACCATATTGTCGCTCATTAATTTGCTTAATCGTTTCTAAATGCTCTATTATTTTTTGCCCCACCTATTTATCATAAATTTCTCCTAAAGTCGGTAGTAAGGATATCTGTAGGAGTGGCATCTCTTTGCCCACCTTTATTGAAAAATTTCACCTTTGCTATGTTCTATTACTGGGGTACTATTTTTTTTTATAAAACTGTTGTATATTTCCAATATTGTCTCACTTATTTCTTGAAAAACTCTTTGCATCAACCTATGCTGTATTCCATCAGGCATAGTATCGCACCTCGACTGAGCTGCTAAATCACCCATTTTAATCCCATACAAAATGTCTAGGACTATTTGGAACAGTGAATGGATCGTAGCCATTCACATCCCCGCAATTTAGTAGCTCTACGGAATCTATTCAGAAAGTTTCAGCGCATTTTATTAATAATAATGTATTACTAGTCTTGCGAAACATAGATATTAGATTGTTGAAATTTAAAACTAAAAATAAATTTTACAAAGAAATTCCTCCATGTATAAGATAACCATCTGCTAATTAATCCGTATTTTAGAACAATAGTAGCCTTAGTTACAGCTATGTAAATTCAAATAGTAAATCAAGGGGAAACACACCCACATACCAAAAAATATGAAAAACATTAAGCACAAAAAATAATTATATCAATGCATTCAAACTTTTCAGTATATTACCAAATGATCTAAAGAAATTAGATAGCATAAAAATGTATACAAAAAATAAATTAAAAAAGGGTTGTACAGAATACCGAAAAGTACAAATTGAGTGCTCTTAATATAATTTTCTGAAAATTATCTGTATGTAAACATTATGAGCACTAGTCAGTTATTTAGTATGTAAGTTTTTAGTATAAGTAAGTAAGTAGCATATATGTATGAGATGAAAGTGGGCAAAGGTAACTTATTTACAAATAAATAAATAATTTAGGACTTACGAACATATGATGGACGAATATCATATATTTTCCGCTATTACGTACACAATAGCAGTGCAGTTAATAGTAGAAAATATATGGTATTGGTCCATCAGGAGGTTGTAAGTCCTAAATTATTTATTTGGGGTATATATTGGACATTTATTGTAGTAACTTTGTTTACCTCAGCAGGAATGCAAATCGACAATTTTATTGTGGTTTGTAATTTTCTGATTAATAAAGTTATAGTTGAATATAGCAGAAAACACGGTACACCCCTTCCCCATTTGGCGACGTCCATGCTTCACCCAGGATTTTTAAATAGAGTTTTGTTGAATTAGTTTCATGAATAAATATTGAATGGATTGAAATGTAACTTTCACAGTTGTATTCATTTTAGTTAATTTCCAACTAAAATGAATAAGTCCGTGAAAGTTACTGAGCTCATTTTGATAATCAGAATTTGGAGTAAGAATTAAAATACCTGAAAAGGCTATTTCTGTTTTATTATACATTTAGATTCTTCACAAAATATTTTTTTCGGTTGCTACCACTGGTACATCAGTTAAAGATTGAAAATATATCTGAATTAGTGAGCGAAATAATTATACAATGGATCTTTATTTATAATCTTATTTCAGACTGTTCACTTTATCGCTACATGAACAAGTGCTGAACCATATGATCTTGAGTGAGTGAGTTTACTAGCTACGAGCCAACGAGTTTAGAAGCGAGTGAGTCAGCTATTGCGATAGCGATGACACACAAAACTTCCCACTCGCCAGTAAGACATCTAGCTATCTAGTTTGAACCAAGCTCTTTGAACTCCCATGCTCTGTATTAGCCGTAGACAAAAAAATGCGCGCGAGAAAGAAAATATCCCGTACTTCCGTCAACATTTTGTCGACACTGAAACCAGGAACCACCGGGATAATGGCAACTAGTTCACTGGCAACTGTGATGGCACACGGCTAGTTTACCAGTTAATAAGCCCACACGTCAGCGAGTAAAGGTGCCTGACTTTCAACTTTCCTTGTAGTTAGCTAGTGAACATGATTACGCTGGGCGAGTTTACTAGCAGCTAGTGAATTTAACAGCTTGTAGATAGTAAACTTGCTCAATGTTATCGAGTATTTACGGACACTCTTTGAAACAAGTTGCAAACTTTTTGTTTTCTTCTTTTCTTCAAAACAGGNTAGTGAATTTAACAGCTTGTAGATAGTAAACTTGCTCAATGTTATCGAGTATTTACGGACACTCTTTGAAACAAGTTGCAAACTTTTTTGTTTTCTTCTTTTCTTCAAAACAGCTTGCTTCAAATTATGATTCATTCAACGTACTGTATGCAATGATAAAAGTATCTGGAAGATAATCACTGTCTTTCGAATGATTGATAAATCGTTCTTTCAGATTATTATTATAATACAGTAGATTTTTAGATCCATTATATGAAAGTTTTTACTGTCAGGTTACGTACAAATTGACTCTTGACGTCAAAGAAAGGAAACTATGAGAAACTCAAGATGCGAGGAATTAGTGACATGTCAAACAATGTAGCACAATCTAAAGCTTTTGATCTCAAGATCTTGGGAAGTATTTTTAAGGAAGTGAATAAACATTATAAAGTGGACAAGCGTCTAACGAAATCCATGAGATTACTAAAATGGGAAAATCAATTTACCACGACAATTTCAAGAATGCTTGTTAGTCGCCACTCTCTGAGGCTATCTTTGAAAGAAAGGTCACTGCAGTGGGTACTAGATTCGTGATGTCTTTATAGGTTAGATCACCCGAGGTGTTAAATTATGAGACTTTAAGGCAAGTAATGATTCTGTATGAAAATATTTTTACTATCAGAAAAAAAAAGAGACAAATGACAAACATAATTTATTTGAGTAAGATACAAGAATTTTTTGTTTCTAAAAAAAAGAACACTTTTTNTAGATCACCCGAGGTGTTAAATTATGAGACTTTAAGGCAAGTAATGATTCTGTATGAAAATATTTTTACTATCAGAAAAAAAGAGACAAATGACAAACATAATTTATTTTAGTAAGATACAAGAATTTTTTGTTTCTAAAAAAAAAGAACACTTTTTTTTGAGAGGAGAGACCTTTAAGTCCGGCTAAATCCGTCCCTATCTGCAGTTATATGATATTTGTGAAATGGGAAAGAATTGAATTCTGTACAAAAAATCAGAAAACATTTATCTGTGATAAGATTTCCTCACATTCAAGTGACATTTTCGCTTGGCATTTGAAATGAAGATATTACTAATTATCCCATGCTTTCCCTTCCCTGGGAGAAATGGCTAATAACTCCTCTGGGTATTCACATTATGCATCAAAATCTTTCGTAGAGGCTGTTAGGACAGGGGCTTGGGACACACCGTGGTTAAGGAGTGACCGTTTAATGTCATCTAAGACCTTCAAAACTTCGCACTCGAACAAAAAATAATATTATTTTAATATTTAACTATTCTAAAGTAAGTAGAGATATAAACGAGGAAAAATATTTATAAGGAAATTTGTGGTTTACAACTTCATTCCAAAGTACATGGGACGTGGGAATGAAAGCAAAGAAGGACTTTATTATTGGCCAAACAAGGTGAATATTTTTGCGAATATTAAACAGAAAAATTATTATTATTTAAAGGACTATCCTCTTGCATTGTATGATAAATGTGAATCAAATGAAAAGAAAATCAAATAGAGTAAAAATATATTTGTATATCATCTAGAATACAAAAATTGAAGATGAAACCTGAATCATGAAGTTCACTGTGTTCTCCTGATTTACCCACTAATATTGTTGAATAAGTACTTCTAGGAATTTTTTAAGCTGTAAGTGTTGGATGAGACCTCGTTAATAAATATGTAGGCAGTTACCGAGTCAAAAACTTAAGAATATATTGTTTTTCGTCTCAATTTAAATTTTTTCTGAACCTGAGCACACTTGAGGAAAGAAAATCTGAAAAAGAAATGTAGGCGTAATACACGCTGTACATTCTCGCCCTCATTGCACGCCGAATTTTTCAGCGAACTCTTGACAGCTCACTGAATAGTCACTGAATCCTCCCAATACGATACGATTTAAATATAAATACGATCCTCCCAATTTTAATCTTGTATTTAAAATGTAAATGTTTTAAAATGGTTAGACGGAAGAGCAGACCTTAAGGTCTGAGTCTCGCGAAAATAAAGGCACTTTTATAATAACAATAATAATAATAGTAATAATAATAAAAATAGGTGATCATGCAACGTGGACGCGTCGACAAACGAACAAAAGTAGTTCCTCGAGAAGACTACTGCCGCGATTGTTCGTCAACAAATGTCCGCTCCCTGGGCAAACATTTTGATCATGGACTTAAATATAAATAGACCCAACAGTCTTATGCACCCGCTGTCCGAAGGGGAAAACGATGTAAGGTGTGTCTGTCTCCCTCGCACATCGGCTTAGGTGGGAGAACTCGATTCCCTCCCTGACAGTTGACAACTGCGTACAAACCACAGCGTACCTTCCCCCATCGAAGCTGGTGTGGTGACACTTCTCAGTATCCTATGTCTCGCGTCATCTCGGACAACCTTCAGCAGAGACGGTTGTATGTATTTATATTAAAGTCTATGCATTTTGATGCGCTCGAAGTAATCTGTTGTCTATCTTGTTGGTCTGTTGACTTTTCGTAACTGCACACTGTTTTTGAATGAGTGAACATTCTTCTACTTAATAATGAGAGGTTTATAGTTTTGATTCATTCGTGCGAAAACTACAGATTATAAAGTGAGAATGAAGCAAACATTCGAAACCAAAACAAGTGATTGATTCTTTTGATGAAATCTCATCGGATGTAGGGATGTTTGCAGGTAAAGTTAAAAGAGAATAGACAGGCTTTTATCTGAATATACGAAGTGGGAAAAGTTTGCTGCTAAATTCGGGATGGGAACCGACGAAAAGAAGGAAGAATGGCGGGGAATAATGTGTTTTTGTATCTATATAACTGATTCACACCAAGGGCTACTACATTGTCAAACATTGAACATTCCCATGCCCTTGATGAATCGGAAGAAAGTTAGGGAGGCGACGTTATGAAGGCTAGTGACTAAAATATTGAGAATAAGAGGTTTTTGTTCACTGAACAGTTAGCAAGGTGTGCGGTGAACATTTTGTTATGTCAAACAAGGTTTTCGCGAACATTCGTCCAAAGTGGATGCTCCGTAAGAGATAATACAGTGCAACATGATTTAGGGGTTTGGAAGATTTTGTGAGTTCTATTTTGTTTTATGCCTGATGACTTTTGTGTTACACAAACAGCCGAATTTTGACTATGACGTAAATTTTGTCTTTATAGTTATAAAATATCCTGACGTAACAGAAAAATAAATTCTCTTTCTTAATTGAGCGCATCAATTTTATTCTAGATCATCAAACTAATTCAAACACAACATGAAAAGTTAAATGTTGTAGGCTTTATAATTTTTATAACATGCTTGGTTTTTTCTCCAACTGGGGATTTAGGACACGCTGCTTAGGAATATAAAATACAAACAAAACTTTTCTCTGAATTTCAAACGATCAATATATTTATTTTTCAGATAACCATTTTAGTAGAAACACAAAAGAATGTTTTCTCACAGGGAAACAAACTCACTTATTATTTAACGTTTTTAGGGAAATACCATTTTATTTCTTCTTGTGCGACAACACGTTAGTGCATCATTCGAGTACATGCAATCGCACTGAATATGCACCGAACAATTTTTAACAGATTTGTATGTGTGTTTAATTTTTTTAGTTTTCAGTTGTTTCGATGAGATATTTCATCCTGTTTAAAGACCATGTACTGTATTTAATCATTTCTTTCCCTCTCATCAACTCTATAATCAAAGCCACGACCGCCACCGTCAATCCAACCCCTAACACTCCAAATGCTCCCATCAAATTTCCCGCATCCAATGCACGCGGAGGCTGATGTGGCCTGTGGCTCTGCCATGCGGCCGTTGGAGGCAACAGACCGAAGCGCCGCGCCATCTTGGGGTTGGATCGCAGCAAGTAGTACTGCCAAGCGCCACCTTGGAGCAGCAGTGTCTTCGCCCTTTGCAGTGTGGCGTGGAAGGGCGAGTGCTTGCGTGTGCCAAAGGAAAATGGAATGAAGGACATGGGACATTCCTCCACGAGATGAAACAGGGGGAACCTGGAAACAGATAATTCGTAAGTTGTTAAAAACTTCCTTACTGGGGGGTCTACAACAATGTTTATATTTGAGGAATTTCCGTAAACGGGAAGGCATGATTTCAGTCAGTGTTCCTAATAACCAAGGGGCAATATAATATGCTCTTTATCGAAGTTACGTAATGTATGTAACGTATGTATGCACTCCTGATTGAGCTTTATAATGATGCTCGTATATCGCAAGGGTAGATCGTTTGAGTTTGATGAAATGAATTTTTCGTAGTTGATAGACACTAAATAGAACCAATAAGATGATAAAGAATATAGTGAGAATAGTTAGAATGCGATGATTGTTGTAATAAATTAAGTTTACTGCCAATAAGCTCTATTTATTAAAAATAAAGTGTACGGGTTAACGCAATCTTAAATCGGAACCAAGCAACTGATCATTCTAACTTGCCAAATCACAGAATCCGAGGAAATCTCTTGAAAAATGCGGCTAGATACCAGGCCACGGACAATGTACAGACCGCGTCAACATTGAGTAAAATAATATGAAATATTATTAATATTATTGTTATTAACAGTATAAATAATAATAAACAGATTATGTTAAAATTATTAGTATTGAATAACTATTAGGAGTAATATGTCAATGATGTTATCGTAAACACTGAATTATATATATATATATATA
>NNCF01126339.1:102127-132052 GCA_002313205.1 Laupala kohalensis | reverse complement strand
ATATATATATATATATATATATATATATATATATATATATATATATATATATACACATTATGTTATTTGTTAAATGTTAATAGATAAACTAAAAGATTTTGAGAAAACGGTTTCGTACCTTCCATGACCCGAAGAGTATTTTTATTTTTATAATATCTTACACTTTGTGAATTAGAACTTCACGGCCCAAGTAAATAGCAGCAATGTAACTAACACTTTTAATGTGATAGCATGTAAAATTTTGTGTGTTGAATGTAATACAGTTGAAAACGTGATCAGAAGGAGCCTCCATAAGTGGAAATCTGGAAGAATACTTTCAACCTTCATAACAAAGTGTTTATTTCGGACGGAAATATGGAGAATCAGGAGACGTGAGCAAATGAATTGGGGCATGTGTTTTTCATGGTTCAATGCGTGAAACAACTCGTGTCGTGATGCCGTACCAATGACGTCAAGTTGGTGGGGGACGGGGGAGGAGGGGTGACAAGAGGAACTTTTTGTCCCGAGCTTCACGAAATGATGTTCCCAGAGGCGTCTCGAAAGATGATTGATATTTTTTTATACTAGAGTATTGAGGTTGAAATGTTTTCACTGAATAATATAACTTATGTCATTTTACTATAACTTACTATTAAGATCTTATAACAACTAATTTATAATGTTTTCGGCTCAGGAAAAGTGCCACTTACGGACAAATTGTTGATTGTTAATTGTCAATAAAAAATAGTTAAGGTATTTTGTTAAATTACATTAACTGGAGAAAGTTAACATTTGTCTGATAGATATAAAAATCCGTACTTTTTTACAATATTTTCATTTTCATTTATTTATAAAGTGTATAATATGTATTTTAGGAACTATTATAGGTCTACTAAATGTGTAAATTATTAAATTTTTTGAAATATTTTAGTTCGTTAATTTACTCTTTTTTTCGATCTACTGAATAGAAGAGGGGGGGGGGTACCAATTCAAAATTTGCCCCAGGCCTCCGAAATCCTCCCGGCGACCTTGTACCATATACTAAGTACTTGTACCACACACACTATGTAACATATATCATAATAGCTTTTGCTACCTAACGCAATTGAAAGCTCATTGTGATTACCACACCAGGTGCGATGGAACCGCGAACTTCAAACTCTCGTCGTCGATGGCAGTTCATTGTTCGACTCGAACCACCCAGCCGTTGTGTCACAGACCTACTCTCCGTGTTTTTATTACCTACCCGTTGACCATTGTGTAGCTCCTTTTGCGCACTATGAGGCGCGCCACAGCTCCGCTTAGAAGTAGTGCCTTGTTAGATACGAGAACTTCATCAACTCCTGTATACCTAGAACATTTTACATCTAGGTCAATAAGTTTCTCTATTTCTCTTTCCAGCAAGAAAGGAGAAAAACTACTGAGTTAATTCAATCCTAGTATCTGAGAGAAACGGAGGGAATCCAGGATCGGGTGGATGCTAAAGATCTACTCTTAGGAATTGGATGGAAGGCACGTGCAAGGAATGCGTCTACTGATGGAGGACAAGCTCCCCCACACTTGCACAAACAAAACTATCGGTTGGTCGAAACCAATTAGATGCTTAGTCACCTATAGTTGTTGAGAGAAGATGAGAAGGACAAGCTTTTTTAGGACGATAGTGCCAGAAGTTTCGTTAAAATGTGATTGCTATTTCATAGGTGGTGGGCAACGTGGCGATCGCTATACCCCTCACGCCTTTCAGTCAGCTCCCTACATTACTTATAATTTAAAATGTTATGCATAGACCTAGTTATACAACCCATTTGAATTAATATGGCCTAATCTTTATTTATCTTTATGCTGTGTTGTGATATAATTTTATTTTTTGTAATTTGTATGTATTAACTTTTGCGACGAATGCGTGACACCTTGCAATCCATAAGATCAATGAGCAAAGAAACAAATATTATTATTATTAATATTATTATTATTGTACCAGACACTTAAACAGGCATCAAAATATACTCACCAGTCGGCCATGTTGAGAGCAAGTCGGAAACGCCTTGCTAGTTTGTGCATGGGATCGCTGGGACTTTCCTCATCACCCACCCAGAAACGAGAGAGTGAATCATACGAGGCGAATACATCGCTCGCGCTGTCCGCCACTTCTGTTATGGTGGATGGAGCTCTGTCATATCGCCTCACGGCCACGAACGATGTGAACTTTCCTGAGGATAAAGAGACAGTCCGCATAAAAAGAAACAAGTACCCAGACCGAGTGGTTTACTGGGATGACGGTTAGGGTCGAACCGTGTCGGGATCAACTATTTTGCAGGGGAATAACAGATTTTGAGGTGCCCCTAGGGAGAGCGTCAACCACGTGGCTAGGACCATACATGGCAAATGAGACTTAGTACTCGTTTCAGAACAAGATGAGTAGGCCTTGGAGTAAATTTGGACGATGGGACATAACCTCAACATGAGTAGAAATTAGCCCGTCCAGAAAAACGTCGTTTAAATAAAATGAGAGAGACAATAAAATAGTATTGAATAACGCGCAGCACCTACAATAAATTTTTGTTATACGCGGTTGTATCATGGAACTTTACTTAGTTTAATTTCGTTAACAATCTTAAAACTAAAATACTTTTTAACCATCAACATTTGTTTTCATAAATAAATACAATAAATGTTATAAATCATCAAATTACATAGACATTTCTTAATTGAGATTTTGTTTTTAAGTTGATATATTAATAATGGATTCGAAATAGCTTGAAGTAATATCAAAGGAAGTTTCACAGGTCCCTCCTAAAATCAATACCCTTCAATAACAAAAACTTTTCAAACAACATAATAAGATGTATTCTGTGTGTCAATATGCACTCATGGGAAAGATATTGTAAGCTCTGACAGCATATATCGGTACAGCATAATAAGCCAGAGGCAGACCTTCTACTGCACGAATACAATATCCTCGTGGGATGTCTCTGCCGTCTCGGGATTCGTTACGCGTTTTTCTACTCAACAGTTTTGTGAGGTTAATGTCAGACAGCCTTCGTGTCGAAAGTAGATGCAATAGACTTGGAAGTGCTCTACCTGCACTAAGAATACCCCGACCGATGTGACTTGCAAGTGTCGAAATTTAGTTGGCTACAAATTCGAGTAAACATTTCTTCGAAATTGCTGGAAACAATCGTGCAAATTATATTGTGAGTAGTGTGGCTGCGTAATCGGTGCGTTACAAAAATTTCCAATAGGGGTGGTGGCAACACTGTATAACACTTGAATAGTTTCTGAGTACTGGTACAAATCCAGCAAGTGATAAAAATATCCACGTTTCCTCATCAAGTTTTGTTGGTTACAGTGGCATATGACTTCACACTTTTATGAAACGCAGTATAAATGAGGTTCCTGATTAAATTCTCCGGTTCCGACCCTGTGGCTTGCGCGCATCCTTTCAGGACGAATCATTCAGGAGGCATGTAAGTCGCATCATAAGAGTTTATGCATGCGTATCACACCTGCCATTAATTTACGTAATGATTCTAGATTAATACTGGACTTCTATAGAAATAATGAATTAATATCGAGGTTCTAGATTATTTATTAATGGAAGTATCATGTAAGATTTATTCTTACCAATGGTTCGCTCACCTTTCCATTGAGGAACACAAAACATGTACGTCATTTTAGAAATTTACAACTTCCAAGATGTGTGGAAATATAAATTAATTTTTAAATGGTCGTTTAACTAGCTGAACACGAGTGAAGAATTCACCACATAGTAAAAGAAGGATAAACATTCTCTCCGTTCTTTATACTGCTCTGGCGTCTAATCAATAGGAAGTTTTTCGAGCATTTTGGAGGTCTATCATTGCAGCATAAACTGTTGAGGTGGCGCCTTTAAGGAATTTAATATGTCTCCTTACCTCTGATAGGGCGCCTTACTCACCACGAAGCATAAAGGCGGCACGCGTGAGCCCCGGGTTATAAATCCGGTTCCTAACTAAACTACAGGAAAAGACAGACTGGTTGGACAAATATATTCTATAAAATAATGCTAGACATAAAATATATAAACTACTCTAAACATTGAATAAAGTACAGATCTCTATATTAGTAGCTTGGTATTTAGAAGACACGTGTTTGCTACGAAGACTGGTTTCTTGTCTTCTCGTGGCAGTCGCCCCACTGTAACTCTGATATACGGAAGCCCTGATGTTACCTTCCGTAATCACCAAATTAAAATCCAGAAATGTTCTGCATATCTATTACCACAGCACTTACAAATTACAATTGTTTACTAACTCACTATTTTCCATACAACTGAATGGCTGCCTTACAACTACAACCGCTGCAAGGGCCGCCAAGAGGACGCTCCAAGTCCTCGCTCAGTTAAAATCGTTCTGCCCACGTTGTCTTCATCCACACTACAACAGCGCACACCGCACGAATTCGGGGTTCACAAAGATCAAAAAGAGGGCATGTTTTTATGCCAAAGAGTTGTGATAATTTAGAGTTTTATGTCCCCAATATTTTTTTAATAAATATTATTAAATGTAAATTTATTAACATACGAATGTTCCTTATATAACTAATTGGAATTAAACCTTCACTTTAAAGGGTGAACGCGCTCTAGCCGCCTCATGCTGAATTACAAAAGTTACAAACTGCCAGCCCTTATGCAGTGGCGTCCTTGGCCGATTTGAGGAACTATTGCAACATGGCAGCGAACATGACTCAACAGATTGTTCGCAGCGTGCATGAACAGCTTCCACACACACGTTGGATCGATGTTGAACTTTAAAACGTTCAGTGGATAGAGGGACAAGAGTTGAACGCCATCTGGATGGTCGTTAAGGAACGTATGACAGTTCGAATTGCAATTGTGCTCCAATTGTTTTTATATGTTAGTGCAGAAAAGTATCTTTATAATGATAATTTTTGGGAATTGATTTAATATGCCGGAAGAAAAAATACATCTTTTACTTTAAGTCACATTCTGCTAATACGAACAGAGATATTCTTCTTGTGGTAACCAGAGAAAAATTCGGGAATTAAAGAAAGATCTTGTAGATCTAAAAGCAAAAAAACAAAAACAAAAGAAAAACATCAACTTGCATGCGACCATGAGGATTGCGGCCTCCTCATGCTTTGTTATTCATGAGTTTTAAATTTTAACTACCTTTTATAGGTTTTAAACTACACAAGGTTTCGTTATATAATAATAATGCATATATACAATTCTTCTTCGTTTTTACGGTCATCAACTAACCAGAATGTTCTAAATTGCTTTCTATGTAATAACACTGGATGGAATGATATCACTTTGCTATTTTCGAAACATATTGAATAACAAGTTCATTTTTAAAATGTTTTCTTTAGTTTTACGTGTATAATTGTTTGTTGCTTTGATCTTGCGATCTATTTTTTAATAACTTCTATTCAACCGATTCTCATGAAATTTCACACATTGGCGTATTACCTTTTTGAAAGATACGTATTGAGGAGTTGGACTGTGGCAAATTGACACGAAAAGAATCGTGTTATAACGATGTACTGCAAGAGTTGGAGCGGACGAGAAATTTAAAAAGCATTCCGACTAAAAACAAAAATATTTTTTAGTTTTATTTTATTTTAATATGAAACGTTTTTATTAAAAGTAAATAAATTACAAAAAAATTGTTGTAAAATAAAAAAGTAGAAAATAATTATGGAATGTGCACCAGTCACATTCAACCACCAATCCGGGGCATTGATCAGTCTATAATAATGAACGATTGATTCAAATATCACGTTTTTTAAGAATATCCATAAGCGTGAGTAATAACAGGTGGCCAATCCATAATTATTTGTTTGCTCTTTTATTTTATGTAAAAGCGGATATTTTATTTTTTACATCGAAGTTTAATAGAAAAAATATTTTATGAAGATTTACTTGATTAATTGTGTTTGGAATTCATTATATTTCAAATTTTTGATCCTAAAATTAACTTGTCTTAAACAAAATTAAATCTTCTCTTTGAAGAGAGCAATGTGCTTTTTCAACGGTTTTTGTGTTTTTTTTAAAAGAGCGGTACAATGATTGTCTATAACAATAAAATAATATTATACATCAAATCTGTATGAATTCTGACTAATATGTGTCACGGACTATGTGACGGAAGGAACGCTCACGAAAAGATAGGATGGGTGTGTCTATTCTTGTGACGTACAATATGGTAAAATACGCCCTTTTCCTCGTGCTGTCTTAATGCTTGGATGCAATGCGCTAATGCGCAATGCGCTGTGGGATCTGCGTTTGATTTACAAAGGCAGTGCGATCTATTAATGTTTTCTAGGGAAGATAATTGAGATAATCTTTTTTCCAGTACATAAATATGTTTGTTTTACTATCACGCGTATTTAAATGAGTAAGTTGTTCCACTGTAGGTTATTTATCTTAGTAACATTCTGTATAGATATTTATGTATTCGTACTCTATTTTAACTCTCTTTATTACTCATTTAATTAACGGAAGCATTGGACCATGAACACATTGGCGACACGACTGTCATTTCCGACATTGTCATCTTACAATTGTCGTCGTTGTTGTTGTACGCAGTTTCATTGAACTTACCGCTCGGTCCGACAGTTGCACAAGTCTGTGACGACGACATTACGCAGTCAGTTTTGTCGTTTTTCTGTCTTAGTCGCCAAGGTGTACGAAAGGCCGCTTCGGAAGAAAGGTTTTTGCGGCAGAAAGTTGGTGTTATGTCAGGCAGAGGTTAGGCTTTATGAAATGGTGGCTCGGTACGAATATATTTACTGTACTCCAAAGACAAAATCAGACTAACCTTGCAACGTGCTGAGGAAGACGAGGCCATACACAGATATGGCTGTGACAAGAACACGAGCCAATTGACTTTCTTTCCTCGAATCGTCTCCACCCGTGATGAAGGTCTTGAGGACATCCACAGCCTGCCGGAGGATTTCTACTGCGCCCGTTGGTTTTGAACGCATCGCTAGCCAATGGGTTGACCCCAACGCTATCAGTGCAACCCCGAGCAGCACCCACGTAAGAACATCCACCGCTGATACCACGCTGGAATCAAATCATTGAATCACCTTAATATCCTGAAAACATTGTTCTCGACCTATTTCATTGATTTCATGAGAATATTTCATACCATGCGCTGCATAAAAGTCGATGAGCGAATCTATCATACTTGATAAATATTTCTTTTGTATAAGTGACACGCGGAGGTACGTGACAATTAGATCAAATTACTACGTAAGTGGTGTAAGCGTGTATAAATNCATGAGAATATTTCATACCATGCGCTGCATAAAAGTCGATGAGCGAATCTATCATACTTGATAAATATTTCTTTTGTATAAGTGACACACGGAGGTACGTGACAATTAGATCAAATTACTACGTAAGTGGTGTAAGCGTGTATAAATAAAAAAAACTAGAGATCAAAGGAAGAGTACATTTTATCTTATACTTTTCGTTATTTTCTTTTCAATTCGTTTTTATAATCCACACTGAAGAGGGCATTTATAATAAAAATCAAGTGGTGAGTGGGAGTGTTTCAATGCACTACCCCGATAAAAATGATTATAATAGAGTAAAGAATAAATTGAGAAAAGTTCGCTTATTTTTCAGATTTAACTGAGATTGTACAGTGAACGTTCCCTATGAAACGGGTTCAGTCATAAGCATTTTCGGACTATGTCAGATTTCTGCTGGGACTACAGTGACCTAGCCTGCCGGAGTAGCTCGCTGAGCCCGACGTACGTCGGTTCTACATAATAGACTCCCTATATAAACTTATTTTACTATCTCCTTAATTATAATTTGTTAATGATGATGTATTCGGTTTAAACTTGAAATACAATGAAAAATTAAAAAAACAACAACTCGAAATACAATGAATTAATTTTTCCGAAGCGACTTTTGACAAATTACGTTTTCTTCTTCAAGAGCCTTCTCTGCCCTGGAGATGTGTGTGTAAGGGAGCGCACAATGTCCTGATAGTGAAGTGGCGCCGCCACCAATTCCTAGAACGAACTATGTCCGAAATGAAGTCCCAAGAGATATACTGTAGACCAGCCTTTGGCCAGAGGGCCTTCCGGAGACCTGTCTCACGGGAGGAAAATTCAAGTTTTGATCGTTCTGAACCTGTGCTCATACACAGAACTGCCCTGGATGAGACCACTGCATGATCAGTCGAGCGCCTCTTCTATGCCCGAACGCACCCCAGACGTCCTTTGACATGGTCATACAATGGAATAATGCTTTGGTTAGTGTGATAGTGGTTTCTTATTGCCTTCCACGGGTACAACACATGGTGAAAAATCCCGTGAATTACCCGGGATTCTAACCCAGAACCCTTGCTCAGACCTCCATCTCAAACCGACTGAGCCATCAGATCGGCTATCCATGTATGTTACAAAAATTCTGACAAAAGAGCATCCCCCGATAGTTTCTTACTGAATTCAAATGTGACAATAATAATTAAGATGAAAATACTCATGTCCTTCCCCGTATTCGAACCCAGAATCCTGGACTAAAGAAAATATCTACATGTCAGTTATCTAAGAGACCAGATTTATGAATTACGATTAAGAAAATTCAAACCATACCTCTGAAGAAACGACTTGGCACGTGGTGTTCGCACATAGAGACACAACGTTGATAGTTGATATGGATAAAAGAAGTCCGCCATCTCATTCAAGTGTGTAGAGATTACATCATCGCAACCAATGACGTCAATCAGGCCAGAGATTGCCCTGATCGCCATCCCGGAAGGACGGTCGTGGACGGGATCTCTTCCAAAGCCTCCAGTTTGATAAACAGAGTAGCAGATTGGGGTCATGCCCGCGCCGAGAACGGTTTCCTTTAAACATAAAGATAACAGTTGTTTATATCTAAGTTTTCCGACACTATTACATGTTACTTGTAACTTTCAGCGTTATTGTATCTCTGATTTTTAATGGGATAAATATATAAAATTGTTTTTTTCGAATATTTGCAACTTTTGATATGAACCGATACACTGAGTGGAATTCGAATGGTATCTGATCAAAAAATTATTATATTTTGATGTATCCTCCTGTGAATAAAACCAGAATTGCTAGTTATGATAATTTCTGCTGATAAATCTGTTTTCGGATATATTTTATGTTACTCGCACATTTAACTATCAATTTTGTAGCATTGAAGTTGAATGTTAATACCCCAATCTCCTGAATGTCCTCCGATGTACTACCGAAGTGGTAGTTTTTTGCTCCTTGTCTCTTTCTACGTGAGAGTTTTCCGAAGAGGTTTCTCACGTTCTTCAGACAAATTTTTTGTTCAATACTTGACAAAACAACTATTTCCCTAAAGTAACACGCAAGTAGGCATGAGCAGACTGAAATATCTAGTACCTCACCAGTGGCGTAAAGACAAACTAACGGACTTGTTTAACTGTGACACTGAAATATGTTTAACTGTAACACGCCTGTGAACTCGTAGTATCTCAAAATGTGAGAAAAACGGATTTGGTTCACTTGGCTTCTGAATCGCATATAAAATAACCATCTAATTCCAGCATGAAAATCTTCAATGTTCTCTGTAATATATGGGGATCCAAAACAAAATTTCATAGCTTCCGTGCCACAGTAAATCCCGTTTTGTCTGGAATTTCGTGATTCTCACCTGCATGAGCAACTCGTTGGGTCCTTGACCCCAATCAAAGGTTCCCTGGTGGCAGCGTTGTTCCGCTTCTTTCTCTTCAGTGAAGAGAGCAAAGACAACCTTCTGTCCTCGTAGATTCGGAGGAGGTAAAGTGACAGCGGGGATGACGTAGGGCACTGGGGGCTTTGGGGCACGAGGGGGACGTATTGATGGGGACAAGTGGATTGACCATGGCACCAGTTCTCCATTGGGGAATTCAGATGCCAGAGCGAGTGCCATCGCTCTCCATGCTCCGGTGTGGAATAGAGGACGGACGGTTTCTTTTGCTTCGTGTGACAGGTGACTGATATAAGGAAAAGAAACAAAAGAGAGCGTATAGTTAAATAGTACAGCTCGAGGTCGCGATCTCCTGAAAACACGTATTATAATTCAAGTATCATTGATGTACTTCGTAAAACATCACGAATACACGAATCGTGTGGACAATTACTCATTTATTAAAATACATGTAAATGGGGCAGATCATTTTGATTTCCAATCTCGTTTTCAAAATGTTTCTTACAAAATTTCTTTACAGTGGATGGGAAATGGAGGTCAACGTTGTAAAGTTATATTCTTGTTGATCACTTTAGATTTATTTTATTACATCTTGACGATTGGTAATATAAGGAAGGAAAAAAACTACTAACTCGCCAACGTTTCAGATATTATAAATAGAGGTCAGCTTTCTCTTAGTTGAAACTGTGCTATGGGTTTAGATACGATCCGCTATTGGAAGCTCTTTGGACGAAATTTGAAGTAGAATAACTACGTNTAACCACGTAAAAGAGCTTTTGATAAGGTTCGTTGACAAAAACAAAATACAGCTCATAAAACTATGAAAGAATATATGTATTTTATCAGGTGTGTAGTGTTACGATTGTGACCATCAAAAAAGAAGAAAAACACTTGGATAATTTTAATATGCGGTTGTGGAGAAAAAAGTAAAATGAACTGAGAGAATGTGGAATGAGGAAGTACTTTTAAGGATGGGATAGGGATAAAACTTGGGAACGATGGAAATGATAGGGACCAGGAAAACATCTTGGCAAGCTGGGAAAGATATCACGAAGATATTGCATGCAGCGAATGATGACGAAGAAAATATTTTTGGGCAAGGAGAGATAACAAGAAGAAGGCTTGAAATGCTGGTTGACATTAAAAATAGACGAAATAATCAACAGATAGATGGGCAGAGAAATGTGGAGAGCGTCCAGACGCTGTCTGTACTAAGACTATTCGACCGAACAAGAAATGTAAATTAAGAGTGAAGAAGCAAGAGTTACCCTATTCCTTCCATACGAGTTTCCATTAGAACCACGAAAGGAGCACTGGCGGACCATAGTACAGTACGGCGCAACGGTGGAAGCAGGCGTGCCAACCTGCTGCGCAAATGTCGCGTTTTGCCTACCATCACAAGTACCAAGCATGGTCTCATAATGTGGTTCTCAGCAGCCTCAGAGGGAGTCAGTAGACGTGTCCAGCACCCTAATAACAAAATCAGAGATCCATACAGACCACGGTATACACCGGCGTGGAGTTACAAGGTTTTCAAACAATTGTTACCCCACGCTGTTAAAAATCAACGACGAATAAGATTACTTCATAAATCAGTTTAAGTGATCATAGAGTGTTATATGCTTGACCTCCCGTTTTCTTCGTACAGTAGGCTGCGAACCATTGTTTAATAAAACTACCAGAGTTTTTTCAGCCTTAAAAATTTAATATGAGTACAATTATATTAGTTCAGAAGTTAATTCTTTTACTTGACTTTATGTACAGGAGAAGTTGTGGTACTATCAAGTCCGTCATCGGAAATTTCGTTTTCATACAATAAAGATTTAGTTTTGATGAAGAACACTCGACAATGTAAGTTAAATTGAATCACCATATATACTAATACTCAAATATACTAGAAAATTTTAGTTTGATTTCTGCGGACGAAGCAAATCACACGAAGTATCGTACGTTGGAGCATAGATAGATGAGTGGACGATTTTCTATCGTTTCATTAACCTTTCCGATATAACAGCATTTAAAAATTACACAGGGAAAAACTACTTGACTCATTTATTTGAAAAGGACGTTTCTGAACTACCTTAGTCCTAACAAATGACGGCATTGACGCGTCTGGCCATCGTGGCATTAACAATATTCGTGGGAAAATGTTCGTGAGATACGTGATGCTTCATTGTGTATTAACATGATCTAATCATTTGCATGTAACTTGACGAGTCTTCCTTTCTCCTGGTACAGTACCAAGAGCGAAAGCAAGTTTATAATGTTCAAGTCCATTTGATCTTCATGGAAATTGCTATACAAAGGTCTTATGGTCTCCACTTGAGAGCAAAGAAATGAGAAGATACAAAAATTGAACTTTAAAATTAAATTTAAAAATCTTGTTACTTTCACTTTTGTAATTAGTTTCAATAACTTGTCACTTATATTACTTTCAATGTTTTATTAAATTTATGTAACTTTATAACCTCATTTTAGACATTTTAGACGATTAAAAAGATCGGTACAACATTTGATCCCTATTTGGGTGTTCTACAGGTGCATTGGAAAATAATTTTTTAAGAGTACATACTTACATGAGATATAAACAGTAGTACTTAGTAAATATTTGTTTGCTTGTTATAAAATTTGTGAAAATATACTTAATATTGTTGTTTATTCATGTATGTTACAAAATTGTCATTATCAATTGTACCTCAACGAACCCGAAATTAGAGGTCGAAAATTTCTTTAGGGAGGTAAAATAAATTGTTAATGTCTAAAAAATGTTGTTAACTTAAATAAGTCTATTCAATCTTGCTCTATATCTAAATTTACATCTTTCGGTGGGTGAAGTGGACCATAATTCGGCTTCTGTGGATCCGTTATTTCTCGCTGCCACCACCCAAGGCACTTCAGTTTCGGTCATCGCCAAAGCTGCCCCCGCGGCTTCCACTCCCGCATCCAATGCCACCGACGCTGTGGGAGCTGCTCTGGGGGCTGTAGCTGGATCCGCATCGGGGGCGGATTTTATAGTGGCGCTCAGAGCTCTACCTAGACGACGCACCTCGTCGGAATGGGTTATAATATCCGTCAGCAGAATGCGCTGTCGAGACAGTGAATGTGACGCTTGGACGGAAAGTGTGTGAAGGTAGAGAGTGATAAGAAATGAGATGGTAGGAGTGGCTCTGACAATGGAGTGGCCTGAAAAAAAATCGTTACAATTTAACCAGTGAGTGCAGAAACTACTTAAGTCAATATTAACTACAGAACTCATATATATATATATATATATATATATAAGACAAGCTTGCTACGCAATTAAAAATATATAAAAACAAAATACAAATATTTTTGATTCCTTTCTGAGACTCTCATGACTTTGTACACGAGAATAATTAAAAATTATTACCAAATAATTTTTACCACCTCGTTCACGATAATGAAGTGATATTGTAAGATATTGAAACAAAGGTTAACGTTTCTCATGCTTAGGGGTAGAAATTTCTGATGTATATTTTACGTATTGTGTGCAAGAAGGCTATTATTTAATAACACTAAATCAGTTTCCATTTTTCTCAGTGTACATGTTATGGTTTATCCTAACTGAATCACATAGCAATACCTAACTAATTTCAAAATACCAGACGATATGCGTGTTCGAGATTTCACCTTGTACTCAGTCCACTTTTAATAACTTTAACTATAACATACCGATTGCCATTGTTACTGAATACGAATCCGTAGACAACATAACACTGCATAATGAAAATTATTTTACTTAATTTCCATACCTCGCAATTCAAGGACTTAAGCCATTATTATTGAATAAATCAGAAACTCATACATTCATGATGTTATAAGTTATGTAAAAACATTTGAATTTGAAAAAAAGTGAAATAAATAAAATCAAGCACAGTTTTCTTGGTGGGTGACAAATGATACAATATTGAAGAAGTGGTGTGTAATTATTTATCCATTTAACTCTTTCTAGCCCTCAGTCTGAGAGAAGCAATCTTACGAAACTTTTGTGACGTAAATGTTGTTGACGTAAACATTGCTGACTGAACGCAGTTGTTAAATAACTTATTTTGTATGTATGTATGTATATATGTATTTATTATTCGTTTCGGCCAACTGAGGACCACGGTGACGAGTGCTCGTAAGGTCCAATTCTACGTAGGTTTACTCCACACATTGTGAAACGTTTTGGGAGGGAACAGCGTCTAGATGGAATCTAGATCGCCGTATCCAAGTATTACAACTGAGGCATTACAAGCCACAGAGGGTAAATTTTTTCAATGGTAACAGCTATATGAACGGAGACATAAAAATGAAAAGCTACAAACTGAGCACTAATCTGGAGCTATCGAAAGGGGAAATAACGTCTTTTATAAATGTTAATTCCGCCCCTGTCTTTGGCTCTGGATCGGAATTGATAGTATGGTCTCTTGTTTGTTTCTGGAGAGTAAATTAATTTATAGTCCTTCATCACTTGGACCTACGTAGCTTGTTACTTATTGTTTTGACAGTAAATATTGATTTAAGCCAACAATCGCTGTGATCGGACCTCAACGCTAGAATTTCCTCCCCCATTTTTTCCAAATTTTTATTTCAGAGACTATTTGAGTTTGTTGCTGCAAACGTTAATGGAAACATTTTATAATGAAAATATTAATAACGACAATTATATAATGACTTTGATCACTCGATAAATTTGGTTTGTAGTTAAGTCGATTCCTTGGAACTTCTTAAGAATGCATGTAGTTTTAAAGTGCCAACCATTTCATTCCTTCTTTAATTAAAATTTTGATATTCAAACATTTAAAAAATTAAAAGAAGACAATACTATTAGACTGGAAAATTTGAACTTACACTGGAAGTGCATGAAGTGATATGTTGAGTTCCATATTAACATTAGGAAGCTGTGCACCAGTCGTGGATACTCGAGTCTTCTGGTGATTGTCTTTATACAGTATTACTGTTTTGTTTGTGCTTCAGTGTAGGTTATTTGAAGATCGCTCATTTTGGATTTTTTGACAGTATAAAGGAATATACTAACGAAAGAAAAAAAGAAAATTTAAACAATATTTACTTCACCCAGTTTCTTAAATAACAAAACAAAAATAATTATTTTTAACGACAAAATATTCATTTTTAGTCGACACTTTTTCTGAAAACAAGTTAACTCTTTTCACACAAATATTGATTTCAAAAGAGTAACACTTTGTTCTCCGACTAAACAACAATGCACCAATTTTTTGTAACAAAACGTGAACTGTCGACGACGAATCACCCACACAAAGAAGCGTATATAACTAAACTGATGTAACTGAAGTAAACAGTGTCTGAGAGAGCTCGTCCTGTGAAAAACATGTTTATCACGTGTGCTTTGCGTGCGACGAGCCTCTCAGTGGACTGATGCTTATCTAAAAGTTTGCTGCTGCAGACATTGGGTCAATGAAGACTTCAATTCGTACTCCTGTGTTAATTGGAAATGGAAAGAACTTTAGTCAGAAAATTTGAATGACTGGAGAAGAAGATGCTGAATATTAAATTGCTTATTTTATATCGATGAAATTTATCAATACCAAAGAGAGTACACAATTTCGTCGTACAAATCAATAGATTTTTTAATATAATTTGTTATTGTGTATATGCACTGTAAACTCTCGATTTACTACGATGACAGATCAATATCGGAAATCGTCGATAATTCCCAAAACACCCCCTACGTCATAGCGTGCCTTAAACACCTAATTCTGTTCCTAAAAATGCACGATTTTATCGTAAACAATGGTAAACTCAAGTGGACTGCCGTGCAACTCTGCTGCATGCAATTGTGGCAGGAAAACAAATACTATTGCTGTACTGTGATTCTTTTTCAAATTCAGCTTATAATATTACGTGCTCATAATATAAAGACATTTTTGTAACGAAAGGTCATAAAGCAACAAAGGGTGAAATACGTTTTGTATACGCAAAATGCCAAAGACTATATCAATTCGCTATTGATATTGATTGGAAGATAAAAAATTACAAATAATGCAATGTACAGATTTCTTCACTGTTGAACCACCGTATAAGTTTATGGAGGATTTAGTAAAAAATAAAATGAAAGTCACATTAGCTCGCCAAAATTCCATATCCACATACAAATTATGTATTTCTTCTTTTACTTCAATTTTTTCAAGACGTTTTCGGGTGAAAGTCGTAAGGTACCGAATAGTGCGTGCGCGTAACGAGAAAACGTTGGTTACATGAGAAAACTTAACTTTACTAACAAGTCCTGACTACGGTTAGGATTAAACAATCAGTGATTTTTAAATTTATTTTGAATGAAAACCACACGAAACTTTTATAAAACCGAGAGGTTGGAATCAAATAAATAAATAATTAAAGACTTACAACCTTTTATGGGCGTATAATTATTTGTTTAATTAGATTATATAATAGAAATTAATTGTAGTAGAAGTTGTAATTGACTTCCTGTAAATCAATATAATGACCCTTCCAAATTAATAATGTAAAACTACATTAAGTTCAGTGAAATAGCTTAAACGCTGAAGTTCAAAAGGAGACCAATTCCCAGTAGAAACAGAAGACTTTTATTCAGTTAACCTATAATATTTTGTTTAGCAAAATTATATTATTTGTTTTGAGATTCACATTTTGTGTCTAACTACTATTATAGTTAATATGTAGTTGTTGTTGTAATCTATAAGATACCCGTCTTACCCATTCACCTCTCAAGAAAAAAATCGTATTTTTGTCACTACAAACATTTAAATTATGATTCTTTGAAATCATAATTGGTGACCTGGCTTAATTTTTATATTAGATTGTAATAATATAATATTATTTACAACCAATTTAGTGTTTTGAAGAAATGATTCATTTAAAGATTTTAAAAATATTCCAGGTGATTAAGATTTGACTGATGTTTAAATTTCAGCTCTTCCAGAAATGTTTATCGACTGTTTCCTTGAAATCGAATACAATTTATATTCGTCGCCTGTCATTAGGACAAAGAAAAAACTCTTTGAAATATGCGAGATCATGTCGTGGCACTTAGAAAGTTACGCCAGGAAAAACAAAAGCCTTTTGTCGCTGGAAGCAAACAAATGCGTACTGAGGAAGAATTATTGGGTAATGTTGGAAAAGCATCAATAATTAATTATTTTGTTAGAGCGATTTTATTCTCGTAATTATTTTCCCGTCTGAATCTCTCTCTCCTACAGGCGCCGAGCTACTTACGTCATTTCGCATGTACTTAGTGAGACATGAGTCAGGCCGCAGAACGCGAACGCCCGTTCGAGCTCTGAAAACGCCGGAAGTATTTTGTATTCTTCTCCGAGAACCGATTGAACGTTTGTTCGTTGAAATACGAAAAGGCTTTCCTTAAAATTGCTCAAAATATGTATATTAATAATGTTAATAACACTACATTAGAGATATTTAACTAGCGATAGGTTCTTCTTTCGATGAAACAGAATTGCGTAGATATTAATAAGTGCGCATATGTTTTTATCATTAGCCAATTATCTTGTTTGGAATAATTCCATTATAATAATGTTTTTTTCTTATATTTTAGGTTTACATAAATATCTTACGGTCATTCAGATAATAAATGCTATGCTGTGTGAATTCGTGGAAAAAGATCCACATCATTCCCACGCGACCTATTTGAAACCCTGAGTTGTTTGTTCCGTGGGGGTGTGTCAGGTCACACTCATGTGAGGCGAAAAAAATAGTGAAAGGAGGCGATGAACACGTTCACTCGACTTCGGAAGGCACGCCATATGCTTGGTGACGTAATTAAATGAACCAATCCAGTGCGCAGTAGGGCAGGTGAGGCATCACGCCCCCTCAATTTTTCATACGTGTTAAAGCGTAAAGATTCTATCAACGTATCAAGTCACTTACGTTGAACGAATCACGAATGTAAAAGCTGTGCGCAAGAATGGTTGGGTGAAGACTTTGAAAATTGATAATTCAGTGACGTTTGATGAATAAGGAAATTCAATGAGTTGGATCTTTTCCCAGTAAAAATCCAGCTACGAGTCTATTCGGTAATCGATCTGATATCTGGTATGTAAGTAGGCCGAACTATGCACCATCCCTCCTCCCTAATTCCCTGAACCAAGTCACGGTTAGGTGGTATTCGAGACCTGAACCTGAACCTCGCCATTAGACAAGAGAAAGAAAGTCTTAATTCCTGTCCATACATTTTCGAATCAAATAAATAGTTTTCGTTACTAAAGAAGCAGTATAGATTGCATTGATGGTGTATAGAAAATAGTATTGGGAATACAAAGTAGTCAAATTGTTGGACGAGTCAGTTTCGGTGATTAGGGGGGGTGGGGGTGGATCGTCACTCCCTCGTTTCCTTTTGGAAATTATCAATTTCTCCTCTATTTTAGCAGCCAAAAACAAGTAACCATTGAAGACAGTTCATATTAAATTTGTTATCACCTTATTGCAATTTATTTAGTTTATTAAGACACCCTCCCCTTTTATTTTATTTCATAAATATGATTCCACCAAAATAATAGCTTTAATGTCTCAAAGAGACCCCCAAAATATATTGTTTAAAACGGAAATTTTTGTGGAAGTCATATTTAACGACATAAAACAAAATAAGTGTTGCGTCCAAAATGTTTACAAAATACCATTCGAATGGGAGGTTGTCTGGGAATAAAGTACCGTTGGCGGTTAGGATAGTATTAAAAAATTCACTTACGATTTTTGGACGCGGCACCTTTCGTATTGTAAATTCCATAACAAAAGAAAATATATAAACTATTGAAAATAGGAATTTTTCTTTAAGTAAACTCATTTGTGTGTCAGTGTCAGAATGGAAATAAATTAAAAAGTATAGAATTACTTGTTTCCGCGATAGTTTATTCCAAAATGTAAAAAATCTGACTTAGAATGACTGGAGCTGAGATTGTTATGCACGAGAAATGGGAAAATATACATTGTCCCAAAAATATGCTCTACAATCCAATTAAATACACGAAAATATCATCAAAATATACACATTAAAAAACAAGTGGTTTGATTGATTTATTACTAAGAAAGTGCGAGTGTAAATTGAGTTCGTTTAATTATACTACTGGCCTTGTTCATACAATATAAGCCATATTTCAATAATTAACGTGTAGATTTTGATTGGCTACAGTAATTTGACATATAATCTACAGAGTTTAAACAAAAGTCTTTAAAAGTATGCATTTATATAATAACAAGTATCTCCAATGATATGCATTGATATGCACTATTAAAATTAAATTCAAATGGTCGCACGAGGATAAGAACGATCGAAAATCCATTCCTCAAAACCATGGAAAGTCAGGGCAAAAACATAAAATATGCAAAATCCGAGCCCTGCTTTTGACATCATCTTGGCGTGTAGGTACAGGAAAGAAATATACGCTTAAAATAAGTCATAAGCATTCATTGAAAAAAGCCTGAGATTTGTTGCATCAAAACTATTAACTTTCGAATCAAATGTGATAGAAAACGAGTATTTCTGACGATATACTGGAAATGTCGAGGAATTATATGACTCAAACCATCTTCAGATAAAATACTATTCTTGTACAAATGAGAAAAAGGTATTTTGGAATAGTGACGTATCATGTTAAAGTGAGAAATATTTTCTATATTTATCTATATCACTAATAAATCTAGTATTCCTGTTCATTTTTTAAAAAAATTAATGCCTTTACTATCCTTACAAATACATAATTTCTTACCATTCATACAATAACACTTATTAATAAATATAAATACATTATATATACATATTACTCTAATACTGCATTCCTTTTGATTTAACTTTCCACGTGATCCCCTAGTTTACTATGGCAAATTTATGAGTATGCACAATTCATAGATCACTACTTCCACAGATGGCACACACATCAGAAGCACCTTGATAGAATTGAAATGAATGGAGTTTATTCTTCTGCTTCTTCGATTTTGATAGGGTCTTATTCTTAGCGTTCTCTCTGTTTTCTGTTTCTTGAACATAATTTTTCATTTTTATACACAACTCACTGAGTTCCTCTGCCATCTCCACCATTTCTCTGCCGTCTTTCATAGTTCGTACGTCTTTCTTCTGTTGTATTACTAATTTAGATAAATCGTCCACTGACGCTATTAAGCCTTTAAGATAGTTCTCAGGTAGTTTGACGATATCTTGTTTTGAGTCGGAAGTTTTCTCGCACATGGTTAGGCGGCTTTTGAATCCAGTTGTAAATATCACAGACGGTTCTGTGGACTGTATCCATGGAAACTGCATTGTAAGATGTGATACTAACCCTTCGTTTGATGAGCTACTTTCAGCGCTTACAGGGGAGCTTCTCAGCGCTGTGAGCGTCTTCCAAAAACGAACGGTCGTTAGCGTGAGCACATGTTGGGAAATATGGCGGCGGCTATGGATAAGAAAAGGTTAGCTCAAGCGGTGATATCCCTTGTTTTGCGGGAACTAATTGATGATACCTCATCCTCGTCGAGCTGCGACGAGGAAGTGAATGAGTTGCAATTAGTTACAACAAATATCGCTTGTACTAGACCAAGAAGAGAAGTACCACACATAAATACCTTCGTGGAGCACATCATTCCGCGATAGACCGACTGTGATTTTAGGTCGTATTTCAGGTAAAAATGAAAATTATGTTTTGCGAAAAACCTTACCTGTTGTTGTAGGTTATGATATTGTTAATATTTATTGTAAAATGACTTCTGAGACATTCGAGTATGTCTTGACAATTATTTCTACAAGAATTGCAGGGAATGTTCCTTGTAGGACTATGGTGTCTCCAGAGAAACATTTTATGATTGCCATTTGGAGAATGGCAACTCCTGACTCTTGCAGGTAAATGTAGATTGAATGGGTTTGCAGGTCTAAGTTTAGTGGGTCTAAATGAGTGTTGCTTATCACTTGACGATAGTAAAATACTCAATCACTCGCGCAATGCTCCTTTGTGAATGCTTGTCTTATCTAAGACTTAATTCTGTGCTTGTTCTTTTTTTTTTGGTTGTAGATCTATTTGTGAGAAATTCGACGTCAGTTGAACGACTGCGCTATTTTCTGTGCGCAGTCACAGCTGCCTTCGTGGCAATTGCACCTGCAGTGATCAGGTGGCCTGCAGGAGAGAATGTAGCAATGTGCTGGACGGTCTTCGAAGAAACCAGTGGTTTCCCTCAAGTGTTGGGCGCCATAGATAGTACTCATGTGCATATTCCTGCACCCCATGCAAATGCAGAAGTATTTGTAAATAGAAAGGGATTCCACTCTATTATACTTCAGGTGGGGTTTAATTTTTTTATTATTTAAAAAAAAGGGCCAGTTGTTTTCTCAGTTGTCTACTTTAGTATTGAACTTTGTTCAATATCTTTCTTCCCACAGTGTGAGACCACAAAGCAAGATTCATTCATTGTTTTGTGGGGCACATAGGATCTGTTCATGACCAGAGAGTTTGCAGTCACTCTGAAGTGTCATAATTTTTGTTTCCTCAACAGTGCTCAATGTGATTGTGTGCTCAAGGTCCCTTTTAGGGGCAATGGTCATCTAACGAACAGGCAGAAAAAACTTCAATTTCTGTCTGTCATTGGCAAGGATGGCCATTGAAAGATCTTTTGGCCACTTGAAGGGTAGATTCAGGAGTTTTCTCCATTGCCTAGCCATGTCCAGGACATGGGATGTGGCGGATTTCAACCTGGCTTCTTGTGTGCTTAACGTCATTTGCTTGCTACAAGACGATCCATTTGTTGTGGAAAATGTTGAGGAGGAAGCTGCAGCAGCACCTGCAGGTGCCCCAGTACCTGTGTTCCAAAGTGCTGCTACTGCTTCATATGTGAAACTCATGATACGGCACACATAAGAAAATGTGATTATTATTATTATTATTATTATTATTATTATGTGGCTTTATTATTATGTGAATATTATTGTGTTATATTATTATGTAAATATTATTGTGTGTTATATTATTATGTGACTTTATTATGTGAATATTATAATGTGTTATATTATGTGAATATTATAATGTGTTATATTATGTGACTATATTCTTCCGTAACATTTCACAATTGTATCTATTCGCGTAGTAATGGTATTATACCCTAAAAAAATAATAAATCATTTTTTTCATTACAAGTGTTTTTTTCCAGTGACTACTGATTTACTGGTAATCAGATTGTTGCTTTTGTTATTTAAGATCCACTCAAAATGTATATTTTCCAATTTTTAAACCTTTCCACCATTTTATTCTTAACACGTTCATGAAATTAGTTTCATAGAAACTTCAATTCTGCTCAAAATTTTGAGGTTCATGACTACTTACTAATGAATGTCATTTTATTGCTATTAATTGCATCTCCAACATACAAGTAAATTTTTTTCCGAGTTCAGGTTCATTTAGAAACCAAGTCAATATTTATGGAATATAATATTTTTACAAATACCATTCAATATTTTCATCTACCCATTTCAATCTCATACTACTCACTTGTACACATCTAAACAGAGATGCAAAATATATTACAGACCTCTCGGAGAGTAATACAGTTAATAACACTTAAGATAATTTCTTTCCATGTTCATACAAAAGCATGGCAAAATCTTTATTGTCAAGTAAGTAAAAAATAATGAAACTTATCCCTTTATGCAATTATTTATTCATAGCAATTTCAAAAGCAATTTGCTAACAATTTCTATGATGAATTATTGACATTACACTTTCGGAATTTTACACATTATTTAATTCATTTTATAATTCATCCATCTTCTTCAAAAGCTCGTCTTTCTTCTTCATCCTTTCCTCATGCCTTCTATCTTTTCTTTTCTCAGCCAGAATTCTACTAGACTTGATTGCCTCAGCAATGGAGTCCAGACTATCACTTGCTCTCTGTTTCCTCGAGCAAGGGGTGCTCGAGGAAGAAAAGGGTGATTGGACATCAATGTCTGCATGTACACTGGACTCATTGGTTAACCTCAATCCCGCACCGCTGGATGAGGATAACGCAGGAGGGGTCATGAAGGGACGTTCACCCAATAGAGACTGTGTAACATCGAAGTATGGCCGCTGCCGAGGTTTGTTGCCAGACTTCGAGTTATGCTCACTGATGGACTTGCAAGCCTTCTTCATTCCAGAGAATTTGGTGATGCATTGAGGACCCATCACCTGATACCCCTTACCTCTCATCACTTTGGCAATCAGGTCCCACACTTTCTTTTGAGCCTTCTTCCCAGATGAGAAATCATCTTCGTATAAGCGGTACATTTCCAGCAGAAAGAGAATTGCTACATGGGGCCATTTATAACAACTCTCTGCCTGCTGGAGATGTACCACTTGATGGTTAATTCTTTCCGGCTCGGTTTATTGCCTGATTGGGCAAGTCCCTCTGGTTCAGCGACTTGTGCAGTACTCGCCGCCTCCTAATCCCTTCTCTTCAAGGCATCATCGAACACTTCCTGCGCAAACCTGGGATCTGAAGAGAAAAAATGGTATAATATAAATATAAACCATGTAGAATAAGCTCCTCACCTTAACTTAATAAAATATTGGAGTTATGAAGGTTGAATTTCTTTTACATGAAATCAAGCTTATGGTACACTTTGGAAAACATACTATATACATTAGAATCTTATACTGATAAAATCAGATAAAAATATTTCATATAGTAAAATAAATTAACCCTTTGTACAATTTAACACTTTGTAGAAGAATGATACTGAACAACAAAATGGGATAGTTAGGCCCTAATAAATTATCAAAGAGAAAAGTATTCAATACTTTAGAAGACCTGCTGAATTGGTAATTATACCGAAACCACGTGTTCTTCACTAGACAATTTAAAACTTTGTGGCCTAAGTAATTTGTACCCTATTAAATTAAGAATATACAGACCCAATATGTAAAGAGAAAAGTATTAAATTAAGAACAAACCTCGAAAATATCACAACCGCTCAACTGGTAATTAATTTATACCACAAAACAAACATTTATACCACGAAAGTGTCTGCTCACCCTTCCCTTAACTCATAGCCAATAATTATTTAGATTACTTCTTGTGAAGATTCACCATTATGGCAACGTTGAGCTGCTTCCGGAGAGATGTGAACTGTTATATTCTCTCTCTGTCCGTAGTCCAGGACAAGCTCAACCAGATCCACAGCAATAGTCGCAGCTATCGTTGCTATCAGTTGCTATGGTAACTGTAGAAACACTAGTAAACAAAGCGTTCGATTTGGACGCGGTCAGCGCTGATAGCGTTCTGAGCGTCTTGCGCCAGCGTGAGCGAAATAGACGTTGGTGATGAAGTTGCCTGAGCGCCAGCGCTGTCGTCACGACAGCGTTCTGAGCGCTGTGAACGTGGAAAACGAACGGTTTTAGCGCGCTGTAAGTGAGCTCCCCGAACGCAGCCTAAGAAATAGCAGTCGATCTACCGATAAGACTCATCGATGGAGAAAAAAAATCTTAGGTCTCATATGTACAATGGGTATCTTCACTGTGAGATAAAAATTTACTAATTTTTTTTATGAGTACACTAGTCTTACATATTTTCCAAAACCGATATAAACAGGTATATTAATAGTTATTTCGGCAATTTTAAATTTTGAAAACATTACAGCATTTTGTGTTATTGTATTTGTGAAATTATGAATCTATTTTTGAATGTTAATTACATTTTATTTATGAACTTGTCTGTCCGAGACAAACCGCGTCTTAGTAGATCACAGAAACTTAGTTATAGTTTGCTCATTTCAAAAATATTTACTTAGAATCAATGCCTTTTTTTAATTGACCTCGCAGTCATGTTTATTACATAATTGAAGGGGTGAGTGGATGAAGGAGGTATGTAACATTTTTTTTCAAATTGAGTTATTGTCAGGGATGAAAAAGGTATGAGTTGGCCTGTGTTCTGGTACTTGAAACAACTCTCTAGGAGTCTTATTAAGCTTGATACTAGTGTAATGAAGGAGGTATGTGACAACAACAAAGTATATTTCTGATGCAAGTAGGATGTATGTAACAAATTACCACATATCTCCTTCTTCCTGCAATCATGTAATTTTACCAAATATATATCTAGTGGATAAAGGAGGAATGTGATGTAAAACACCATATACCACATACCATATACCTACGGTGGTATGCGTAATATATATTTTATTTTTATTTTTTAAACTTCTCTTAAAACAAAAGTTCATACTGAATAAAATTTGTACCATTTATATGAATAGTACATTTTAGTAAGAACTTAATAACATAGTAAAAAAAAAGTACCACAATGACAACTTGAAGGTTCAATATCTCAAAACACACTTGCTGTTACATACCTTCAGTTCGCTCACACCTTTAATTCACAATTCAATTTGTATTGTTGTCTTCTCTTCACGAAATTAGTATGAAAGAACATAAACATTCAAAGTTAGAAATCAATCATTACCATCCTTTGGTGAAAACAGAAAGGCGTATTCCGCATCTGGAAAACTTAACTATATGGTTTTATGTTAAGTTTCCAATTTGACCAAAATTATTTGTTTTATGAGTTTTTTTTTAATCAAGAGGAAGTTTAGGGTTAAGTTTTAATCAAAGCTAAGAATTAACCTTGGCCGGAAATAAAATTGTGGAAGAAAAATAATATCAATACAATTCACAATCAAATTATATTCGTCATTTATTAACGTCGAGACGACTCCTTTATTATTAATAATACTTCGTGTTTTATTTGTAATAATATAAATTAAGACTGTGGATAATAATTCTTATTCATCCAATAATCACAATATTTAATAGTTTCAAGCGTCTAGTTACAAAATAAAATGAGCTATTAATATTTTTCAAAAACACTGCTATAACGATGACACATTATTGAGGAATAAAATTTATACTGTCGTACACAGAAAAATGTCGTGATCACAATATAATTGAAGTAAAACTTTTAAAACTATTTACGCAGCCTCCTGCAAATGATAAATAAAACCATGTTTTGAAAAAGATGGCCCGCGGAGTATTAGTCAGGCGCTTTGTTGCAGGGCGTATCACTTTACTGATTTCCAAGCCTATATATGAACTACTGTTACGTAGAATTCATTAGTCTATTTGACGCTTGTACTTGTTCTAACTTTTGGATGATTAATCTCCGTACCTGACGCAACTTTTTCTCTACAGAGTGCACCTCCACTCTGTGACCCCATGCTGCGCATCTGTACGCTAGTAATTTCCTTAGTAGTACGAACATGGATTGAAGCACTCGTTTTGTCTGCTTCATCATCAAGGCAGAGAGAGATATTTTTCGGACTGGCAGCTGATTTCGCCGAGGTACAATTTAGTTATTTACATCGATTGTAACTTCCAGTACGTTTCTTGTATTTAATGGTTCTAGTGTGTGGCGTGTGGTCTAGCAGTTGACATAATGACTCGGGAGGTTTTGCAAACTACTCGTTTATTCGTGTCCAACAAATCAGTGTTGGGCCATGGATTTGCCACAATATTTTTATATTTGATGACAGCGAAGTTAGAGAAATGAATTTTAGCAATGAGGTTATTAATATTTTTTAGCTATGAACTTTATACCAGCATTTTTTCTTGTCTCCAATCCTTGATAACGTACTTTTTTATCAACATTTCATTAATTGTAACTAATAACTATAAGTTATTTGTTAAATAATAAGGATAATTTTATACATTTGACCAACTGATTACCCAGCGTTGCCCTGAATTTTTCTTACGCCAATTTTCTTTTACTTATGGAAAAATAAAATCTATATATATTGTAAGATTAAAATGTTTTTACTTGCTGATTTAAGAAACATAGTACAGCATTCTATTTTCACAAATTCATAATAATACAAATTTAATACAAAAATTGATGGCATTCACCATTTTGAGTTTTATCTTTAGCAGTAAGGAAAAATAAATCCTTGGATGAAACTACCCTTGAGAAAGGAACGTTAAGTTGTCCGTGAGAGAAACAAATCAATCGAAACGTCTACAATTAGTGTAGCTCACAACTTCACCCCTAGTCAAGGGCATTAAAGCCCCATACATGCTGAACTTGGACTTATACGGGGTATATATGAAAAGTCCCGAAATATATGGATTAATTCTTCTCATTCGATTAAACATTTATGCATGATCCTCTCTTCCAACTCCATCCATGGGGGTGCTGGGGCTAATTTGCCCCCTTACCAAATGGTGGTCCATCTCTTGACATAACATCGGAAGTGTCTCTATCTCAATATCTAAGGTAGAACGAACCTACTCACCGAAAGTCGCGCCGATTTTCGCTTCTGAGGCAAGACACAACGACGGCAACATGGCTCCACCATTTCATTAAAACGCTTGTAAAATCTAAACTATTCATCCAAATTTTACAACTTAAAGACGTGTTTAATCTTTGTTAAATACACACAAAAACAAAAGAACTAAATAAATTTGATAATCGATTCTTAATTCTTAAATTACTCTCTTAAATTAAACATTTTAACATTTGTATTTTCAATCATTTAGGTTATTCTTTAAAGATGGACATGCCGTCGCGAACTTTTTTGTAGTACTCATTGAGCCGAACAATATTGTCATGTATCGTTGTCACCTATCTCTAACCGATTAGGCAGCGTAAGCGAAAATAGCAATGCTTTCCCTGACAACATTTATCGATAAAGTTAGCTTATGTTCATTCTGGACATCTAACTTCTTCTCAAATTTCATCATAATCGGTTCAGTGCTTTAGTCGTGATCAGGTGGCAAACATATTTACTTCCGAATTTCGTAATTATATATTAGTACGGATTAATGATATGGCTACTGGTTTCTTATTTGAACATTTCATTCCTGACAGTCTATTTTCTAATCCAGTATTTATTGATATTCAAGGGCTGCCAAATAGTTGGTATACGTACTCGTGTACATGCCTATCCTTTTTTTCATACAACATTTGGAGGGAAATCTATGTATTTACATGTTGCTATCATACATGATTTGAATTATAAAGTATTTATTTTAGGAAAATATATGCAACAAAATCTTGCAAATAAAGTATTTTATTTGTATTGAAGCAAATAAAAAATATTTCGTTTACTAATATATCCGTTATAGGACACAAAATTGTTCTGCAAACTCACTCACTTCATTTCAGAACAAAGCCAGCTACGGAATGCACTAAAATGAAATATTAGTTTCTTCGGAATTTCTTAATGAGTTATTAAAATCATCATAAAACACAAGATATATAATCTGGTGCCTAAAATTACATAGGGTTAATTTTATTATAATAGTTATCTTCGTAAACTACTAAAACCGTTTATGCTGTTGCGCATTCCTTGATATCAATATATTCATTAAAATGTAGAGGTACCCATATGAATTCATAATGGCAATGAATCGATTTAGAATACACTTCCACAGCATAAAATATTGTTAGGTTCTGCTTCTTTTAACTAAGTTCATGCCCAACAAACCATATCGTTGCTGCATTCATTGGAAAGTGACGACCGTCATCAGTTGCTGCACACACCGAGCTGTTTTCTTCGAATGGAATATGATCTAACCACCGCTTCTCAGATTTCTTTATTTCTTTTCGGTGACGTTTTGGTATCTGCGGATCGCATTGAGATTTCCATCGACTGCGTGGTATCGTATGAACGTGACGGCTGGCCAAATCTATTAACTTCCCGAGGTCCCTCTCCCGTGACGTCACGACCGCCTGACCCCCGGCATCAGCGCTGCGGTGCGGCGAGACGAGGAGGCAGCGGCAGCGGTCGCGGCGCGAGCGGACGCCGCAGCGCCGGCGGTGGCACCTCGACGCGCAGGCGGCGCAGCGGGTTGTCTGCCTCCGCGAAGCGACGTTGACGACGGGGGCGCGCGTGACCCTGTGGTTGCAGGGGCGTTTGTTGCGGAAGCTGCTGTTGCGCCCCCGCCTCGCTGATGACGTCTCCGGCGGCGACGGCGCCCATCACGCCACTCGCCTGCGCCGTCGTCGTCGTCACCGTCGCTGCAACCCCCGCCGCCACCGACGCCGCCACCCCCGCCCCTGTCGCCGCCCCCGCCTCGACCATCGCCGCCTCCGTACGCGCCGCCGCCGTCGCTGGCGTCACTGGCGCCGGCGTCGCCGACACCAGCCAGCAGAGTGACGAAGGGAGAGACACTGTCGCCGACGCCACGTCCGAAAGGTCACGCTCCGCCCCGCAACGCGCCGCGACGGCGCTCCTGCTCAGAGCGCGGCGCGGTAAAGCGGCCTCGCGGCACCGGGAGAGGCTTGGCGCCGTTTAATCCTTTCCCGTTTCATTCCCCGGAGAAATTTTTCCCCATTTTATCCCCTTAGCGGAATGTCGTCTCGATTCACTTACCCTACGTTCATGGTCTCTTGTAAACTGCGAAAGTCCTCAGCTCTCGCGAGCTATGTCGACATCAAATGATGTCCATTTCTTGCACCACCGATGTATCAAATATTCGCTATCCTCTGCATCGAGATAATTTCGATGCTTATGGTACTGTCTATACAACATTCTGCACGTACACTCGTAACATTTCCTACCTCACCATGATGCCAAAAATTACGTGGAATTTAAAAAATATTATATGCCCTGCGAATGTGATCCTTTTTTATTATTCTGTGTCTCAGTTCTAGTCAGAGATATTTTTCAGGATATTATTTATATAAGATATTCTAACTATCCATATTACATCATCTTGTCAACCGAGTTTTGCCGTGTATTAATTGAGAGTGATTAGCTGTATCATGGTTCTATCCACCTGTCACTGAGTTACTGCGGAAACACTATTGTGACTTTACAATTTTGTATGTTTATTAAAAGTCTTTGTTATTATTACTGTTGATATATACTTCAAATTGCACATATAATGTGTCCAAACACGAACACATTTTGACAAGACATATTTATTGATTATCCTTTGCATATGACGTGATACAATATATAAATTAAAATTACGTGCTTTAATCGTCTAAATAAATACAAGAGACTAGCCTGAATTTCGTATAATGTGATACATAGTTTGCTATGCTGACGTGCTATTTAATTAACTAGTTTAAAATGAGTAGTAATTAAATGTTTACGTTTTGAAGGGGTCTTAAATGTAAATACGATCCTTCCAATTTTTATCTTATATTTTAAATGTAAATGTTTTAAAATTGTTAGACGGAAGAGCAGACCTTAAGGTCTGAGTCTCGCTAAAATAAAGACACTTTATTATTATTATTATTATTATTATTATTAT
>NNCF01126339.1:60608-101590 GCA_002313205.1 Laupala kohalensis | reverse complement strand
GGAGAAATACAAAAAAGGACAAATTTCTTTTAATTTCAGGGGACGTGGGGATTGATTGCCCATATTCTTTCTCTATATACGCCCCTGGTGACCAAGACCGAATAATATTGGGATTTCAAGCGACACATATATTGTTTTAAAATGTTAAATATCGTCTGCGTAGAAAAAAAAATTTAAAAAAATTTAATACATCGTTCTTCAATATTTATATTTATGAAAGTTTCGTCTGTGGGTACCTTCTGGTAGTGGCGGATTTCCCATAGACGGGAATGTCATTGAAAACTTTTGTTATTATTAATCTCGAATTTTCACTGCGCGCCTCTACGTCACAACAACGGATAAATTGTGCTGCGTAAGGCGAGAAAAGAGAAATATATAATAGAACTAAGAAGGCCAGAAGGGTCAAATAAAAAATAAATTATATTTACGATGCATTTTGGAATAATACATTGATAGCAGTACGTATTTTATTAGTATTTTTATAAGTATTAAATCCGTCACTGTCCTCAGGTCCTTGATTGGAATTGATGGGATGGTCCCTCGCTAGACGGAGATTAACTTAGTTTATTATACCCCATGTGGTCATACGCAGTTTGCAACTGCTTTTTTTAACAATAAAGTATATTTATTTATAATTTTTTGTTCAACCTTAAGTCATGTCACCATCCCAGAAGTAATAGAAACTATTTTGTTAGCTCCATCTTAATTAGTTTGATTGATACATTTATGTTTAAGAATCGAGTTTTGTGAATTTTTTTCACACCCAAAACATAAATACATTCAATTCTTTAATGTCGTTGTTTGTAAATGAAACGAGGCACGCAAAACCAGAGATATCACTCTGGTCAGAAGCCTAAATCGTAGATCTCATGCCTTTGTTTTTGACATCCAGACTAGAGCTCAGCGCTTTCCGCGCCGACCAAAAATTTCATTAGTTACTGAGAAATTTGGTTGGGCAAAGCTATTTGCTTACCTGCAGTCGGCTCTGGGATCTTTATTACACAATGGTGCCGGGGTGTCTCCACGTGCAGCCAGTATCCCACTCTGCAGACAAGACAGACATTACAAACTTTGTATTATATTCATTAATTTCAAAGCATATGGCGGTAAACCCAAATTGTCTCTATATTCTTAACTATAACATTTACTTTCTTAAACAAATCAAATAAAATAGTTAATTACCATAGTTAGAATATTTACCCAATTATTATTAGTACTTTTTCACTGATCATTATCAGCGAAAGTGTTCAAAAATATCATTGTACGAAAATTTGGAAATAACCCTTTTACGCTTCTCTGGTACTCAGTTATATTTCATTTAAAACTCAAAAATTTCATTTAAGGTATCATGGGCAACCAGACAAATGCGTTGGAATACCCTAAAGAATGACTTTTAAGTTAAAGAAAAACAACTTTGATCTATCAAAATGTCTAATTAAAATTTTTGTCCTTTCCGGTACTAACTTTTAAATTATTACTATTTTTTGCAGGTATATTTGTGAAAACTTGTTAAAATGGTTATAATTTTATTCTGAAGTTTTAATACCGCAAAAACAATCACGCCTGTCACAGAAGTACAATGCGAGATTTCTGTAATCTCACCAAGCAATTAAGAAAGTGACTGGGCGGGAACTATAACATGTAATAAATTGGAATCAGACAGCCATTATTAGTCAGAATTAAATTGGCGACTACGACAGTCATACAAAATACGATTTTTCATATAAATTGCTTTAATGTAAACAGAAAAAATATTTATCGCAAATTTTGATACTCAATTATACATATTTTACTGGTAATTACTACTATAATGTAAAACATATGAATAAATCTAAAAAAGTAATATAAATTGTTATATTATTTACTAGTGTCTGGCAAGTTTATCATATGTCAACTAACTTTTCAATAAGAAGGAAAAAATGTGATATTCGCAACATAATTTAATTAGGTTACTCAATTGAGCAAAAACTAATTCAGATTATTTAAATGTATAGAAAGTATTATAAAACAAGAAAATGGAAAATCTAGTAAAATTAAGTGTGATCACATTTACAACTAACTTTATGAACATAAGGTTAACGGAGTGATTCTAAAATGTAAAAATAAACCATTCTAATGGAATGTGCCAGCTGTACATTAATTAACATATCTGCATCGCAAGAGTCATTGGGAAGTTGTTTGCTACTTCTAGGCTCAAGTAAAGTTATATGAATAGAACATTCTCCGTATCTATCTGAGGTTGGTATTACGACTGTGTCATAAGTATTTCAGCCCTCTTCTCACTGAGCTTTCCTTTTGAGTACGTAATGAAAGGAAATATGGAGAATGAAATGAATATCTCACTCACCTCATCTTCTTCAGATTCTCCCAATGTTTCTCCCCCCTCGTCATGAGACCCTTGTCCCTTTTGCTTTTTCGTTTCGTGCCTATAAACAGAAAAAATTTCGTCATTCTCTTAAAAACGCATCATTTTGCATTCAGCAATATGTTTTATCGTGCTGGTAAATTCAACAAGATTTTAAAGAATTATATTTCAAACAAAAGGAGGAGGATACTTGCAAACAAAGAACTAATGTTCCAGATCCAGGTGCTATATAGATATGTTCTAAGGAGGATCATGCAACAGCAATGCTTAGTAATGTGTTTAGGTTTATGTTTGCTTGAAATCAAGTAGTTTTAAATCGGAGAACTAAAGCACGGAAAAAATGAGAGCACCTATGTGTTTATTGAATCAATGCTTGGTTCTTAAAGAAGTTTGTAATAGCATGCCATGTTAACGCCCTGGTCCCATAATCTCTCAAAGTTTTTTGAATAAATTTTACACTATTTTTATTACTAAAAACGTTTTAATCGAACAAGGAAAACGATTGTACTTTAGTTCTACAAAAACTGTTGATTACAACATGGTAAAGACTTTTCGTTTCCTTGAAAATAAACAAAACGTGCATGTATTAAAGACACGTACATGCTACGATTCGTGTAAAAGTGGGTAACCCCCGGCCACCCGAACAAACGCGAATTTGATGGGGAAAACGTGAGTTTTCTTATCATTTGCTGGATTTATCGTGCTATCCATGAACTGATCAAATAATCCTCGATGTTGCCATCTATTGAAAACTATTGCGATGCACATCCAAGGAGACACGATAACGTAATCTGCATCGTGTTTCCAATGTGATGTTATTTTCGTCGAAGTTGGCATTACGTTTTTTATTTCCCTGAGCAGCCGTAATGAAATTTCTCTATCCACTTTTACATGGAACCCACTATAGAATTACGATACATCAATGTGCTCTGCACGCGCGATATTTATAAAGGCTTTGATAGGGTGTGTGGGCCTCTAGTAGACGACTCGAAAGTTGAGTTGGCGGAGCGTTCTACCATTCATTTCAAGCGCTTATTGCGTACTATCCACCGAAAATGTGTTGTCTTTGTCACACAACACGTAACAACTCACGTAAACAGGAATATTATTTTACAATCAGTTCACACTCCAGAGAATAACGTCCGAACCTTTCTTTACCTAGGGTCGGCACTCCACAAGAATCAGAGTACGGATTTTTATTCCCGGTGGCTGTTCAGTCCATGCGCGCTGCTTTGTGCGATGACGAACGCCCACGTCTAATACAAATGTTGGCAATATATTAAGACAACCCCAGCGACAATTGAAAAGATGTCGAGGCATCTGTCGGTTTTATGTGACTAGGTTGGACGGCTCATTCTCAGTCGACGAGCTACAATGTATGGAAAGTGAGTGTTTTTAGAAATTGCCTGATAGTGAGACGATGTCCGCAAAAACGATAGTAGTGCTACCCTTATCTGCTCCGCCAACTGAAGTCGCGCCAACTCTACAAGAAGAAGAATTCCATTCAATTTTCGACCCGACTGACGAGAAACCAGATCGTGAACGAACGTGCACGTGTAATGTACAGATAAGTGAATGGGACTTGAGTGTATCTCTCTCTCTCTCTCTTCACCTGAGGAGCAGGCGTCGTACAACATCGGTGCGAGCGTATCGTTCCGCAGTGCGACCACGCGCGNAGAGACAGCCCCTGCAGCCAACAGTGCGCGCACACACGCCTCGCCACCCCACGATGCCGCGTAGTGCAACGGCGTCCACCTGCCAATCAGTAGACATTGATACGCAAATGTCCCCGAGTATTTGCATTCCTTTTTTGCGCGCACATCTAACAAATGAAGTATCATAATTTCGTGTATCGAAATATGTGAGTCGCAGCGAGCAGAGAACACAAGGACTTGCACATGAAGCCCTAGGACTTAACAATATGACCGACGCGCAAAAGCAGATTACGCGCGTCGCCCATATTGCTAAGACCTAAACAAATGTATTGCGTTGAGATAAAGCATTGTGTATGAATGAGATCTCTACTTCAGTTTTGAACTTTTATTAAATAAGTCTATATGTAGCATATGCATGCACACACAGAACTTTACAGAACATACCTGGGATATCTTTTCTTAGATAAGATCTATTTTTTATTTCTTCGGGTTATAGAATGACAGCTGACGTGTACATCAGGTGTGTGTTAGGAATTTTTTAATGTTTTTCCCACTATGCCATTTACTGTCATAGTGCAGGGTTTTTTTACAAATGATTACTGATTTATTTTAATAATATCTTAGATATTTATTTATTTCTGGGACTTTTAGCCAAATTACTAATTTTTTACTGGAAATATATATCTGAGTGAAGTATTTCTGTGGACTAAGGGCATTAGATTGAAAAATAACAGTAAAGGCTTGGTAAAATTGGAGAAAAGGCATAGAAAATATACGTAAATGACTGCAATCAGCGGGCATCGACGCGCAGCCGCCATATTGAGTGACCATAAGATCGGTTCACCACTGCCAATATGCTTGTTTTGTTGCAATGAAATGTGCTTGTTTCGTCGTCTCTGTAGTATTCCCTGCTCACTTGGCGATAGCTTTTTTCTCTGTTCTATTTCTTTTGTTTATCATCCGTGTTTTGATTCTCAACTGTTTTGACTATTGAATTTGACAAATATTTTCAATAGATATTAATGGGATTCGGGACTATTATTCACGCAAAAAAATCCAAAACCTGACGCGAGGTAAGTTAGGGGAACATAGTATACTAGATAATGACATTCCGTCGTCCACTGACCCGTCCTCGTCCCGCGCATCCACGTTGGCTCTGCTCTCGGACGTTGTACTGCTTGTTGCCACTGAAATGTCCGCTGTGTCCCCACCGTCTGGCTGTTTCATGGCCTCCATCGCCGTCAGAGCCAATACAGTCTCCGCGTGGCAACCTCTGTCCGTATTACAGGCATTGCCACACTTAAAGACTAAATTCGCGCGTTGTGAACAACTTGGCAAAAATAAACACTTTTATTGATTTTTTTCAAATAAAAATATTGCGAGTTTCCCTAATATTTTAAATATTTTTGGGTATATCGTGAACGTTAAATAATCTGTCATTCTTCGTATTAAGAAACGAATATAACTGGGTAACATGATATAGATTATATTCATCTGAAGCACAGGCTCTGTACATGAATGATGAGTGATCCTGTCTGAGGATGTGGATACATTGGCTCAGAGTCAAAGGGATAACAATTTTTATAATCTGAAAGACAGCATGAAATTGTCACTTAGATAATCTAAAAGACAGCGAATAGGTAATCCAGGGTTATTCTGAGTATTTAGGGGTAATCGTAATTCGACAGAGATTAGTTTTTTAGGTCATTCAACCTGTGTTTAGAGTACATACTTATTGTTTGTAAAATTTTCACTTATAAGTTACGTTTCGTGCATACCTACGAAAATTTTGCTAAGAGGAAAGCCATTTTAGTCGGACCTCACAGATTATTTCAATGTTAAAACTTTTTTAAAATATTGAAACAAAACTCTGTTGTAACTTTTGCAAATATAGCAACTTACTCCAATTCGTCGAATAAATGATTTTTTTGGTGGAGGGTGCAATAAAATTTTTCGTGAATTTAAGTACATGTCGTTTTAAACATACACCACCTAGCGAGAAAATGTAAGATTTTATGATGCTCACTAATGTAACATATAATAGAATCCACGTTCATCGTGAATAATTCGAGTTAAATGCGTTTGTAAATTATTTTGAAAATTTGGTTTGGGGTGTGTGAAAAGCTGAGACCCCACCGCTAGAGTACACTCACCGAGCGGCGTCGTGTAAAGGCGTGCGACCGCGGCAACCGCGGGCGTCGGCGTTCGCTCCGCGCGCCAACAATAGACGCACGATGTCCGTGTGGCCGTGCAGCGCCGCCGCGTGCAACGCCGAGTCCCCGCAGCTGTCACGCACCTCCACCGTCGTCGCCCCGCCGCCCCTCCCGCCGCCTCCTGCCGCCCCCCCGCCCCCGTTGACATCCACGCGGGACAACAACGCACTCACCTACGGCGGAACAGTCACCAGCGGCGGATTTCAGCGAGTCGGTCGGAATTGGGTGTATATCATTTACAGCTTCGAATATGGGTGTCTGAATATGAAAAGGGCTCGGTACAATGTAAAGTACATCTTGCATATCACGGAACTCCTCTTGTAGGAATCACATTTTCCCACGACAGGTCCTAAAGTACCCAGAGGGTTCACGGAGGGAAAAGTTCCGCAATGACTATACCTTGGCACTAGGAGGAGGAGATGTGGCCAGTTTTGACACACGGATAGACCCGGTATTCCGTCTACAGCAGACTGGGTAGGCCTGAGATTCAGTCTGGTAGAGTTGTGTTGAAAAATTCCACTGAGCCACGCTGACTCCAGGTATCACTCCAACAAGAAAATGGATCAATACTACATTGAGGAAAGCATTACTACTGTCACAAACTGAACTTTTCCGAAATACTAGTTAGCGACCTTCGTTATTCGGCTACCGAGATACATGGACGGCAGTTAGCCGTTATTTGGTATCGACAATTTTTCAGTATGAATGTGACTAACAAATGCTTGGTTGTGAAGCTAGTTTTAAATAACATATGAAATGCATTGGGGTCAAATTCGGTACTCTTCTTTTGTTCCAGTAAAGTAAGAACTATTCACTCACTGTGAAGTGAACGAATACATCGTTCAAGAAATCATCATAACCCCACAATATATTTAACATTGTCGACAGATACGTAAGGGACCCTTATTCACGAAATGATCTCCAGAATTAAGTAAAGCTCGGTTGATAATATGATGTAATATGTATGATATCTATAGTTATCTTATATGAGGTGTCCTGCAAAACATCTCCGACTAGCTGGAGTTGAGAGACTGGATCGAAAAGAAAAAGGATCACAATCGTTGTGCTTATTATATTAAACAAAATTCAACGTTATTATTTGTACCTTTGAGAAGAGGAATGGATTGCGATGGTATGGGTAGCAGGTTATACAAAGCTGGTGCCTGACTACAAACATTTTAAGTCTTAATGCAGAGGATAACCAAGTCATGACGCGTTGGTGGTGCAAAAAATGGACGTTTTCTTTAGACCTACGTGAGTAAAAGGTTTTCTTTAGGTCTACCCGTGATAAAACATCTCCCCAAGAAGTTTTTTTACAATGTTTCTTTGGATTTGTCAAGTCTTACTGAAAGCTTTTTAAATATTTTGCATATTTCTTCTCAATCACAAATAAGTGGATATACCATTCTTCTAAGACAAACTTCAACAAACGTCTTCCAAAATTCAGTTTAGAAAAGGATTCAGTTGATCCGACAACTTGGCTTTCTAAATCATTCATACTCAGAACTGATGAGTCACCCAAATAAAAAATGAATAAATTATGCTAGTATCCACATGGAATATCCAATTTTGGTTTTCAGTATGCTTTTATTTCTATCTTCAATACATTCATTTAATCTGTTGCATTTCTATTCTTGGTTTCTTATGTTCACTAGTCCCCTTCTCATCACTTTCTTTAGTATTTGTTATTTTATAGTTTCGAGTTTTTCTTTACAACATTTTCAGTAGTCTTACACCATTATGTACTCATATTGTTTAGTGTCTATGAAATATCTATGAAATATCTTTTATGTATTTAGAACAGGACTAATCGTCTAATATCTTATACATCTCTTGAATATTTCTCATCGTTGGATTATGAATCTTTTCCTGATTCACGTATATGAATCATTAGTTGTTAATGAATTATGTATTTCGGTGTCATGGCGTACCTTCTGTATCAGTCGTGCCGATGACGAGACACTAGCGGGCAAGTATTACCCACTTTCTCACTACCGTCTACGTCGGATGTCGTCAGCGGAGGTAGCCAACAAGTGTCCCTCAGAGGCAACACCTCCATTGCCTCACATTCGCCCTCCGACTTTCGCTGCGAGAGCTTCCGTCTCTCAATCTCGCGACAAGGGAATTTCACACTCGCCAACAGTCGATTGTCGACGCTTGGTAAAAGCCAGGCCGCCGGAGGTAAAGGCGGCACAACGTCGTGGTCGTACCACGAAACAGGGGGCGGGGGCGGGGGCGGAGAAGGAGTGCGGTCGAGGCGATTGTTTGCAGTGTCGGAGGACGGATTGTTGCCGGACTCCAACTCGCTAGTGAAGATTGGGAAGGACACCGTCACGCAGTGGGGCCAAATGTCGAAGAACTGGACAAAATATTAAAAACTTGCTGATGATTTCGGTCTCCGATTCGGAAGAATTCAAAGGAAAAGGAAACACGAAAGTATGTGAGATTGAAGACATAGAAAAATTTTACTTGATCTGTATCTCCAACACAATAGAAATACAAATAAAATTTTATATTTATGTGCTAACGCATATTATAACACAAATGATAAGGACAACGATTACAACAGTAAGGTTTTTGATGAGCAATGGTTGCTTTTTTGTTATAGCACTTGATAAAGTTCACTGTGTGCGAGAAATATTGCAATCAGTATATTTTTTAAACATTTTTTGGGGGTAGGATTTCTTATTACTCTCACGAAAATAGATACGCTGCTTTTCATACTTTTTACTCATAATTAAACTTTACCTTGTGTAACTCATAATTATACCACGACTCCTAGAATGTTTTACGAGATAGATATGAAATTATTCTGATTCGTAACTTTCAATTTAGACTAAGTAGAAGAGAGTACAGGTTCTATGATGCCACTTTCTCCTGTATGGTTAATTTGGTTTTGCAACCTTTCCAACATCTTTTCCAAACACCTCTTTCAGTCATTCCATTCTCCTGGAAATGAAAACTTGTATGTCACATTAAAGAATGGAAAATTCGGTCGAAGCTGTGACACCTTACGTGTAAGATCAAGATGTCTCTCTTTGTTGATGTACTAATCCTAAGATGATATTTTTAAAAGAAAAGGAAAAAACCAGGAAATATCTCGAACATGCCTTTCATGCTAACGTACATCACAAAACAATCATTTTCTTATGTTTGATTTTAAATCAAGTTATTTAAAACTATCTTTTAAACGTTTTTTACAGGTTTCTTGGAAATAATTTTTATACACTTTGTGATGGTTAACGAGATTTCAGATGTATAATTCACTTTTACTTCGTCAACCTGCAAGTATTTGGTAGGGCGAGTAGTTTTGATAGACGAGATGTAGAATTGTATTTGAGCTGTCTATATAATGCGATATAAAGGTACACAGAACCTGAGTCATGATATTGATGAAACAGCTCTCAAACGGGTACATAATCCAGGAAAAATAATAACGGGTGAAGGGGGGGGGAGGGTTAACCAATTCGGTAAAGTTTCCTCCGTTGAGCAAGACACGCTCTCTACAACGTGCGAAGTGGTGAACGAACTAGGAAACCGCATCCTGCCCATTCTAGTGCTTTCTTGGATGCATAAAAAAGATTTTAAATAGAAAATGTCGCAAGTCATAGCGTGGCACAAATGTAACGTGACATGTAAGTGAATGGATTACTGGTAAAACAGTAGAGTTTCTTCACTGTTTAAAAGAAATCTGCATGTGTTCTCCCGAAACAAATTATTGTGAAAAATAAAGAAAATCTGACTTGACGCTTTAATTTTTTAACGCTAATGGACCTAACACATCATATAAGCCCTTTGGACGTTCTCTTTTGCTATAGCTATTTTGCTAAGAGCTATTGCAGCACAACTGGATTGCAAATCTCCCATTTTTAAATTTACGGAATAAATTAAAACACTTTATTAATTCAAATCGTCATGAAAAGGTGTTTGAGGTAAGCATGTTGAACTGGTGTCCCACAGGTCATATGCGGTATTTGGCGAGAACACCTGCGGTCCGTTTAACCATTCGTTTGCTCATTTTCAAGTAACAAAAATGTTCATCAACCCCTAAACGTCTGTGGCGTTGTTTTGACTGACTGATAGGTTCATCGACGCAGAGCGTAAACTAGTGAAGCTAACAATACGAAATTAGGACAGTTCTTCCTTCTGTGATGTAACAACTCACCGAGAAAGAATTTTTAAATTCCAGTTTTAAAAGTGAGAAATGGGGTAAAATGTGAGCTTCCGATATTGGGTTGTATAAAAATCTAAACACCCACAAAATTGAAGCTTCTACTCTAGTGGTGATTTCACACAAATAAAAACAAATTACCAGTTGTATTAAAAAAATACATGTTTTCAAGATTTGTGATAGCGGTGATCCGTTTGTCAGTGCATGACGTTTGACACTAGTCTAACCCATAAGATGTTTGGTGCGTCTTAAAAATGGATGTTACCTCATGGATGCTTCCTCGAGCGGCAGCCATCACTAGAGCGGTTGCTTCGTCTTTTGCCCGCGTCGTGGCGCCGCTGTCGTCGGTCTTGCTCGGAGGGGCGGGGGTCGTCGGGGCCATCGGCATCGGTGACGAGGAAGACAGTGTGGGAGGGGACGAAGACATGGTGAGCGGTGTTGGTGTCGGAAGGACCGGAGAAAAGGGCGAGGGCTGACAAGAGGACAAACATGAAACGAAATAAGATTAACGAAGCACAAACAAAGAATAGTTCAATCATTGATCAATAATTACAGTATTTGAAAAAAACGACCAGATGGAAACGGTGATAAGCCGGGAATCGAACCTGATTTTATCCCAAGGGTGTTAAACACTACAACACACTTTGCCCTCCACGTCTGTGCACCATTTCCATCCAGGTCTGATAACCCGGAATACCCGATATACACCCCCATGCATGGTAAGTTCATTTAGGCGGCACTCTGCACTGTGTTCACCGAAGAACCGGTTTTAAACGTACCGGCACGTTAAGATATGTTTTGCATAGCGTATTTCTTTCGTGAGTTAAGTATGACAATATTTTTAACTATTATAATGGTAATATTTTAATTTTACATTCGAAGAAAAAGACGTAAAATTTTATTTTCACTCGCAAAGTTTCGACCTATATTTAGAGTAACCAGGGGATTGTACTTAAAATAAAAATAAGTTGAATACACATAAGAGTATAAATTCCTGTAGACAATGACGGGATTTTCCGTATTTAATTACTCTCGTATATAAAATTAAAATTATGTTTGTATATTTGTGTGGTGTGCAAACTTATAATGAAACTTTATCACATTGAAGTTTTGTGAAGCTGTACAAACAACAAAGGGCGCTATCTTAAATATTTACCTGCCACGAAAATTCAATGACAGTGTAAAATGCAATTTTCACTCTGTTAAAAAAGTAGCATATTTCATTCATTCTTTTTTCGTACAAAAAATGCAGGTTTTCTCAAAACCTTTCTTATTTCAACTATTGTTTTAATATATCTACGAGTTCAGAGAATTTGGGAAAAATTAATTCTATTCTTTTGCAATTACCGTATAAAAATAGCTGTAAGTTAGTCAATATTTTTTATTGACCAAGTACAAAACCATTAAAGGTTATTTTGTTTGTTAAAATTTTTTATTTTTCTAATCATCCTTTCAGAGAATATGTGAGAATTTTATGAACACTTCCTCTCCAAAAATGTTTTGTGCAGCGAGTAAATTGTTATTGTTTTAACTTTGACCGATTTTAAACTTACTGAAGATTAAAAGTACCTGTTTAAGAAAAGTGAATATTCCCTCAACTAAAAGATGTACGTCATGCTTACAGAGGGAGTGACAAGGGATGACGTTACAGGCATCGGAGAGGGTGGGGGTGGTTGTATCGTTGGCAGCAGAGGAGACGGTGAACGACCGTCCACTCGCGCCAGCAACGCTTCCACACGAGGGAACACTGAACTAAGCGCCGATTGTAATGAAGATTCGAGCGCATTCACGCGGCTTTCCAACGAACCTCGATCTTCATCCTGCAAAGCACACGGAACGGAAATTATTTTAAACTCTATTGAATGATCATAACAAATTGTATTAATTTGATTCGTTTTCAAATAATTTGTTTATTAATAATACGTATTTTTAAAATAACCATTCAAGTAATAATGAGGAAAAACAGATTAATTTCAATAATTTTGGTAAATATGGTTATTGTTGTGTTAATTACTTGCAGTCGAAACTTGGTAGATTCGCTTTGGAATCTGTATACAAGATGGAAATTCAACAAACCAGTCGAAACACGACACTAAAAAAGTATCCATTTTTTCTTCTCGAAATTAAGGTTAGACTTGTTTACCAGAACTCTACACACAAACATTATTCTGGTAAATTGATGATGTTATTTGCGTCAGAAAAGTTTCGTTAAGCATATTACCGGACAATTTTGTTTAACCGGACTAATTGGGATAAGAATAGTGGAGAGTCGAAAATCGAATGACATTGGAAATCTAATGACCTACTTGTAATAAATGCTTCTTTTTGAGATTTAGTTTCTTACTCCAACAGTACCAGTAGGAACTCGAGAAATAATATTTCTAAAAAATTACAAAATTCACGTTTGTTAAACCGTGGTTGTCCAACTGCTAAGTCGTAATACCATGTATTTTGCAGATAACGTTTAAGATAAGGACGAAACAAAAATTTACAAGACTGAGCATTGACAAAAAATCTACTTAACAATGTAATAGACCAGTTTTCTATCTCGTATGGCCATTAAATGTTACACATTTTTGACATTGTTGCAACAAATGAGTGATATGCACTTCAGCTGAAGATGAGTGTTGACGTTTCCAGCACGGAGAGATATCTTCTGGCTGTCACAACTCAAGCCGATACACTTCTCGTTATATTTATTTTGGCCCAATAATTGTAATATTGAAAATGTAGCTCTGGGTTCCATACTATAAAACGAGAAATAATTTTATTTATGAATGGNCCAGCACGGAGAGATATCTTCTGGCTGTCACAACTCAAGCCGATACACTTCTCGTAATATTTATTTTGGCCCAATAATTGTAATATTGAAAATGTAGCACTGGGTTCCATACTATAAAACGAGAAATAATTTTATTTATAATTTTTCCCCTGCACTCAACTGATTTGGATAAAATTCACCCAATAGAGGTGTTTTGGAATGAAAAGATGGTCTTTTTGCACTATGATTTGGCTATACTTTTTATGAGTGAAAAGAAAATGAATTCAAAAGAATATATTACTTGACTGGAAGCAATTCGCAAACGGAAAAGGTAACACGTCTTGAAGAAAAATATGAGCTGGATTATCACCTCAATTGCCCACAAAACATCCTCTAATTAAAAAGACATTAGAACCTCTAATTTCAGCTTTATATCGGGGACTCCTTCCGATTCGTGTAATGAATATCTGAAGTTAAAGTGTTGTTTACTAGCAGATAACTAGCACTCAAGTTATAATGAGTTCACTAGCATATAAAGAAACCGAGCGTCTTTTTCGTAATTTATTTAGGACACTTTAATTTAATTATTTGGTTTCTATTTTCCGCACTAGCCTAGCCTAAAAGAAGAATTTCTGGCAAGAAGGCGGATATGACTGCAACCCGCAATACGCACTTGTGTAACTGTACACTCTAAGTAAAGATAAATTCATAAGTATGAGAGTTGTCGTCCATACTGATTATAAATGAATGGTTTTCTTGCATTTGGCCATAAAATAAGAACACAAATATTTATATTTTGCCGAGTTTCTGTCTTTATTGAGGCCATAATCAGGGCTAAAGTAACTCCTTAGAAACTTAGAAGTTAACATAATTTTGTGATGAGTAAGTTAACCATGTATATTAAAGGGTAAGGAGAGTGAGCTGTGTGGAGTGATGTTAGTTTCTAGGAGTTACTTTATACCCTGAAGATGGCATCAATAAAGACAGAAAATCGGCATTATATATATTTGTATTCTTATTTTCTGGCCAAATGCAAAAAAAAAACAAAAAAAACATTCACTGATAAATTCATACAAACCACAAAGGTTTTAATACTCAAGTCACAAAAAATAAATAATTTTTTATCCGATATCGAGAGGCATTTAAGAAAGAATAAACCAATAAATAAATAAATAAATGAAAAATAAACGAATTAATGAATAGACGAATAAATGGATAAACGAATAAATTAATTAAAAGATGATTCACGCAAACCTCACCAAAGCATTGCGGAGGTCGCGTCTCCATCCCGCCTCGACCGCTGCGAGCAACGCTTTGTCCCGCGCGTCCGCCGCCGCAGCCGCCGCTGCTTCGCGTCTCTCGCGCCGCCCCGCCGCCGCAGCCTCCGCCGCACGCAGACGCGCCGCCGCCGCTTCCAACGCCTCGCGCATGGCTCGCACGCGGTCCGCGGCTGCCGCCGTCTGCGTGCGCGTCTCCTCCATGCTCGTCTCCATTGAGCGCAAGCGCGACTCCACGATCGTCTTGGCCTGCACAGCATTCAACGACGTAACTTATAGTACACTATTCTAACGACACCACGCATGTGTTTGTGGCACATGCCGTGATCGGTTGTTGAGAAAATATTATGTATGCGACGGTTCAGGAATAGTGTTATTAATTAGTCTCCTCAGAAATCATGAATTTATCATTTTCATTCGAAATTTTTTGTTTAGTACCCATAATCATTACTTGTTTGAACTTTTCAATGGGTTTATTAAATCTCGCAACATTTTAGAAGTTCTCCTTCCAAAAAATGTCATGAACCAAGCGAATGGTAGCGAAAGCTAAAAATTCTATTAAGATGTTCAAACAGGTTAAGATGATGGATATTGTCAGAAAAAATATAATAAATATTATATCCGATAAATAATAATTTTATAAAATATATTTTGTCGTAGGCTTCCGCGACCGGCGTCAAAAATATATTATTTGAAAAATGTATGCGGGCTTACTACTGTTCGTTTATGGTTGTATTATTTCTTATGATAATCAATCTTTGAATACGCTATTTTGTACTCGCATCTTTATCGATTCCCGTTTTGGTTCACGATCGGAACTAATGGGAGTGATCTTTGCTCTTTGGAGAGAGGAAAGATTTTTATCGTTTCGATTTCTCTCTTCTGACTCACATGCGCGCGTCTGTTCTCCATGGCGACGCACATGCCGCTGAGACGTTCCACCGCGTTCTCCAGCGCCTGCGCCGCGCTGCCTGCGCTCACTGAGCTGCACAGCTCTTGCGACGGAGTTTCCTCTTTTCGATGCTGCAGCGCGCGCGCCTCGATCGCCTTTTCCAGTGTGCGCAGACGGCCCTCCAGCGCCGACTCCAGACGCGACACGCGCGCGTCCACCATCGCCTGCACTCCGAAGCGGTTCACGTTTAGCGTCTATTCATTGCTCTTATAAATATTTTGGTTATATAAACTTGTTTGTCCGGGGCAAACCGCGTCTCAGTAGACATAACTACCAATGTTTCGGCCATCTTGCTGTGTCCTTCTTCAGGACAATGTCAGACTCTGAAAATGTCAGAAAAGTCAGATAGATCTATACAACTCTGACATTGCCCTGAAGGCGGCCTCAGCAAGATGGCCGAAACACTGGTAGTTATGTCTACTTAGACGCGGTTTGTGCCAGACAAACAGGTTTTTATTCACTCCGACCGCGGTAGCCTACGTTTACAAATATTTTAGTAAGTTGAGTAAACATCCTATCTACGGATACCTAGGTACAAGAACTACAAAGGACGGTAGACTCAATGCTGAAATAAATAATAGAATTGAAAAGGTAAAAAAAGACCTAGGTACAAATACTTAACGCCGTTTATATAAAATCCCTAACATATGCTACAGAAAGTCTTCCTATTAACATAGGAGAGGAAAGCAGACTAACTGCTTCAGAAATGATTATTTCTAAAAAATCAAACAGGGAAAACGAAATTAGACCGGGGAAGAAACTCCCAAATATGAGAACAACTTTGGCAAATTCCACTAGCGCAAACGCTTTAAGACAATGGTATAATACGGTTTGGCCATGATACAAGAGTGAAAAGCCACAAACAAGTTAAGTCGATTCCGAATGCAAGACCGGAAGGGAAATGAGTATAGGGCGGATCCCTAGGACCAGGGAACAGTACAGTGGAAGAACTATGAAGAAAGAGAGAACTGACAACAAAAGAGGCACAGCGTAAGGTTTTAGATAAAAAGGTGTGTCGCAGATGGCTGACCGGACGCTGAAGGGCAAAAGACAGAGAAGAAGAAGAGTTAATATCTGTTACCTGAGTAAAACTCGAGGTGAAGATGATCTTTGATAAATTCAACAAAATACACAAATTTTCAGTGCCGTGAAAAGGAACTAAACCTGCATCCCAAGTTGATGTTTCTATAGACGTATAGGGAAACATAATTTCTTCAATAATCAGGACAGTTAATACACAATGATTCTATATCCCATATCGTTCAATTCAACCGTATAATGTTCACCGCTAAAAGAATTTCCAATTTTGAATGGAATTTTAGGCCAGATCCAACATTTATTTCCACGTTTTACAAAGTTTTTATTTTATACATCATAGAAGAATTAGTTCAAGGAAAACTGGATACGATTTTAATCGAAAAATAATACCATCGTCAGTCCACCATATTTTTTATTCAAAAAGATCCAATATCCGTTGCAGCAGAGTCCTTAAAGAAAAGACAATCACAGCTACGTTCAAGACATCTGAATGCCTAATTTCTCATAAACCACTGCTTGTGTCACTCGAACTCTCAAGATCCGGTTTCTCTTCAGTAGACTCGAGAAGAGGAAAAGAAGCCATCTGAGCACCAGTGATGTACAATAGGAAAGCGTAGTTATTAACACTTGAATGGTTATCGACCATATTAATTGCTGGGGATTGCTTTTCTTGTAGTTATGCCAGTCATTATTCACGTGATCCATATGAGGAGCGGCGCTTAGCATTTTCGGAATTTATGAGAAATTTCGGTTTACATTTCTGTAGCTGGCGTTTATTTTCTAATGTAGGACTCTACTTGGTGCTGTACCTCGACCCTTTTCCACCGCCTTTCGCAGTCCGCCTCCATGCGCCGTTGCATCTCCTCCAGCGCCTTCATCCTGTGCGCGTGCTCCTCCTCCATTCGCCTCCGCTGCTCCTCCATCTCCTTCAGAGAGCTGTGATGATGACTTTCCTCCATCGTCACCTCCCCGTCAGACGTCGCTCCGCAACCGTCATCCTCCGAGGTGCATTTCTTCCGCACGCGGTTGCCCATTGTGCCTGCACGCGTCTGCTGCTACCACCAAACACAAGATGTCATACATAATGTTATAAATAAATAATTTATTGTCAAAAAAGCAGTTACAAACTGTGTACGACCACGTGGAGGATAATAGACTATTTCACTCTCCGGAAGCAAGCAAGGGACCATCCCATCAATTCTGATGAAGGGTTCTAATGCAGAAGAGGGTTTAATATTTTAGCACGATTCTAACAATAAAAATAGTTCTGAACGTGTTATAATATTAATAGAATACCAACAAATTTGTGATTAATAAAACATAAATGTTATTTCAGAAGTACGTATCATTATCAAACTGTAGATAATTCGGAAAGTATTGTTGATAAATCTTAAGTATTAAAGAACACTAAATTCGAGATTTATTATTTCAAAAAATGCCGCCCATAGACAAGAGCCTAGCGAGTCTGAACACGAAAATTTTACAAAGTAAAATCCAACAGAGATAAATTTATTACATCCACGGAGGTCTGGAACACCTTACGTACTAGAAATTACTAACTAAAAAGAAAAAAAAACCCACTAACAGTAACCCTATAGTTTGCGTATTGTTACTTATTAACAATTGTATTGCTGAAGACTTGTAACTAGTTGAAACAGACAAAAGCAGTGTTTTAACAATCATACAAATTTAAACTAGTAACAAAAACACACAAATAATACACACATATATCTAAACATTGGCCCAAATCTTTTCTTTAATTACTTCTTTATGGTTAATTTCTTATAGTTAAAGTTTTTAGCTTATTTGACAATGAATTAAATAATCTAATAGCTGTTAAGTAACTATTTTTAATAATTGTAGTTTTAGGAAACTTGGGAATTAGTATACTTTTATTTCTAGTTTTCCTTGTCTTATTAAGAAAATTTTCTTTTAAATCTTTATAATGATAGGAGAGTGACTCTTATATTGAATTATGTTTTGAATTATTACTTGACGATTTACAAACGAATATTTGAATTAATTTATCTGTATTCACAACATTCTTCACAACGCTTCGACACTTGTTCGTACCATCTTTACAATTCTTTTAAGTTCATAGGAACACGACCTTCACTTAAAAATACATTGTTTTTCTTTTAATAAATAATTCTTAAAGGAACATTTATCTCTTAATACTATATTTAGGATTTTTTGATTATATGAAATAGATTACCTATTTAATACTTCATAAAATTGTTGTAGAGTTTTATATTCTATGTTTTCTCATTTATCATGGACATTCTTTGGGGTAACACTCATTCAACGTCATATTTCCCAATTCTTAACATGGCACGCGTAAGTCTTGAAACGTTGTGAAAAATTCGTAAATAAAAATTATTTAATTGAAAATGTACAACTGTAAGTGGTCGAGTATCAATTGAAAATGTCATACATTATGTAGTTTCTTTATTTAAATTCTTATCAAATGCTTTGTCCGTTATGGTGTAATGAATTGGTAGAATATTTTAGGACAGAATTCATAATACCGAAAAATGACACAGAAATAGCACTAAGATTGAACTTAACACGTTTTAGTTTTTATAGGAAAATATATTAAGGTGAAAGGTTCTCCAATGAGTGATCATATAAATCCAATAATATCTGCATACTTGGAAATGAGAGACTTAAATATCTTAATCAAAGAAATTTTCAACAAAAACAATGTTGTGGATGAATTGACGATACATTTTTGTATGACATGAGTGATATTAGAAATGTAATAAAATTCTGGGATTATTCCTAATTACGCACTTTAATTCTGTTATATTCTTGCGTCTGGTTCATTGTACGTTTTTAAAGTAAATTAACTCTCACATATATATTTTTTAAATTTGCTCAGACAGTCAACTGATCTACGCGGAACTAAAGGTTTAAATCGAAATATTTGAGAAAGAACACTAGTTAGTGTGTATAGAAACATATGAGTTAATATACTTATTTATACATTCTCTAAAATATTATGTTTCATCTTTTTTTATTTAAGCTATTGCATAGAAAAATTAAAAAGATAATTTTCCAACTTCAATGAAAATTTTAAGTTATATGGCAAATGATAAGCATTTGATGCGTAACAAAGTTTGAATATTTAAAAAATTTGAAAAGCTTTATCAAACAAAAAGAATGAGTTTAAAATTGAAGTTTAAAGTCATCAAGGAAATTTTTCTCATTAAACATTTTTTTATATAGATGACTGTCATAATTTTTATGTAGCGTTAAAAAATATTTGAAAGAGATTGTAAAATTTCACCTTGCATAATTTTCGACTAAATAACCGAAATTATTAAATCTACCCTTTGTTTGATGTAAACCAAATTTAGCATGTAAAATGTTATCAGCTTATCAGAATGGGTTCAAAAGCACGTAAAATTAAGTTTTCTTAAATCAATGTCCATTCGCTGATTGAATGACGCTTATAGTGTTTGATGCTGAAAAGCAAGATACACCGATTAGTATAAAAACACTTTTCAGGTTTAATACTGTCACTATCAACAATGATGGCAACCGAAGAATAAATATAAAGCATAGTTTTCTTCCACTTTTTAAGTTTCCGTAAAGCACATAAAAATCTTTGGAAGAGTGCATTTTAGGTTAACTCTTGTTGAAATTAGAGCAAAGACTTGTGGACAAGCCTAACGTAATCCGCTTTACACCAAACCTACTTGTATGCTCAACACAATATCTTCTTATGGCGTCACAGATGGCTGGGTCAAAAGATTGGTAATTCACATGAATATCCACGAAATTCAACTTGAGAGCTTATTCACTTTTGCTATGGAGAAGTTGTGGGTGTTTTACAAATATAGTTGCATGAAGTACCGTAAATAGTTCAACCCACATTTCCAGTTCACACGAAAGACGAAGCTTTCATACCTAAACATGAAGCTTACTTATAAATATTGCGAACTAGTCAATGAGTTTATTTATGTAAATGTACTTACAAGTTAGTTCGTGTACGCTATGTAAAACTCATTTGTTTCACCAACTATGATGATGTTTGTACTTGCATTCGTGAAGTACGCTCTTGTCCAAATAAGAATTCCAAATTATGACGAGGACATCTGAATCTCTTCATGTGTTTAGTGCTACCTTCTATTGTTGAGGTGTCAAGTATCATAGAGAAATACGCCATCAATAAAACAGCCATGAACAGTAAACAAAGTGAAAAAGGACAAAAATTGTTGGTTTTCGCAAAACAATTACAGTGAACATGAATGAGTTGCACGTGAATATTAAAAAAAAATTGTAACCAAGAAATGTTACTCCGCACTTAGGAACTCCCTAGTTCAATGTGTTGCTTGTGGCAGTTGAAAGATTCCGCAGTACACTAACATCGTTTCCAATAGGTCTGAGGAATGGTGAAGTGTATTCCGAAGTTGACTGAGTTACAACAATGCGATTAAGCAGTCCAGACATGCAAGTTGTAAAAAAACCGATGGAATATCATGGCTTCATCAAAGGTATAGAAAAACTATTGTAGAACCAAATTGGTAACGTGTGCTTATTTAAGGTTATGTTTATATATATATTTTGGATATTTAAGTGATTATCTTTAAATTTAGAACAAGTAAGGAGTTAAGGAACTAATTAAATGCGATAGACCGTTAAATTGAACTTAAAATTTCTATGATAGGCTTGTATTTTACCTAGAGATTCCATAAAGATAGTATTTAAGTAAGGATATTTCAATTTCAATTTATTTCTAGAAAATGTCATAATACAAAGCATACACAACCATGATACTGCAGAAGCAATCCAGTTGCTTGTGCGCAGATCCGATATAAACTATAATAAATTAACAAAACTTACAAAAGAATGTAAATGTAAGCTAAATTAGCACTTATTAGTAAGAATAGTTAGTAAATATAAATAAACGTAAAAATAAAAATGGTTTAATCAGTATAGGTTACATGTAGCGACTAAATGAGGATCTACAAGATTCCGAGACCCAACCTGCAAGCCTCAATTTTATGTTGTTTTAGTAGTTTCTAGTGCTTTAAAGTGTTAGGCAATTTGTTAAAAACAGTTAAAATGTTAATTAAAATTTATTTTTTGGCGTCCTGAGACTAGTTTTTGTGCTCTATTACTTCGTTCTACGTACATAAAGTTACTCCTTTAACAGTGTATGACTCATAACCCACTCAGCTTGCTATTAAATGGGTTTCGGGTCAATACCGTGGTCAAACCGACCAGATCGAGATGCTAGTCATATCATCATCTCTTTGCGCCAAAACCTAGAATTTGCAGAGTTCTACCCTCCGTAAATCTCATGGGTATACCTTAGGGCATCTAGTAGATCAAATTGACTTAACGTAGTACTAGCGTAGGTAGAATAACTAAAATATCTGAAAGTGGCATAAATAAACAGATTAATGTGCACTTATTGTGATTTCAATTTGAAAAACATACCTCACCGGCCATTTAAATGAAATAATTGCAATTATAAGTGATATTGTAATACATTACGTCATCGGAAGGAAACAATTACTTTTAAAAATAGACCTTTTAAATCACGAAAGTGATGGAAGTTTACTTTGATTTGTAGTAAATTTTCCCCCTTATTTTTTACATCACTTTTATCTATAGGTTGCCGGACATTTGAGAAAGTTAATTTTTTTCCAAGGTGAGATGCATATATCACGAAACTGCTTTGCATGGCCGTCATGTTTCTATATGTTCTTATGCATTTTGTACAGATGTTTGTACTATATTATTAACTGATAGATGCAAATGAAATCTTGTGTTTTTCTTCCTTTTTATTCATACTGTTGTGTTTTAAAACAATTAGAATAATAATAATAAAGGAAAAGAATTATACATTTCCGTGATTTGACTAATTTGGAGTGCTTGTCCCGCCATTAATTGTATAAAAATGATCAGGGAAAAATACTATTGTTTTTAATTTTACTTATCATCACCGTCTTCTTTTTGACCATAAAGATGTCAGCGGGTTGTAGTGATTTTTTTAGGGCGGGGAGAGTACTAGACCTTTCGTGTCCATTTGAAGACTCTTGAGTGTAGTGAAAAAATTACCTCGGATAGGATCATTTATTTCACTGCCCAAGTTTTCTAATTTCAAATATAATAATTTATAGTTAAATCTGTGAAAGGAGTTTATTTAGATAATTTAACAAACACAATATTTGACACAAAATTGAAACTATTGTTTAAAGAGATTACATTTTCTGTCCTACTCGTCTACAAAGTGTGTCGTCATAACAAATAGAGGAGAAAAATTAGAAATAGTAACAAATGATTTGATAATATATACATGGTGATAAAATATCATAGGAATAAACTCAGGGCTCTAATGACCTTGCTGTTGTCGAGCCCTAAAGCCCAACAAAAAAGGAAATAACTCAAATTTGTTCTGTAACAATTAACAATAACATTTAGAACGACAATAATAATTAGAAATTAATTCATAAATAAGTCTTGTCTAACCTCTCGGCTTGGTTCTATACACATTGTATCATTGTAAACACTAATATAACAGTATATATATCATTTCACAATAGTATCACAAATCTTCACCCAACGTTTCTCTTTTTTTTAAAGGAACACAATTATTTAATTTACAAATTCAAAATTCTTAGGTCTCCATATTCAAGGCAACCTTAAATGGAACTGTCACGTTGACAATCTTAATTCCCAATTAAGTAAATTGTGTTACGCATTCCGAATCTTAGCCAGCGTACTTAATCCACGTATTTCCTGATGCGCATATTTTGCAAACGTTTACTCCCATTTACGTTACGGCATTATCTTCTGAGGCAATTCCGGTCAGAGCATTCAAACTTTCAGAATTCAGAAAAAGATAGTTCGGATAATGTGTAAATCTAACCTCTGAAACTCTTGTAAACCTTTATTCAAGTAATTAAATATATTAACACTTTCCTGAATTTATATTTATGAAACGGTCATGTTCGTTAATACCAAATTACCGAAGTGTCACCCTTGCTTCATACGAAACTGTCTCGTTCACGAACACAATACTCGCGATAGGAATAATATTCATTTTCCTAGAGTGACAACCACTCTTTGCCAAAAAGGACCGCATCATTCGGGAATCGTTCTATATAATACCCTCCCCAAAAATATAAAAGATATTATGAAATTGAATCTCTTTAAATCAACGATTAAAAGCTACTTCCTACACCAGTTCTTCAACAATGCTAAAGAATTTATTGATTTAAATAAATGTTAAACCAGTACTTAATCACACCATTGCTGTTGTACCTTTAAAATAACTTATAACAATTTCAAAAATTATTTTCTTGCATGATTGTGTTGGTTCTTATGATTCATATTAATTTAGTTTTCTGTGTACTAAACTTCGGCACGGTTGTGTACATTGATTCTATAGTCCCATCCTGGCCCGGGGTTTTTCTCCGATTTTCCTTCGGGTAGAGGCGGATATATAATACAGGTTCTTTAGGTTTTTGTCTAGGGGCGCGTGTATTGAAACAATAAATCGTGCATTTAGTGTTATTTCAATTATTATGATTTATAAATAGTGTATTCAGAATAATCTATAGTTCGTTAATAATTCATACATGTGAAATAAAGTTTTTGTATTAAATGGCAATCTTGAAGATATTGTATTAGTATTATACCACGTAACTAACTTTTTATCTTATCTAGGAATTTTTGCTGAAATTTTTGAATCCGCCACTGCCTTAGGGCCCTCGATTGGAATTGATGGGATGGTCCCTCGTTTGCTTCCGGAGAGTAAGTTAGTTTGTCCTCTTCGTGTCATACGCAGTTTGTACTCCTTTTTTGATAATAAATTTATCATAGAAAAGATTTGTACATAATTAGCATCATACAGTTGACTAGCCTTCTCCTGGCGTTTGCTACGGTTGTGAATGAGCTCTCCGTATTTTTTAATGTAATGTTACTATTTACTTTATTTTTCTTTAGTTTTTTTTTGATTCAGTTGTATTTAGTTCCTTCGTTTATTGTAGTGTAAAAATTTGCTTGTATTGTTTGTTTTAAGTGAAAAACAAAATATTAAAGACGTTTCCTAAGGTTTATCAAGCCTAACGGACCTAACATACTTCGTATTGTTTTCATTCAACTGTTTCTCAAAGGTGTGATAAAGTTCACGTATGTACAAACGGAATCATTAATTTAGTTTCTTGGTGCATCAAGAGTATATATTAGGGTGCATTTGGATTTTCTCGTGCATATTCTATCACATAATATATTAACTTTTAAAGAAACCCTACTGCATTGTTTCACTGCTCAAGTTTCGTCGTCATAATTCCGTAGAATTATTTCATTATTTTTCAATTAGCTTTTCTTGATTTTTTTCGTATTTATTTACATCTTAACATAATATATAGTTATTATCGAATTATATTAACCTTTATTTGTCGTTCTAAATAATTATTTCAGTTATTTTATTTGTCGGATTGTTTATTTGTTTACTGAATTAATATCTCATTTATAACTTCCGTAGTAATAAATTTATTATTATTTTATTACCCTTTATTCAGTGTTAGGTGTCAGTTTTCGTGTATACACATTTGCTTTTGTCGTTAATTTGCTAACCAACTCACAACAATGGACACTATCGCACTCCTCAAATCATTCAAAGCTGATCTTCAGAACGCGTACTATGACTTGGTTCATTATATTGACACACGGATCAGTGCGTAGGAAGAGCTCAATGAGAACACGATCGGCGTTTGGGCTACTCAGGAATTCTCGCCATCCTTCCAACTGCTATCACCCGGTTGGATCAATGACATATGCACCACCTCAACTCTTCACTCACAATAGGTNTTTATTTGTCGTTCTAAATAATTATTTCAGTTATTTTATTTGTCGGATTGTTTATTTGTTTACTGAATTAATATCTCATTTATAACTTCCGTAGTAATAAATTTATTATTATTTTATTACCCTTTATTCAGTGTTAGGTGTCAGTTTTCGTGTATACACATTTGCTTTTGTCGTTAATTTGCTAACCAACTCACAACAATGGACACTATCGCACTCCTCAAATCATTCAAAGCTGATCTTCAGAACGCGTACTATGACTTGGTTCATTATATTGACACACGGATCAGTGCGTAGGAAGAGCTCAATGAGAACACGATCGGCGTTTGGGCTACTCAGGAATTCTCGCCATCCTTCCAACTGCTATCACCCGGTTGGATCAATGACATATGCACCACCTCAACTCTTCACTCACAATAGGTTTTGTACGTTAATGACATGTCCCAGTTTCCTCCCCCACCTAATCCTCCTACCAGTTTCATCCCTTCCCGTCCATTACCTAAATCCGCTTACAAGCCACGCACTGGTAAGTACAGCCGCCCAAAATCACGTAAAGTAGTGCTACCCAGATATGAAACAAACACATCCACGCAAAAGTCAAACGTGCGCATATTAGCTGATTCGCACGGTCACCACATGTCCTCCATTTTGCGTGGGTTGCTTCCCAACCAGTTCTCAGTCTCCGATGTCTTGAAGCCAAACGTTCGTTCGGCTGAAGTTATTCGAGACCTGGACACCTACACTAATACTCACAGAGCGGTACCCAATAATCATAAGTGGGCAGAATGATATTAAATTGGGAGATATTTCAACGCTTCTGAACATGTACAAAAACTAATAACGACCTCTCAGCACACAAAGATAGTACTATTTAGCCTGCCTTCACGCTTCAACGTTCCGCATATAAAGCAAGGAATTAACCTGGCAAACATCTCCCTAAAACATCATTTGGCAGGCTTAAATATCACATATTTTTTATTTGCAACCACACCTGACTGCCGAGGACTTTACCCAGCACGGTTTACATCTGAGACCGTCTGGGAAACATCACCGGTTTTCTCCTAGCTTCACATCTGACCTCACATAATCCACCAGCCCCTTTACCCACTCCACACCATCTCCTGCTCCTGCCTCATCACTTCACTCTGCTCCTATCTTATCATCACCTTCTCCTCCTCCCATCTCTTCTCCTATCTCCACACCCGTTTCTTCCCCTGTCTCCGTTCTTTCACCTACTGCTTCCTCATCTGATACGTCCTCATCTATTCCTACATCCTCATCTTCTTCCGCCCCCATACACAGTTACAACTTGCGCGATGTGGTCCTCGAAGGTGACAGTCGTGTTCGGGTGCAGTGTGCGGGCTTCATCCGGGACTAGAATCAGTACCAAATTTATGTTCCCCTCCACAATCAATTTTCGATTCCATTTCTCGAGAATCACAAACACTTTGCGAAAATACAATAATTATATTTCATCATAATGTCCAATCTCTTTCAAAAATATTGACAGAATTGAAATTCGTTTACATGAAAATCCATTCGATTTGCGATGCTTCACGTTGGCTTTCAACTAACATCGTCAATGATACTTCCATTTAGCAAGTTTATAATCGACAAAATTTTAAAGGAAGAAATCTTCACGGAGATACGGACGTTTATCTACGTTCGTAATGATATTTTATCTTATCAAATGTCAGGCTACGTGAACTTTTGCGTTTATAGTGTGTTCGAATTTTCTGCAGTTTATCTGACCGACACCTGTATTACTGTTTTGTGTATTTATAGACCACCTCAACCAGACCTTGACCTATTTTTTCGGAACCGAAATTATTTTAAAACATATTACATGTAAATCTACTGAATCTACTGAATCTACCGTTATATGAGACGATTTCAACATTGATTTCCCGAGTACATCCGACTCCGCTCATTCACCAATTGATCGATTCAAGAATCTTATCGACTGCTTGAACCTTATTACTAAGATAAACGATCCCACTCGCCTCTCCGCACATACTGCAAACCACCTTCTCCCGTGTTAACGGCTTGTTACTGGTTTCAGCGCTCCAAACGACATTTTGTACCAACTACTCTCGAGACTAGTTCTACAAGCAGCCACCAGGGCGCGTGGTAGTTAAAGATTCTCTTTCTTCTCCCCTTCTAGGTACAGTACCCCCCTCCGCGATCTAATGCTTCCTCATTTCATATTGTATTTAGCTGAAAATACTTTCCCCGCAAGAATTAACATTTGGGAATAGTTAATATAATGAATAACTCAAATATTTTACTACACATTTGGAACAGAAAATGAAAACAGGGCACAATTGACAGGAAATTTATACAATGAAAATGCATACGTGCTCTTAATTATATTTATTCATAATAAGATTACATGACATTGTCACATGCAATGTCATTGTCACAAGAAATATACAATCCTTCTTGCAAAATACTAGCAAAAACGAACTCATTTATGTACATCCACCAACTATTTGGAGGAATAAGTAAATAAATGAGTCTGATAAAGCAAGTCACATGAGAAACAAAGGAAGCAGATAAGTCCATAAATGTGGTTCAATATAATCATCTTTGTGGGAAAATGTCATCTCCACTGTATAGAAAGCAGTTAATGGAATTATAACTTTGTTTTAAATTACAGTGGTGTATAAACCCCTCTGCTCCTTGCACAGGGTGTAACATTTTCCAGATATGTTATTGTTTGAGTGAAGCTGAAGTGATTAACAAAAAGATAATGGAAGATTTACTATTGTTCAGTCGGAGTCTGAAAGTAAGCAAATCTTTCTGTTTTCTCATTGGTATCAAAGAATCAAATGAGAGCAGAGTAATTCTAGAAGACTTTCAGTAGGTTGTCTTGAAAAAGTAGTAACAATAAAATGAAAAAGAAATGAAGACAATCAGCCAATACATCTAACAATAATCTACCAAGAAACAGTCTCAAGATTTTCCATTCTACAGGCTAAATATCAATCCATCAAGGAAATGGGAAAGGTCTGTAAACCTGAGAATATCTTTGGGAAGACTGACTTCGCAATAAGAAATTCACAAAATTTGTACCAATGCCAATGTTGGTTTTAAAGAAAAGTTCACCGTAAAACCCTTTTTAATATCCACAGGATAAAGAGACTATATTTATCCGTCTCATGGTTTAAAAAAAACATTACCAACTTACAAATACCATAATATACTATAACTCAAGTAGTGAACTAACAAAATGAAAGTAAAATTAAATAACATGAAGTTTCAGAAAACCAAAAGAAGCCACAATACATCAAGTATTAAATAAACAAAGTGGAAATGAAATGTAAAAATGCAAATTTACATTAAAACTTAAAAATGGTGGCTCAATGAAAAATGTAACTCTTCAACACACGACGTTTATTTGTAATTATACCTGACATGTCGCAGTTACGAATAACTAGAGCGAAATTGATGTTTGCATCTTATTTAACGTTGTTGTACCAGTGATGAATTTTATTTTTGATAAATAAGATGCAAACCTCAATTTCGCTCTAGTTATTCGTAACTAACTGCCACCAGGTATAATTACAGGTATAATTACTGTCAGGTATAATTACAAATAAACGTTTTACACAAAAAAATAATCTTACATTAACTAGGTACTATTTCTTTAAATTTTTGTTTTAAGATGCAAATTTAATAGCATTTATGTTTTATTAATGAACTGCCTCCTACGTAATCTTTCCCACTCCTCAAACGTCGATACTAACCAGGTGTATTAAGCTTATGTTTATTTACCCAGTTTATTTATTCAAGTAGAGACTGGCGAAAATCAATGAGATCACACTTCAGGTCATCATCGCAACATCTGGAAAACACAAGAAGAATACAATATTATCAGTCAACATACATATTGTGAAAATCAATTCAAATACTGTAACGTAATTCACCAATGTTTCTTATAATTCATTGATCACAAAACCTAAGGTAATTTAACCTACCGTCGAAGTCTTTGTGGAAAAAATGCACAGAACACACTCTTGAATGAAAAGGAAGCCGCACTATCGAACCAATTAATCTAATTCACTTATTGTCACTTAAAGGAGAATGCAACTTCTATTAGTATACAACAATATACACAGCCAATGTGGCCAAGCTCGTCAACGTCAACCCACATGTTATGTACCAATTACTTAAAAAATCAAGTTGCTGAAATACTTAAAACGTATTGTTACTTACCCATTTTCGCGTCCGAAAGAAATTTATGTCCGGAGCGCTCCCAGAACTGTTGTATCCCCAAGAAGTGTCAATAAGACATTGTGGTATTACTTAAAGGACTAACACATCAGTTTTCGTAAGCCACAAAAAGATTTAAGTAACGTACGCCAATTGCAGCACGCTTCATACTCCACTGTTCAATTGATTCAGTACTCAAACTCACAGTTTGTCACAACTTCAAAATACTTCATATTGCTTCACGATTTTATGATTTCATTTCAACTGATTTCAACTTGATTTGTTGGGAGCTATGACAAGTCAATAGGGGCGTGAGAGTCCTAACCCAACACGAACTTGCTCCATCTATTGAGTGAAACCACAAATATAGCTAATGGCGCTGTCTGGACGAAATGTTTCACAAACTACTACAAACTTCAGACCCTATCCTACTTCCTAAGCCTGCCTCTTCGGTTCATCTCAAACATTGCTAGATCAGATTATACTTAACAATGAAATTTCGTATTCTTCTGAAGTGTTTAGCGTCGGATACTCGTACATCGATCACCTTACTCAAGTGTTGACCATTGAAGTTAAACTGAAACCACTTAAAATCATTCACAAGTATTCTAGACATGAACACAAATTTATCCATATTTACAAATTATTTGCGCGAGGGAACTTGGAAAGATGTTTACAATTGCCAAAACACCGAAGAGAAATTCAATGTATTTATCTCAATATTCCTAAAACATTACAACTAGCTTTCCCATAAGACGAAAGTTAATTAACACAAGGAAATGCAATAGATGGATCATCCAAGGGATAAGAATTTCTTCAAAAAACAAACGCCTTTTATATTATCTTTCAAAACACTATAACCAACCACCCGAATTCCATAATTATTTTCGTAAATATAAGACTATTCTTCGAAAAGTAATCTGTGCAGCTAAAGTTAGAAAACGACTGGCAGGTACTAAAATTGAACAACCGGACGAAAGCCATGTGGAATATTGTTAAAAATTACACGTCATCTTCTGAAAATCGTGAAGAAAATATTCCTCTACTAAACGACGGCAAAATTGAATGAAATCCACAAGACGTCGATAATTTGTTTAATATTTACTTCTGAGGAGTTGGTCAAATAACGAACTCAATATATCCAAATCAATATCGTCCAATTATATCCACCCACGTACCCAATTCTATGTTCACTTCCAAAACAAACAAACGCCAGTGAAGTCATGAGAATCAACAGCTCATTAAAAAACAAATTTTCAACGGGTATGGATGATATACCCGAATTTATTGTTAAATTTTCGTCCCACGTTATAATAAATCCACTCATAAGTATATTTAATAGTTCTTTACTGGAAGGGGTGTTTCCTAACATATTTAAGAGATCTTTACACAAGAAAGGAAAAAAACTCAATGTTGGAAATTATCGACCAATATCTGTACTAGTCACTTTCTCAAAAACTCTAGAAACATATTTCTATAACCGTCTTCTAATATTTTATAAAAAAAATTGCTTCTCTGACGATCAAATCGGTTTCCGGATATCCTTTTCCACTACAAGCATCATATTTTCTTTCTTAAACAATATTACAGCTTCTCTTGACCATGGAGAAAATCCTCAGGGTGTTTTCCTTGATTTATCCAAAGCATTCGGTGTCATCGATCATGAAATTCTCCTTCCAAATTTACATTCTTTAGGCATTCGTGGACTTCCTCATCAATGGATAACTTTTTTTTAAAAAGATGGATATCAACAGGTCGAAATATCCTATACTAAAAATAAAGTACTTCAGTATTGTGTATCCAAAACATACCCACTTACTTGCGGAGTTTCCAAAGATTAAATTCACGCCATTGCTGTGGTACCTTTAAATAACTTACAACAATTTCAAAAACTATTTTCTTGCATGATTGTGTTGGTTCTTATGATTCATATTAATTTAGTTTTCTGTGTACTAAACTTCGGCACGGTTGTGTACATTGATTCTATAGTCCCATCCTGGCCCGGGGTTTTTCTCCGATTTTCCTTCGGGTAGAGGCGGATATATAATACAGGTTCTTTAGGTTTTTGTCTAGGGGCGCGTGTTTTGAAACAATAAATCGTGCATTTAGTGTTATTTCAATTCTTATGATTTGTAAATAGTGTATTCAGAATAATCTATAGTTCGTTAATAATTCATACATGTGAAATAAAGTTTTTGTATTAAATGGCAATCTTGAAGATATTGTATTAGTATTATACCACGTAACTAACTTTTTATCTTATCTAGGAATTTTTGCTGACATTTTTGAATCCGCCCTTGATCGGAATTGATGGGATGGTCCCTCGTTTGCTTCCGGAGAGTAAATTGTTTGTCGTCCTCTACGTGGTCATATGCAGTTTGAACGACTTTTTTGACAATAAATTTATTTATTTATTTACACCAACGTATGACAATTTAAATACAATCGCTTCAAAAACTTTACAATACAATATATCTTATAAATCTATAAAAATATTTTAAAAGTATATATATTTATCTTACTGTTGAACGAAATATTAATAAAATATATTTCTGTAATTTAATTAGCGATATGTCAGGTCGGCCCTGTTTTGATGAGTTTCCTGATAGTTTCGTTTTTCGCCACATCCAAAGCGGTGCGGTACATCTTGTCTTTTATAGTTATTGAGACTCCAGCAGCCAACAGTATGTTCACAGCTCCCTCCTAGTGACAATAAAAATAAAACGACTTTATTAAGATGTAAGGTGTACATGAAATTTAATGAATTTTGTGTAACATTTGCATTTTATTATCTGCAAACCCATTTGACCTACGTGAAATACGTGTTCTGTCCATGTAGTGTATTATGGCCCAAATCTGTCATAAGGAATCAATGCATTAAATATAGCTTGGTAAATCCAGTACCATTTCCGAAAAATGATATATTTGGACTTCATTTTGTACTCGTGAAAAATAAATATTGCCGATTTTGTGTGTCCCACTCTTAGAATTTTTATCGCGTCAACATTAGTAAGAAACTGGGAGAACTCAGAGTGTTTAGTACGTTATGTCGTGATTTAATGATCTATTAAATGCATTAATGAGTTCAAAAATCTATTTTCGTTATCTCCGGCAATCTTTAAGTTATTACGTGTTATATTTTTGCTGGTCTTTGATGGACTAAATTGGCTGCAATATTTTTCTTCTTCTTTGCATTGTTTTGTTTCTAGTACAACCATTACTCGTTATTCATGGCGCAATAGATCATGAGCACAATTAAGGGAAAAAGTTTAACTTGCATATTTTGTAAAACCAGTATTTGTATAATTGTGTTCTCGTTGCTTTGAGTGTCTATGGTAAACACTTAGAGCATCAGTGATATCAGATTCGTTCTCTGTTCAAGGTTTATAAGATTTTCCTGGAGAATTTGGAGATTACTACGAGCACTGAGATAATTGTTACCATCAGCACTCTGCCGACCGGTCTCTTGGAGACACTATCTCTTGTTCTACTCGTACGTTGGATGCATCAGATTCGGATATATCTGAAACTACACATATTTACGACCCTTACCCAACGAACTGTACTGCCGGAACGCCCACTCTCCCTAATTCAGCGTATTTTGATTTGAGCTCATACACACTCGTACTAGGGTTGCTTACGGTATTAACTACGGTGGTTAAGCGGGTAACAACTCCACAGCGTCATACCGCTATCAATACTAAAGCGGGCTTAGCCTCTACAGACGCCACCGTGACCTACGGCTCTGTTTCTGTGACTTAGCCCGCAATCCAGTATGCCCTTACCATACCAGATATTATGAAAAGAGAATGAAACTGTAAGGAATCCATCTGATAACTTTCGGCCAGGTGAAAATGGCGACGACCCAGGAATCGAACCCGGGACACAGGGTGGTCAACACCTCTGCGATCAATGCAGGAGTCCCGGGTTCGATTCCTGGGTCGTCGCCATTTTCACCTGGCCGAAAGTTATCACATGTCTTCTCCTCGTGTAGGGCACACGGAAGAAATAAATGCATGATGAATCCACCTGTCCTCCAGCGGCTGCCGCGTGCAGTGCCGTGGAGCCTTCGCAGTCCCTATGGTCCAAGCTCGGTCGTGAGTCGGGACAACCGGCCAAGATAATCACGAGCCGCGTGTGGCCCTGCTGAGCAGCGTAAAACAGCGGCATGCGGCCGCGCTTGTCCACCGCCGATGTCGCCGTCGCCAACCCGTGTAGCACATCCACGTTATCCAGCAACGTCGACGCCACTTCCGAGCGGCCTTTGAACGCTGCCCAATGCAACGCTGTGTACCTGGTACGTCACGAGGTTTCTATCAGCATAGTTGACACCTTTTTATTGTGAAATACAACAGGGAGACAAGGGAAGGGTCGATTTCTCTGGATCATTGTCAGTTCGACACCTCCACTTATTGAAATATTAATTTGTTCTCCTTTTCTGCATAGCCGGACGGACAAATCACTCAAATGCTATTGCACTTTAGACGATTAAAAGGTGTGTTCACGATTTGCTATTTTTTTCTCTATCATCTTTCCCTTCACGCGATAACATACTTTAAAATTTACATAAAAAAGAAGCTACTTGACTCATTTATATGAAATAGGTATTACTTGACTACTCGAGTCCCTACAAATGACTACTGAGACGCGGCTGATATTGTTAGTAATCTGTAGCCGTTGTATGTATGTTACTTAATGCTCCAATGTGTACCATCATATGTGTATATTCATCACCGTTCTAATGTGCTGTCAACGTTATCAATGTTAAACATGAAACTGAGTAAAACTTGTATACGAATAGCAGATGGGGAGAGTTGTATCAAAAGTAAATAATAATAATAATAATATTGAATTTTTCTATATTTATAATATTGAATCTTTCTAAATGTACACCTTCAAAATATTAGAGGAAGGAATCAATAGAGGTGATTGGAATGAGATACGTTCCATTAAGCACCACCTCCTCTCTTTGTCAGTATTTGGAATCCCCTCAACTTCCGCCTGATCGGTCCTCGAATCCAGTATGTGTGCGGAATACAACAGTTGGACTGCTTTGAAACAGATTCGCAGCCCTTCCACCGACCCACTCACCCGTACTCATCTTCCGCGGTGGAATCTGCCCCGTGCTGCACCAACGCTTCCACGTGAGGCGCGTGACCCGCCCGCGCCGCGTTGTGCAGCGGCGTCCAGCCGTGCATCGCGCGCGCACCCACGTCCGCACCGATAGACAGCAGGTAGGCGACGGCTTCGGCGCCTCTGACCTTTGCCGCCGCTCCGGCTACGGCTTCAGCCCCCACCGCGTGATGCAAAGCCGTCTTGCCGTGGTGGTCACGCGCGTTCACGTCGGCTCCTGACGCGTACAAAATAAACAAGATTACCTTCGATTTTCTAGTTTACCGACACACATCGGACTATTATAAGCATCAGACTATTATAATATATCCCCATTCTGACCCGGGTAGAGGCGGATTCTCCATGTATCTAGGGGCGGCGGTCACATTAATACTATGTAATAATTGAATATACAGTTTATCGAATATACAATTATTTTAATAGTTACAATTTAGAAACAATATTTTCCGAATAATTCAGAAATATGTAGTTAATAATACGTACCTGTGAAATAACTTTTCTGTCTTCAATAAAATACAAATGTTACGGAAATTCTACATTTCTGAGTATTTCTGAATGGTCTCAAGTAGGATCTGATCTTAAAAGGTTCGTCATGTCTACCTGCGTCGACGCAGTTTCATAGATTCTGCATCCTAAGAAAATCCCGCCTGTAAGTTAGCAACCAGGAAACTATCTGGGTGTAGCAGAGCAGCTCTTTAGGTGTCACATAGTGCTGGTACTGCCATCTGGTTGTTAACTCATAGAGTTAGTGTCTAGTATCTTCCCTGCCACCAGCGGTAGGGAGGTTTCGTGATAAGGGAGGAAAAGATGGCTCGTGACGGCGTGGTATTGGTTCATGCTTCTTTGTAGTACAATGATCGACGAGTAGAGAATGGTCCTCCAGATATTCATCTTCAATTCTATCCGTGTCAATGTAGCTATCCTCGAGACAGTCTTCAGCAAATGTTTTAACCAAGTGGAGAATCCGATCCAATGCGCTTCCACCTCATGTTCAAGCAATGTTGTCGTGATCGACTTCTTGCCACATATTCATTCTTGGAGTTGGTGAATCCATTTCGCTAACAAAAAAATTGTTAGTATTATGTTGTTATAAAGACAGATTTCGACATTCGACATTCGGCAAATCCCGAGCGACCGCTGGACGAAAAGCTTATACTGTGGATGGGTATCTTGCTCTTTGCCGCGTCACGAATACCGGTTCTCGCCCTACCCGTGTCGGTCTTCTGGATACATCAAACGAAGCCGAGCAGTGGTGAGCGATGCTCGCCATTCGAGATTCGCCGAATGACGAATGTCGCGAGCAGCCTGAACATATAGCGTTGATGTTATAAGAATATTACAACACCATTTTTATTCTTATCTTGAAATTTGGTGAATTTTTAATCCACCACTTCCTTAGGGTCCATGATTAGAATTGATGGGATGGTCCCTTGCATGTTTCCAGGGAATAAATTAGTTTATTGTCCTCCACGTTGTCTTCCGCAGTTTTAGACTGTTTTTTGACCGTAAATTTGTTGATAATATGTTACAGAGACAGCGCGTAATACCGTGGCACCCCATTTAATCATGAAATAAATGTTCTTAAGGAATTGTAATGAACAAAAGAAAAAAGTTATAATAAGAAACCCAAGACGCTTTGGCCGTTTCGCATTACTATCCTGAAGAAGACCTCAGTCGAGACGGCTTGAACGTCGGCTTTCAACATCTAGACGCGGCAATTCCCGGAAAGCCAAGATTCATCTGACTCCGTCCGCGGAAGCTTATGCTCTCATTTCAGTGACTTGTTTAAAATAAAACAATAAGGATCAGCGAAAAATCCAAATGATGGAACACTAAACATAATGCATCTTTACTTAAAATAAAATAGACTGGTCCATTTAAGAATTTTGTTTGTAAGTCCCACCTCTTATGTCTACAATACGTTCAGTAGTTTTTGCATCATGTGAGTTTCAACTAAGTTTCAGCGAAAACGACGAGTTAAGAAATTTTGTTTTCATAAAATCTGTTTCAAGAAATGGTTAAGGTGGGGCCAGCACTCCAAGTTTGTCAAATCACTGAGATGTGTATATGTTTTCTTTATTTTTACTCTGATTGTTATAAGATACAAAAATATGAATAATCGTGATGAAAAAACATGATTTATTTTCAATCTATCAGTTGGTAATATAGTACAAATAATATTCAAGAACTCGCTTGACTCGTTTGAAATGCACAAGAGCGTGTAAAAACATGGCGCCGAGTACAACTGTTTCGTGATTCATGCATCTCACCTCGGAAAAAGTGAAATATATTTCTCAGATGTCCGGCGACCTATAGATAAAGGTGATGAAAAAATACTTCGAAATATTTACTACAAATCAAAATAAATTTCCATCACTTTCGTGATTTAAAAGTTGGTCTTATTTTGTAAATAAGTGTTTTTTTTCATAAGACGCAATGTATTTTGCCATCAATTAGAATTGCAATTATTTCATTTTAATGGCCGGTGAGGTATGTTTTTCAAGTTGAAATCACAATAAGTACATGTTACTGCGTTTATTCATGCCGATTTGAGATATTTTAGTTTTAATTCTACCTACGGTAGTATTACCTTAAGGATACTAATATGCGTACATTCCACCCCAACACAACTCTACTACCGACATCGATGAAGATATTTCCTAGACATGAATGGTGATTAATAAGAGAATGGGTAATTAAAATTTCAACCGCGGGAGCTTAGAAACTGATGAAATAATTGGGTGTAAATAAAGTAAGTAAATACGTTTTTAAATTTTAAAAATCCAAATTAGAGCGAACTTAGTTTTTGCATATTACTGTTAAAGGGTTTATCATGCTATCACGTGTGAAAGTTATACAATGGATTAAGCAAATGAGCCACTTCTCAACTCTACGCTGTATATTGCACTACACAAATAAATAGAAGTCGACATACACTGTGCGTTGTTTCGATCCTGCTTATCGATCATAAAAATGTACAAAAACTTTATTCAAAGAGGCCAATAGGACCCAAATCGACATTGAGCGCGAAATTGGAGCATTCAATGGGAAGAGAAATTGGGGAACACAATTGGGGGAGGAACTGGAGAGCACAATTGGAGTTGTGTACTCAAAGTTTAACAGATTTTGTAAGTTGCCAGGGTCGAATCGTCGCACAATATATGTCAACTTGTATTTGTGTAGTGAAATATAACAAGTCTGTCCACGAGATTTTTCTTCGGCATACGTTACCGAGTTCGTGGTAGTAGCGCATCTCGTGCACGCATCCTCGTTTCGACGCCTGGATGAAGTGGAAGTTGAGACGCCGCTGCCCCTCCGCGCTGCCCGATCCTCTGTCTCCGTGCTTGGAGCTTCCGTGGCCTTTGGGGGAGGGAGTGACGCACACCGATAGCGCAGACATCGCGGTGGAAGGACGAGGGGTGGAGGTTGTCATTGAGTCTTCTTCCGCCGCTGGCCTTATTTCCGCCGTCGCCTCCGCAGCCGTCGCCGAGTCTTCAGTCATCTCTTCCTCACGAGCCTGTTGCTCAACGCGTGGCGTCCGAGTGAACGAGTTACACACTAACCAACCGATTGGTTAAAAGACAGAAGTGCCGTGTTTGATTCACTCTTTTGAAGGTGACAACAATGGTTAAATGATGACGAGCTGGGAATCGAACCCGGAACTCCTGCTTTGACACAACTCGTTCACTGTCTACAAATTGTACACAATTTCTACATGGACCGTTTTTGCGTCCAATTGCTGTACAAGAACTGGATGTGAAGTGGATGACGTCACGTTTGATGTCATTGGCTTCACCAGAAAATGGACGTTTCGAAATAAGCGTTTTACACGGTATTGGACAGATGAAAATGGATTAGTTGTCTCTTAATGCTGGGAGGACTAACCTCAATTTGACTTACAAATACAAGAAAGTTTCTGTTGTTTGTTTTTCAGTGTTTAATTGAAATTTTTCTTTTGTTTTATAACCCATCATGCATCCTCTCACCATAAGTTCAACCCTTTACTCCTGTTGACCAAGAGACGTTGGCAGAGACACCCGATCCCTAAAGGCAGAGTAACACCTTTATCATGTTCAGAGCTCAAAGGGCCATACACAACTTTTAACATAACGAGCTGTTTGAGCTCCAGCGTAAGGATGCGTGTAATCAAAAAGAAACGCACGAGAATTCCTGTTTTGTCTGAAAAATGCAACCCACCTTCACTGACGGTGGGATTCACTTGGACTTCTATTCTTTTCCCTCTCTGGTTATTGAATTTGACCATTTCGTTTGTGAATGTTGCTCATAAAGAGTGCATTTTTCCTCTCCCTATTTCGTTTCCGCAACGTCATCATACTTCTTGAGGATGATTCGAGTTTAAGACTCTTCGTTTCGTTTTTTGTCCAGAATGAAGTTTTAAAATTCATTCTACCGCTTCGTTGCATCGAGTGGTACTATCATTGAGTGCCTGTTATTTCACGACGATTAATCACTCCGTGCTTTTGTTTTCATCGAGTAGAAAAAACATTTATCTGATTCCCACAGTATAACACCGAGAAAAATGTATGGCTCGATGTATATTCTTTTCTCAGGGCAACATTGTATTAACGTTACTCGTTCCGTTTGGTGGCGATTAGTTTTTAAATAATATTGAAACTTAGATAATCGAAGATTAACAGTTTCAAATTGTTTTTTTTGTTATTTAACAGTATCTTCTTTCCAAAAATGTATGATGTATTACGTAACGTTACCTTGGTTTCAAACTGCTGTAACAGGTTTTCAACGCGGGGGAACAATGTATACAAAGCTTTCTGCACTGCTGCTTCCAGTGCCTCGACGCGGCATTCCAGGGATCTACTGATCGTGGCCTCATTGGGGCTTGTAACCTTTTCCGTAAATTTCTGAAAATAATGAGTAACGAAAATTATCTCCACATGAATACTTCGTTTTCATAATTCTGTTTATAACTTTTAAACATGTTATATTATCTAAAAGTGAATGTTAATCGTATTTTGTAAGAAAATTATTAAACAAATATTTGAAATATCTTATATTTAAATATGCATTAATAACGACAATCAATCATCATTAGTTTTAAGAGTTTGATATAACTCGTAAATTTCATTTCCAAAATTTGAAGGAAAGTCAATTTGCGGTTCGAAAATACTGAATTCAATAAATTAACCCGCTAAAATGTTTTCGATACACCCCCCTAACATTTAATAATGAACTACCAAGACACAGAATTTCTACTTTTCAATAGTTTGACGTACAGAAACTGATTATTTTATGTTAAGATAAAATTCAGACGAGAAAGATTTCTCTGCTACCGACGCACACGTGCATCTGAAAATTCTTATTCAAATAAATAAATAAATAAATAAATAAGTAAATTTTATTGTCAAAAAAGCAGTACAAACTGCGTATGACCACGTGGAGGACATTAAACTAATTTACTCTCCGGAAGCAAGCAAAGGACCATCCCATCAATTCCGATCAAGAGCAGAGGTGGATTCAAAAATGTCAGCAAAAATTCGAAACAAAATAATTGAAAAACATGTGTGTTAAGAATACGTGATAGTTTTTTATTCGCACAATACCAACCTTTAACTCTTTCTCAGGACTTCGTGTCCTATTCTTTGTTCTGCTGAGGGCTCCTGTGACTATAGGCGAACTGGGTGCACTTCTCTGTGACATACAAAATAACTTGTTTGCACTTAAATATAATTAAAGTTGTAAAAAAATTCGGAATATATAAACTACCACATGATTTATTTTCAGATTATGTCCTCGAACGTCCAAGTATTAAAGTTATGTTTTCCGCACATTTAGACACAGGGTCGCTCAGGTCATACGCTTTCGGGCAACTGCCCTAGTTTTCATCAAAAGCGGTAGTCTCACCTTTATACTATCAGATCGTGAGCTCAGTCACAGAGACCGATCCAAAGCCCGAGGTTACGTCTACAGGAACGAAACGGACAAAGCTGATCTTTTAAAGCACTGTAAGTGGTAAGACTCTGTGGACTTATTGGCCGCATTCGATCCGATTCGTTATACCGCAAGCGACACGTAATATGTAGTATGAGCTCAGAAGTCACAATACCCTGGCTTACGGGCGCTGTGTGTTCCAGTAGTCGATGGATGATTTCACCAGCTTTTCTTTTTCTCTATAGAAGCTGAAAATTAGACGAGAAAAAGCTGTGCGTACTGCAGCAAATGTCGTCGAGGTAATTCAAATACACCGCTAACTTCAAAATACTGTACAGAGCTGGACAGGGTAAGTATAGTCTCCAAAGTCTTATGGAAAGACAAAAAAGCTGCCTGTAGAGGTTTGGAGTGGAGGTCGAGGGTGGAGATTTCAAAAAAAAAAAAAAAAAAAAAAAAAAAAAAAAAAAAA
>NNCF01126339.1:35899-59815 GCA_002313205.1 Laupala kohalensis | reverse complement strand
AAATGTTTTTAGTAAAGTGAGATATGTTGGGATTTCAGTTTTGAGTTGTAGNTTTAGTGGGTATGGCTGAGTCATTCGGCGAGTCCCACACGCGGGGAGAGTCATGTTGGCTCTCCCTAGTGCGTAACTGCATTTTCCCTACCTGTACAAGTTTTAAGGGCTCTAATGACCTTTGATGTTGACGAGCCCTAAAGCCCCAAAAAAAAAAAAAAAAAAAGATTCTTCTCTACATTTAAAACTAGCTAAGTAAATACATTTGCTTACTTTACAGCATACCAGCCAATGTTGTCTGGACTCCAGAGCCGAATTTGATTCCCTGGAAACCCACCTTGAACCTCTTCTGTTACAAAACCTTTAATACCTGTGACGTGTCGGCGGTCGCTGGCTCTCCCCCTGCTCCAGGAGCGTCACCGCTCGCCCCTTCGTCCACCACTTTCCTCGTCTTATTGTTAGCATGCGCTTCCATTTTGGTCTCCAATGCGCTGATTCTCTGTGCCGTATTTTCTTCATTCTTCTCCAGGTTCGACTGCCACAATTTTTTAGATTTTCGTACAACTCATCAACATTTTTTATGTTGATTATACAATCTTTTACAACAGAAAATGGAGTGTTTGTCCAAAAATCAAAATTCCCCTTTATCTAAAAATACGACTTTTGGATTGGTTCGTTTCAGCGGAATAGGTTGGGAATGCTTCAAGCTTTGTGACGTAAATATTGTGTTCATGTAATCATAAAATCACCCACCACTATAACAAGACTCCCGAATTTTGACATTTCACTTACACGTGGAGCGCATTTTCGGAGATGGTTTATATGAAGTGTCTTAGCATCTATTTTTTAAGTGGACAATTTATTACAACAGCTAGAAGAGTAACTTCTAGTTGAAGATACTTATTGAACTAAAAAAAATAAAAATACAATTATTTGTTTCCTTACGTAGAAATCAGCATAAAATTCGTATCCTTTTTGTTTCCAAATAAATTTACCACCGCTTTAATAGAAAAAATCACTTAGTATCACTTAGTTTATGTAAAAAATTAAACTTTATTCTCAAAAAGCAGTTACGAACTGCGTATGACCACGTGGAGTATAATAAAGTAATTTACACTCCTGGAGCAAGCAAAGGAACAATCCTATCAATTCCGATCAAGGGCCCTAAGGCAGAGGCGGATTTAACATTTCAACATATTCCTAACGATAAAAATAATTCGACACGTGTTATAGTATTGACATAATTCCATTCAATATTGTATTCAATGAAACACAGAAAAGTCATTTCACAAGTAGGTATTATTATCAAACTATAAATCATTCGAAACGTATGTCGATAAACTATTAAATATTACACTATTTTATAACACGAAGTTCGCAAATAGTATTTCAATAAATATTGCCCCATGCAAGAGCCTAGCGAGTCTTTACAAAAAATCCGCCTCTACCCGAAGGAAAACCGGAGAAAAACCTGGGCCAGGATAAATTAATGTACACAACCGTGCCAAGGTTGAGTTCATATACAACTAAATTTATATGAATCATAAGACTTAATACAAGCATGCACGAAAATAGTTTTGAAATTGCCAGATATTTTGAAAATATCACAACAATGGCGTGATAAAGTACAAAATGGTTTTAATTTTTATTAAAGTCAATAAATTATTTTACGGGGTACAGGCACTTGTGCAGTAGGTAGCATTTAACCGCGGATTTGAAGTTATTCAATTTAATAATATCTTTCATATTTTTGGCCAGGGAATTATATAGAGCGATTCCCGAATCATTATACATAACGAGTCCCTTTTTGGCAAAGTGCAGTTGACACTCTTGGACGATGAATATTATTCTTATTGCGTGTATTGTGTTCGTAAACAGAATTGTTTTGTATGAAACATGGGTGGTGCTTCAGTCATTCGGTTTTAACGAACAGGACAGTTTCATAAAAATTTAACTGCCGGGAAGTGTTAAAATATTTAATTCCTCAAATAAAGGTTTACAAGAGATTCGGGGTTGAGATTTACAAATTATCCGAACTATCCTCTCATGAATTCTGAAAGTTTGGACGCTCTGTCCGGAATTGCCCCAGAAGATGACGCCGTATCGTAAATGAGAGTAAACAATTGCAAAATTTGTGCAACGGGAAGTATGTGGACTAACAATATTAACTAAGATTAACACAATTTACTTAATTTGGATTTAAGATTGTCAACGTGACAATTCCATTTGAGATTTTCTTGAATATGAAGACCTATAAACTTTGTATTAGTAACAGTTTTAAATTGTGTTACGTTTAACGAAAGAGAAACCTAGGGTAAAGATTTTGTGATAGACATAGACATATGACATGGCATAGACATATTTTTTTCAGTGTTTACAATGAGGCGATTTGCATGGAACCAAGCCGAGTGGTTAGACAAAACGTTTTGAGCGTTGGCGTGTTTACATAGTAAATTAGTGTCATCAGCAAAAAAAAAACCATTTTGCAATCTTATGAGGAAGACATGTCGTTCACATACTAGAAGAAGAGTATAGTGCTGAGAATTGAACCTTGTGGAACTACGCGAGTTAGTGGCTTTGTTTTTGAAACGAAATGCTGAAGTACTTTTTTTTTAGTATATGATATTTCGACCTGTTGATATCTATTTTTTAAATAGAAAGTCAGCTAGGATTGATGTGCATGTCCACGAATTCCAAAATATTGTAATTTTGAAAGAAGAATTTCGTGACAATGACATCAAATGCTTTAGATACATCAAGGAAAACACCCTGAGGATTTTCTCCATGGTCATGAGAATTTGTAACATCGTTTAAGAAAGAAAATATGGCGCTGGTTGTGAAAAAGGATTTCCGAAATTCGTGTTGATCGTCAAAGAGGATGTTATTTTTTGATAGAAAATCTAGAAGACGCTTATAGAATAATTTTTTAAGGATTTTTGAGAACGTGGGTAAGTAGGTAAATTGGTCGATAATTACCAACATTGTTTTTGTCTCCTTTCTTGTATTAAAGTTTCACTTTAGGTCTCTTAAATATGTTAGGAAACACGCCTTGCGATAAAGAACTGTTAAATATATTTATGAGTGAATTTATTATGACGTGGGACGAAAATTTAACAATAAATTTGGGTATATCATCTCTGCCCATTGAAAATTTGTTTTTTAATGAACTGATGCATTTCATGATTTCACTGGCGTTTGTTTTGGAAGTGAACATAGCATAGTGGGGTTTGTGGGTCGATATATTTGGAGAACATTGGTTTTGAGATATTGAATTAGTTATTTTTCTACTTCTGAGAAATAAGAATTAAACAAATATGCGATGTCATGTGGATTTGATACGATTTTACCATCGTTTAGAAGGGAAATGTTTTCTTCGCGATTTTAAGAAGGTGACGTGTAATTTTTAACAATATATCACATTGTTTTGACCCGGTTGTTCGATTTTAGTTATTACTTTAATCATTATTACTTTAAATGAGGTAGCTTGTAACATATTATAAAGCATGAGTGAATAAATAAAGACCTTTTTGAGCAGACAATATTCATTTTTTAGAATTCAGTGGAAAAAGAACATCAGTATGTAAAAACAAGAATAGAATATTTGAAAAAATTTCAAACTTACTTTGTTTCTGTACCCATTGACACCATAATCAGGTGAAATACATTTTTTGTACTTATAATACCATTAATTTACAAAATGATACCTCTAAGTTGACTAATATTTATAAAATTATATTTTGTACATGTTTTACTTGTAATTGATTGTTTTATGGTTTGATGGTCTGTGACTCCCAATAAGTTATTTACTCCTTGAATGCTTACTCCTTCTCCATAACTTTTGGAATATTCGTTGGCGTTTTTCACCGTTCATCCATTTTAGTTTCACTTGAGCTTTCACTCGCAAATGTGTTTCACTTGATAATGGGAACCGAAATGTCGTGAGTTTTTTTTTTCAAGCGTTGTATTGTTTTTGTTTTTACTCAGTGATGTTGTTCTTCCACTTAATTATAAAACATAAATTTTGTCTGCTAAACAAGGTAGTTATTTATATACTCACATTTCACTATACAGACGAAGATGAACTGTTCGTATTTTAAAGCTTGTTAGATCAATAAAGCAAAAACTCGACACTTGTCAAAAACTAAAATTATTGATGAGACACGACGCAGAAAGTTATTTTGAACTTTGAAAATTCATATCGCAACTCAGCATACTCTCGGAGTCTACTGTGATCTCTCAGCGCTATTGTACATTTTACCATACTTAAACAATAATTATTTTTCCAAAGCAATTTTATTTAAGGTCGTAATGCACACAGAAGAAAACTTCCCTTTAACGACATTACCCTATAATACATTCCATTGCTTTCCATTAATATCCTTTTTCTTTTAGCTTAATTTTAAAAAATATCTTAGAATTTACTGAAACAAGAAAAATAACTTACTGTGAAAATATGTCGCCAGGCTCCAGACGCTACAGCAACTTTAGGAAAAGCTTTCTTTAATTTTAAAATAATGTTCTCAATCTTTGGGTTCATTAAGACACATTTTACTTTGGTCCTTCGGTTGTCTTTTGAAGTGTGATTCAAAAATGGTTTCATTTTCAGAATTTGAACATAAACGACTTCAAATAAAGAGAATAAATGAACTCGATCCAACTCAAAATCCTACCTCAATATATTTTTTCTCACTCGGTCGAATAGAATTGAAAAAAAAAATAGTTTTGATTAAAAAATATTTTTGTGATGTTTCAGAACGAAATAACGATGCGTAATGCCTTCCTCGATGTAAAAATTAAAAAACATGTTGGTTTATTTTTATACAATGGTGAGATTACTTATTGAGATAAATTCGGAACGATTTTTGCTGGTCAATCAATATCAATAATATGGTGTGGATTCTATGCTAATTATTACAGAGGGATAATCAAATTATATTTAACAAATTATACGTGTTTGAAACAAAAATAAATAAATATGGTCATGTACGATCTCTCTTATAAACGAAACTAAAATTTTCCTTTCATTCGTACCTGCAGCGTATCGAAGTTTTTATCCACCATCTTCGATAACCACGAAAGTTTATCTTCAAAATCATCTTGAATGGTCTTCAGTTTGTCCTCTAGATTCCTCTTCCAACACAAGAAACCGTTTTCCATCTCCTGCATCCTCGTGATTTCTGGTTTCTCGACCGAATCAGCGTCTACAAAATTTTCTGTTTCAGTGTCCCCTATTTGGGTGTCAGTCTCTCCCATCACATTTTCCACGATGACGTCGTCAAAGCTTATTGTGTCCGAGTCCATTCTCTTTACGATCTTTCTCTCTCGATGTAATGATTGCAACTAATATTATATTTGCACGAATGACATAAATTAAGTCACTTATGAATCGTAATTAAGAGAACTGCAATACGCAGAAGTTTCAATAGCACGAGTTCGAGGACGAACGTCTCTTGTTCTTATTGTTGTCTTCATCGATTTAATCGATCAATTGCTATCAGATAGAGACACACGTAATATATTTCTTTGCAATTTTTGATTGCAATAAAAATAGCAATGTTTTGAAGTTTCGTAAATTTTTACCTTTGCAGTCGAACAGAAATGTTTTCTCCCCATAAATTTGAATCGGGGAGGGCATATAATTTGTTCAGTCTTGTACGTTTCCAGACGAGAGAATTTAATCAGTATCGGGTCAAGTTTATAAATTATAATATGTTGTCATAGATATACATTCTCTTTGGATCCGATGTTTCGAGGACTCGATATTCAGTAGAAGACGTGTAACAATATTTCAAAATAGAGCTAATAGAATAATCTTCGTGCCACAAAAAATGATTTTTTAAATCTTACTTATATTCATATGTTTACAACAGAATTAAAATATAGTTTACATGCTTGCGTAATTATTCTAAGTAGCTGACTCTACAAAGCATATATAAATAATATTACAGATGTGAACTTACAAATTTTGCGAGGATGTTAGTTTCCTGTTTTACTTTTACAGGAAATATTTTTGAAAATTTTGATTTGAAAGAGGAGAATTATGGTGCAAATTACTTTGCAAAATTTTTCTAAAACACTTCTGGAGATATGAACTTTTTGATTTTTGTTCAAGCAGGCAAATTTTGTCTACACAAAATAATGTCGAAGGATTAAACATAAATAAACCAAAAAATTTCAGACGAATCCAGATTGTTCTTGTGCTCTTATAATTAATCAATATTAACCATACTTTGGTTCTTTTGTTGAAGTTTAAGAGAAGTCATTTGAAACTTCAAATAATTTCATCGATTACTCTTTCCGATTTCCATGCAATACACATTCCAAATAATTCACTTTTAATAGTATAAATGGATGGTAACATTAAAATAACTGACCATATCTATATAGCATATAAATGATTTCATTTTTAAAACATGTTCCCATTTTATGGACCTGTGTACTCGGCGAAGCATTTGAAATAAATTATCCTTACCGTTAAAAGATCTTCCTTCTTTGCTGACAAATGAGCCACCTGAAAAGAGACTTTGGTAATACCTTGTTGGATGAAAGAATTGAAGCGACAGGAAATTTATAATTACAAGGATTGGACAAAATATATTGCTACGGAGAAGGTTTATTATGCATTTGAAGAGTATGCAAACAGAATAATGAGCGTAAAGAAAGAATATAGCTAGATAATGGGAAGTTCCCCACCTCCCGACGTTTTTTTCTATCTGCAGAAAAAACTGAATCGGCTTGAAACAGTCTACAGTGAAGTTTGTCTGAAACCTCAATGCATAAAACGCTCTTAATGTTTCTCTCCTCAGGGATTCTTCACGCACTGTGCTTACATGCACTCCGAGTGAATTAAGAATAAACCTCGCTGTGGTCCACCATCTCGGTTTACTTTAATAAGTAAATTATTTATTTCGGATACTACGTCAAATTTTGATAAAACTGATAAAGTTTGATTATTCACAGAAGCGTTATTTGATTTTAATACACGCCCGTTAACACTACCGCTGGTTAGAGTTCCGTATATAGAACTCTATTCTGGCAAAGCAAAGGAAAAACGGTCGCGCAAAGAATTCCTATCCTTAGTTTTCTCTTTTCTTATACTAATAAACCAAATAAACAAATAACTGTCATGAAGAAATATCTCCAGATCATAATAGTGATAATGGTCTGTCAGAGTCAGAGATCCTTTTCGCGTATTTCTAGTTACATATCATTATAGGTAAAACCTGCAAAGATACCTTGATGTTACGGTGTTTTGTATATTTTATTAATTTGTTAAAGAAATATATGAAGAAATATGGGAAATAGCAACAGTACGAGAAGAACTGTGGATCAGTTAAACTCATTATTTCAAGAGACTATCCAAATTTTGTTTGACAGGATAGAAGCGATTGAAAGTCGAATTTATAAAATGGAAAGGGACATTAAACATGTCCGTTCTGTGATAGACTTAACAGAGGAGAGGGCACATTCCATTCACACAGAATTGAAGGCATCTAAAGAAGAAGGCGGCATACCAATGGTAATTTTTTAATTCATTCATTAGCAGGTTTTATTCGTGTTGTCTGGAAACATTTTGAAGCTTTAATACCAGTTTAAATGTTTGTTTCGTAAAACATTATTTCCGTAAACAACTATTACTTGTTTCTAATATTTTTTATAATATTTGCCTTTCGTGACGTACTTTGTGCAGTATATATGTTGCAGGGATTTTACTAAGTCGTTTGGGGTATTTGATCAACTTGCTAGATTTGTTTAGGAAAATTACCATATTGAGTTGCCATTTTCATATCTCTATTGAATTGACCAACTCCCTTAAGAGTTCTATAAAATACCTGTTTTTATCATATCCCTCTTACATATATACTGCAATGTAATGTAAAAATTGTGCTGAATCATGTCTGGTGAATAAATACATGACCTATATTTTTTTCTATTTTGGCCTATTTATCGTTAACTTTTTATAGAACTGTACCACAAAACCTGTGCCTCCAACATATTAACAATTTTTTTCCTTTTTTCTGAAACTTTCTGTAATAACTCATCCTGAGTTTGAAGATCAGTATGGATTAATTGTCTTTTAGCTGAGGTCTACGAATTAGCAGTAAATACTTTTCATTGCTGCATGACCAGATAAATGGTAATTAATGACGGTAACCAGCTCACCATAGACTGAAAAAGTATATTTACGAATTCCTAATTTAAATAGAATGTTTATGTTGTTCCTTTGTTAGTTGGGGGAAGAAGGTGACTTCACCGGTCATGATAATCCGGTAAGAACAATTAAATCGACCCATTGAATATGTATTTTTTATGTTTTTCATTATAATTATTTATTTATTTTGGTCTTCCATTTATCATTTTTCATTGTTTAGTTAATTTGTTTTGTATTAATTTACCACCATTACTTTTTGTTAATTTTTTAAATTCTCTACTTAAAAATTGGTAATTGTAAACAAGATAAATAAAATAAGAAAATTGATAGAGAGTTGGTAGAACTGATAAAGAACATAACACTTAATAGACACGTGACCGTAAGCAAACGAACATTCATTAAGATACGTAAAATAGCGGAATATTTAATACTTAGTATACGTTTGAAACTAAACGTTTGTCGGAAGAAATTGAATTCAATAATTTATGTAAAGTAATCCTTTCTGAGCAAGTTTTTGGATATTAAATATTTTTTTTTAATTTATGAGAAAGAAATAGAATCCATATTTACAATGATTTTGAATCTATACTTACAATGATTTGGAATGTTAAATTGCCGTTTATTTTGTTTATCTCCTCTTTCAGAAGTGATTAGTATTGCATCAAGAAGACTAAAACATTAATTTTATTTTTCCCCCGCCATGTTTGTATTGGTTAAGTCTGAACTATTTTACGACCTATTTTGAAAGTATTCAAAATGCTATTTACACGGTAAATCCATTTTTGAGGTTAAATCGTCATTCGCTGGCGCTGAATGTAATACAACAATGCGTCTCATCTGACGGCGTTTTTCGAGTGTACGAATCCCTACCCCTTTCTTAGATCTATTTACTGAGTATCGTTCTCTTGGTATTAATTTGTTCTATTATCATATGTTTCCGCAAGAAAGTCATCCTATTTTATTCTGTGCGCTGTTTGACTGATTTTTTTTAGCTATAGAAACAATTTCCAGAAGAATAAACTGAAAATTCATTTTCCGTTTTCATCAAAATATTGCGTTAATACTGTACGCGGTTTAAGCAATTATAATACACATAATTCAACATTCAATGAACTGAAAAATTAAAACACAAAACTGTAGAACGCGTCTGATGGTAATAAGTGTAAATAAAATTAACACGAAAACCTTGATAGGAACAAATTACGATGATGAAATTTGAATTCGTAAATTATTTTCTCTTTAAGAGAGGTCTTCAAACTCTATCACAAAACGTTATACTCATACGTGTACATACAATGACATGTATTCATATTTTCACCTTGTTAATGGCTTATATATTTTCACTCTACGAATGTGGGTTACCTAACCCGCCTTCGTCTTTATAACATCACAAGGAAGAAAAATAACAATATGATGAGTTTGAAAAAAGTGTATCCTTCTGTCATCATGTGTTCTCGTGTAAAGTATTGTCTTATCGGTCACATGACGGTCCTTGCCAATTATGTAGGGAGAGATGGAAAAATCCTGCGATGGTTATCATGGGATCGACGAGAAGAAATGAAGTCGTCAACTTTCAATTCTGAAAACGAACTTGTCTACAACGAACTTCATCATAAAATTTGAGAGGAAAATAACCTTGTCCAGGGAGAACACGTACTTAATACGAAAATATAATAGTAATTTAATAAAAATTTTGTGTTGTTGCAGGAATGCATAACTCAGTTTGATGTTCGTCTCAAGACCTTAGAAAACACAATTACATCCACCATAAAGAGACGAAGAAGATACCAGTGCCGAGGTCTTCCTTCCGGAGGCTGCAAAGCAGTCCCCAAAACGTCATCTTCCACATCTACGAGTGCTGTTTCATCAGTGTCTCTCCCTTCAGTCCCAAAATCGCCGAAGTTAGATTTTAAGAATACATCCAAAGATGATTTTAGGGATGATTCTCCAAGAGTTGAATCACCACCGAAGTGTGGTTTGTCCAAGTGCACCAAAATGAAGAAAAATTTCGAGATAGAGTATTCTATGGAACAATTAAAACTCCAGAAAACCGGGTCTGATGCAGAACCAGGTGAAGTCAAAGACCGATCGGATTCCTTGGGAAATTTTGAGTATCCGACGTCGAAACCATATCAGAAGGAATATTCCAGTTCGCCTACTCAGTCTATGACTTCGTGGGACGAGAACGTGAAGGAAGTGCTTGCGGAAGAAGCGTTACGTGCCGTGTCGGCGGAGGACATGACCGAACCTGGCGCACAGCAACTGACGGCGAAACGCTCTTCTGACCTGGAAGGAGACGATCGCTATCGTCCGCTGACTGCGAAGGATAAGGCGCGTGAGAGCGTCACCAGGTTGAAGTCCTTGTTAACGAGAGCGAAGAAGTCCTCGAGAGGATCGCAGCTCAGGGGAGAGTCTCGCGATCATCGAGATTCTGGCTTGTCCATTTCGCTCCTCTCGACACGCTCCGAAGCCACGAGGAACACGAATGTTTCGGAAGATTTCTATACAGGAGAAAAGAACGATCCGTCAACTCCGGAGACCGAATTCTCTTACACACACGTACCACTGCAGCAGCCACCGTCGCCTCCGCCTCCGCCGCCGCCGCCACCCCCAGTTCCCATTTCGCAGCTCGCGAGACCTTCTACTTCCACTGATCCCAATCAACCAAGTCTGCTGCGACCGAGTGATTTTGGTAGCTTGTATTCGGATTCGGTGGAATCTGATATGATTGGAGACTCGCAGCAGACGACAGGAACGGAGAATATGGACAGACAGCATCATCCTCCGCCTGTTGCGCTAGAGAGAAGGGACACGAAAAGGGTAACGCAGTATAATATTTTGTTTACGATATGACCGACTATACCAGTTGCAAGTGAAATAGCTAACTGCTTAGGACACTTCCCTCCTCCCCCGACCAGCACATTGCTCGGCCTTTCCAGGGTGTAACTATGAGTGGACCTTGTAGATCGTAAACACTGACAATTTAACGTATTTTATTTAATTTGATGTTTTATTACAATTTTGATGTAATATTTGTATTCAATATTAAACTAGAATAAAAATAGTCGAAATACAATATAATTGTGATAAAATAAACCATAAATGGAAGAGACCTGTTAATTTTGTAATTATTATATTTAGAATTATTGTAATTATTATATTTTTAGTGTTTGTAGATTGCTAAAATAACAGTAAAACTTTTGAAAATTTAAATTTACAATTTCTTTGGTCTCAGGAGGTGACTAATAGCTTAATCTCGGAGAGTCCGAGTCGTGAACTCATTAGGGTCGGAAAACCAGAAGTGTCATTAGGGATATGTTCACCCAACCTTTCCTTTGCTAGACGTGTAGAGGTAACGTCTTTACTTTCTACGTACTGCTAAGTGGAAGAGAATGGGTCTCCCCCCCCCCGTCACGGTCAAACTGGACGAGACATTCAGTTAGAGTTACCCCTCACCTTTTCCAGACCAATGTCCTCGGTAACCGGACATCTCTTCTTCCCAATTCGTTCGCCAAAATTACCTTATCAGGTGTGGAGGATGTCTTATGGCCGCTACCTCACCACACCATAAATGTTAGACATTAAATAAATTGACCAAGAATAATGTTGTACAAACTATGATGATTTAAATAATAATAATATTAATACAGAACAATGTGCTATCCTGATGGCCTCTTTCATTTTATGACATTATAAATAATTATATATCTTCGAAGAGTGTAGGAAAAAATTATTTCTTTCCTTTAATATGGATCGAGCGATTAATTAGATCAAAATTTTGATTTTACGTCAGCAATTGCTACCGAATAATTAGTTAGGACTACTTTTTCCGTGCGTTTGGTCTCTATTGTGTCTGGAAACACATCGAAGTAGAGAGAATTATTCTTAGTTTTCAAAAAAAAATTCTCAAATCATTTCCATATGCGGAGAGGTACATAAGTTTTAATATTTCTGTACAGTGGTGGATGTGAAACAGTATGTGTTAACATAGAGAACAGTATTTGCACCTTTTAACATTTCTTTCATACGTCATGCACGTTTTTTGATCGCAGTGGTAAGATTCTGAGAGTGACTTAATTTATTGCCCCCACGTGGGCATGCACAGTTTGCAACTGATTTTTTGACAATAAAGTTTATTTATTTATGATCTAACCTTATTTTTACCGGTAACGTTGTTGCACCCGCTATCTCAATTCTGGACCTGAGCGTAACCATCAGTGAGCTTAAATCCACGAAACTATTGTTCATATGAAAATTACTAACCACATCGTTTTTTTCGCTGAAGTGGACTAACACTATTTTAAATAATAACAATTTTTGAAACATATTTGAAGGAACTTACGAAAATATTATATCAACTCATCAAGTATTTTCTTTATAAATAAATATTAACTGTAAAATAAGCATTTACAAACTGCGTATGACTATGTGAAAGATTTCCTGGAGCATGAAAGGGACCACCCCATCAACTCCGATCAAGGAAACCAAGATTGTGGTAGATTGAATGTTTCTGCATCCCAAGGCAATGTCGTGACCCGCGTACCCACCATAATGAGAACGAAAGTAGAAAAATTGGTTATAATACATACCGAACTTTTAACAAATATATTTTCACGAAATATGATAGTATACGTATTATCAAACAAGGACGGTTAATTAATGTATTATCCCGAAAATATTTATATTTTTTGATTTTAGTAACATTTCGTAGAATGCGATTCCGCTCTAAGTAAAATCGCTTCTGGTTGGGAACCGGATTCTGAACCGGTTCTGATTGAGAGTGAACCTGTTGTTGTTCCAGATGCGGAAAAGAGGGACGTTGTTGAATCCTCCGAAACGAATGTCTCTGATGGAACCTGCAAAGCAGGGAGAGGGTGTTGGCACGACAGCGTTGCACGTGGCAGCGGGTCAAGGTCACCTAGCGGAAGTTAAGGCGCTTGTCAAAGCGGGAGCCGACCCCGGGAAGCGAGATTCCAGCGGAAACAACGCGCTCCACTGGGCAGCTCGGTAAGGTCATTCATAAATAAACTCCGTGGTCTCTACTCAAGGTTCTCCGTGGTAACAGGAGACAGAAGATACTGTGAGGTGTCGCCCCCTCTCTCGCACACCCAGTTTCAGGAGGGAAGGTTCGCCGTGGCTTGTGCACAGCGGTCAGAGTTTCCCCACAATCGATATACGGGAGAGACAGAGACATCACACTTAGTTTACTCCTTCGGACACCTCGTACATAAGACCGCTGAATTCATTTATATTTATGTCTAGTAGAATTCATTTATATTTAGTAAGACTCGATTCGCAGCGGAACTGTTATCAGGAGTTGCCCTTAAGTACTTGTACCTCTTTTCACTCAAGCGGCAAAACGTATTTAAAGGAATAATGACTGGGTGACACTCCGGGAACGGAGGAAGGTCTGGGAATAAATCAAAATTTCTTTTCGAAATAATTATTAAAAGTAATAGAGATTTAGCAAAATATTTTTAAAGTAATAACCTACATTTTAACAAACGGCGCATCATCCTCTTAAATTTAGTTTAAGTAGTTTCAACAGGATGTGCCGTGCTCAAATACACAAGAAAAATATTTTAATGGGCGTACTTAAACTAGACAGATCATCAGGTAGAAGGATAACTTCACCATTAAAGTGCACACTTCCTTAAGGATTAGGTCTACAACGGTCTACCTGTGACCGTCCCGTGAATCCCCAGACAATGGGACCGATGGGCAGCTCTTTCAGTAAACAAGTTGACTATACCACAAAAAAAATTTTTTTCTCCATAAAAATTGTGATGTTCTCATAGAATAATTGAAATCTACGCTTAAAATGATGAAAAATGATACCAAACACGACCTTTCTGGCATCAAATGCTCATTTGACTATTAGTCCAGTAATTAGGTGACGAAAAGAAGTATGCCAAAAAAAAGTTTTTTCCCTTTCAATATTATTTTAGTTTTTCGCCTATAACTTTAAAACAACGTATTTTTAGAACAAAATATTCTTGAACAGAAAAAATTTACATTAAATTCCTAACAAATTACATTATGTAAAGAGCGTGATTAAATTGACAAAAATTCTACAATGGATCTAATTGAATCATAACTTGAGAACTACAAACTTTTAGAGAAAATATCTTCATACGAAAATGAAATACATTAAACGTCTTACAAAACGCGTTATCCTCGGTATTTGATCCTCTTCTGCGCGTGGAAGTTTTGTGCACATCTATGTCGAAGGGTAGATACGTATTATTTAATTGCATCAAATAAGGTAGTTCTGATTTTTTGATATGTTGATATGATCAAGTTCGGATGATGAACCGAAATTTTCGACCTCGACCGAAGTACCAGAAATATATAAATAAATAATAATAAAAAGTAAAATTTCAACAATTCTGAGTTTGCATGTATTTTAACTTTGAAACAATGGGTTTTGGAAATAAAATGCTATGTCATTTTTTTCAGTTCTGTGAATTTACAAGAGTTAAAGACCAGAACTCGAACCTTATTTGAACCACAGGCGCCATGCAAGGAAAAAAGAACACGTTGACTCTACTACATAGATGTGTACTTAGTTCAACGCTGACAAGCGGATAAACAGATCGTCAGAAAAAAAATACTGTGAAAAATATTGTTGGACGTTCAATAAATATCATTTTCGTTTAAGAACGTTTTCTCTAAAAGTAAATAGTTCTTAACTTATAAACAAATACGAGAAAAATATTTGATCCATTGTACAATCGCGCTCTTAAGCCTTATCCGTTCGTCTGACGACAAAATGACACAGAACATAATTTGTTGGAAATGTAATATTACATTATTTAGGTACAGTGGTGTTTCGTTCTAAAAATGTGTTATCAAGTTATAAGCGGAAAACTGAAGAAAGAGCATTTTAGAAAATCTTAGTAATTTATTTTGTTTGTGTTTATTGTTGAAATCTGAGCGTACAGCATCGTTCCTTCCCCTCCTTTCTTGTTTTCCTGGTAATTTTTTAAGTTAAAAATTATCGAACTGCTGCTAAAAAGAATAAATTTTATTTCAACATTAATTAATTCTTTATAATATTAGATTATCTGTTATAGTTTATACAAAATAGCTGACAACAATAAAATATAACACATACCAGGATATTTTATCTCTAAGAAACATACAGTGACTGCATTTGGAAACTTAAATCTATTATTCAGAGAATTGCTTGAGAATTCTAGAATTCAAAGTTTCCAAGCATCAGTGGTGTAAAATTTTTTTAATACAATTTTTTCTTGTATATTATTCTTAAATATTATATATATTTCTTAATTTTATGTGTCGACCTCCGAAAACATGTGAGCAATGGCTCTCTTGTAGTCAACACCCGCACATACATTACTAACAACAGAAATTCAACAATAACTCAACAACAGAAAACACCCTAATTATGAATACAAAAGAAGAACTTTTATGGTTGAAAAAAATAAAAGTTAAATCTAAGCTTTTATAGCGACTACCCCTTTTATTTTTATCAGACGAATAACCAAACCAGCTGTTACAATTTTATATTGTTATATTTGTAAATGGGAAATGTAGCGTGCTGTTGAAGTTTATCTACATGGAGCGATAGCAGTTAGGTTGTAGATCATTATTAGTAAGTGGGCCGGTTAGCTGGGTTTACCAACAACTTGGCCCACGTGGCGGGGTTAGTAGAAGTAGTTAGTAATTGTGTTATTGATACTAGGATGAGCTGGATAGAGGAAAAAAGGTTTGCTTTTCAGGAGTCACAGTTATATGAACTGGGACATTAATGAGATAAGCTTCAAATTTTCTGGTCCCATCGGGAATCGTACCCGGGATCTCTCGGTGATGAGCGACAACACTAACACCTGCGCTACCGGTGGGGCAGGTCTGTTACAAAGATCTGTCTTATTGTTTCATTCGTACCATAAACTGCATAAAAAGCACATTTCATGATTTAGAGGGAAATAAATATTTTATATTCATTTTAATTTTATTATATATATTCATTTTAATTTTATTTTAGTTTGTAGATATCTTCATGAGGCAATTTTACCATCTGGCAATTTAACTCATAAGAGTATGTGTCACAAAATGTAATTCGTTGTTTTCCAGAACCATTAGTTATTTTGTTTCCTGCCCAAGTGGCATTTCGTTCATCAGTAGATGGTGCTAGTGCAGCTATATTTATAGCTCAAAAAAATATAAGGGTTCTAATTACCTAGATGTCGGCGGGTCCTAAAGCCCCACTTAAATAAAATGACATACGTAATCGTTGTGTGACGTAGATTTGGCCGCAAGGACGTCCTCCATTACCTGATAGAGCGCTCCGATGCTGCGACGAGGCGATCGCGAGGGGAGAAAGAGAACACTCCTCTGCACATGGCTGCCCAGCACGGTCACATAGACTGCGTGGAGGAACTGATCAAGGCAGGGGCACCTGTCCACGTGAAGGAGAAGTACGGACTGACTCCATTGGAGACTGCCATTATGCATGGCCAAACAAATGTCGCCAGGTGAGGATATTGAGTTTATGTGAAAGTAGATGGATTAAAAGGGGTAATCAAATTTATTAAGTTATCCTTACTTACTGATCCATTGCTCAAAGGAGAGAAAAAAATAAAATAAATTGATTTGCAGTGTTAACGTTGTGTTGTAAAAGATCACTAAGAAAAGAAATTCGAAATTCTGGTTTTCATGGGATGGCTTATGGGGGATGTGATTTTTAGGATTTTAGCTTTTCGATACCACAAATTATGATATCGTCACAATTTTCTATGTAAACGTAATACTTGTAATAACACTAATTTATAATGAAGGGAAACGATATCATAACAACAAAAACTCAACAAAGACTCCTGTGTGAATCCGGGCAGGATCAGCGACTAAATATATAGAGCGTGAATCCCCAAACGTTTTGTCCTGTAGACTATGTGCCGATTTTTTCTGTTTTGGATAGATCCCTAATTTTGATATTTTATGAATTCAAATGTACTTTTAACAAATAACGCAGAGTTACTAAGTTTGATAGGATTAACTGTACTGTAAAAATATTGAAAAAATTTCTCAACACTTTTCTTCTCAAAATTCAGAAAAAAAAACTTTTCGTCTATGACATTTGTATTTATACTTCACTTCTTAAAAAAATCCATGAAGGACAATTGGTTCAAGTTTGCGCCGTCCATGGAAAGCTCAGGTACTCGTATTATTGCTACTGGTATCAAATTTGCACGTTACGAGTACAAATTTGAGTCACAAGTTGTACATGTACTGCGAAAACAGCAAATAACCTTCTGGCTCAAATTTATGAAATATATTTAATTAATATATTGTGCAAAATTACATAGGCACTTTCTGTGTTAATAGGATCATTACATTTACGGAAAGCCAAGATTTTGGTGATGACCTGCTTATAAAGGATCATCTCTCGTGCACCCCCAATTTCTTTCACTGACATGGTCCCCTTACAGGTTAGAGTAGACCTCAGGGGTAAATATAGACCCCTTTTGCAATTTGCGTTGAAGAATGTTGCTCTATAATGTGCAACACTTTTGTGATGTGAAGTCTCACTTTGTGATTTCCATCATTCCTCATTCAGTAGAACACCTCATATCCGGGTAGATTGGGACTGAGACCCTGGCGGGTTTCCCGCTGGTTAATCCGAGGTTTTCGTTAAGATACGGTTTTCGTTCAAAAAGAAACTACAATTTTACCAGGTTATCACGAACAATCAAGCAAATGAGACGTCATTACAATTCACTTTATTGTACTGTATATAAATACATTCATGCAGGAAATTGAAAATGAAAAAATTGGTTCATTGAAAAATAGACATATGTATCAATGAATTCGTAGAAAAATGGACTCAAAGGCAAGATGGGAATCAAACAGGTGAACTCTAGCACCCTGCTCCGTTCTGCTCGCCACAACACAAACAGTGCATTCCTAACCTCGCGTCTCCCCATTTTACTTTCCAGGAACTTTCCGGAAGAGGCCCATGAAACAATGTTTGGATTACTATCTTCCAGGTATTATACGCTGGAAGGGAGAGAGAGAGAGAGGGAAAGAGTAAAAGAGAGAGAGAGAAAGAGGGAAAGAGAAAGAGAGAGAGAGAGAGAGAGAAAGAGAAAGAGGGAAAGAGAAAAAGAGAGAGAAAGAAAGAAATTGTTCCACGGGATAGACCGGTTTATCCGATGCTGATTAAGAGGGGTTATACTGGATTGATGTTTTTTGTGGGGTTTTAGGGCTCGTCAACGGCAAGGTCATAAGAGCCCTTGGATTGATGTTTATATCTTTTTGGGTTATCTTTCTTTTGCATACAGGATGTTGAAACCGTACGATTCCGGAGCTTGGGATCGTCCCGTTTGGAAAGGGGGCAGTATTGCGTCTTTCGAGAGTGAAAGTGAAAGTTCGAACAGCAACATTTCACTTGCTCGAAGAGAGAAGGGAAAGCATCAGAGTAGATGGTGGGAGAGCAAAGATTGGAAGACAGAGAAATACCGGATGAGCATGAGAAGACCGACAGCCATGGACCAAAAAATGGATCGAGAGAATGTGAAAGAAAGGGATGCTGCCGAAAAGAAAGAAAGTGCACATTGACGCAAGTTGACGAATACAAAAATAATGAATAAAGTAACTTCCAAATAAAAGTAAGTACATCTTATTAAATTCACAAATTACAATAAATCTTAGCCGGACTCACTCGACATTCCAGTCCCATTTCTTTACTACTTCTTTATTTTATTCTCGAAATCTTTATTTTGTATTATCAATTCATAATTTTTCGAATAGTTTCAAACATAATTAATTTAAAAATAAAAACATTTATTGTAGTTGAGTTGAAATTTTTTATTAGCTCATGATGCTACTGTCATTTGTGTTTCATTTTATCTTACGGACTCGCTTCGCTCCTTTGGTACTTCACCCTCTTAGGGTCTTCCGTTTAGCTTGGTCCCAAGCGTTAATTTCTCCCAGCATCAACAACAATGTGTACATGTTTTTTTCGCAATCTAATGCTTTCTTATGGTATGAGACTATCTCGGAATAATTTCCTTTGTTTAACAAGGTGTTATGAGTCGAGTATAAATAAGGTTGTCATTGTGCACACCATTGTGTCAAGAGATGCACGATGAGGCAATTTGATTTCAGTTTGAAGATATTAAAAACTACATTGTGTCATAAAGTGATGTGCTTGCTGTTTTATTGTATTGAACTTCTTTGCTTAAGGTACGTTTACACTTGTATACATGTATGAGCGACTTGTATGAGATACATGTATCGCAACTTTTCGAAGGTTTTGTAATTTGTACGAACTTTCTTATGGTATGAGACTATCTCGGAATAATTTCCTTTGTTTAACAAGGTGTTATGAGTCGAGTATAAATAAGGTTGTCATTGTGCACACCATTGTGTCAAGAGATGCACGATGAGGCAATTTGATTTCAGTTTGAAGATATTAAAAACTACATTGTGTCATAAAGTGATGTGCTTGCTGTTTTATTGTATTGAACTTCTTTGCTTAAGGTACGTTTACACTTGTATACATGTATGAGCGACTTGTATGAGATACATGTATCGCAACTTTTCGAAGGTTTTGTAATTTGTACGAACTCAGACACTTCTACTTCATAAAGGTGACGGCAGCATTTACACTTCGCAAGTTGTGTCAGGGGATTCTATCTAACGCGAGGGATGAACACAAACTGATATACTAATTAAATTTACTAATCTAAACTAACTAGTTTATAAATTATGCACCACTCAACACTTAAGATTACATGAGTCTATGGACGTATTCCGGCGGGGTACAAAAAACAATGTCAATTTATATTAACAAGTAAAAAGTCTAACTTGAAGGTAATTAAGTGAAGGTGATTAATGCGTGTTCAAAAGCTAATTAAATTTTACCCCTCCAAAATAAAAAAAGAAAATATATCAATATTAACTTACATTAAAACGTTAATTAATTGACTAACTACAAATAAAACATAGTTAAGTTCAAAATAATAAATAACATTGGTATGTTTATTGCATTGGTAAAGTATTACTTTCAGAGGACACAGTATACAAATAATCCTGTATGTAAGTATTAAGTTTCTGAATTATTAGAAATGTTAAATACAAAATAATAAACACTTGATGATTTATAATGAAATCATGTAAGCTAATAATGAATAAATATATGCAATAATCACTGTGTTAAATAAATACATAAGTGGAATAAAAAGAAATGAATAACATAAATCTCCTGAATAGTGTGAAAGCAAACACATGAGAAGAAAAACACAGAAACTATAGGAAAATAAGAACAATGAATCAATTGTGAAAAATGACAAATGAATGAATGAGTTCAATTGTGAAACACACAGAATTTATATAAATGAGAAAAATCGATAAGATTGTGACTGCATTAGTCCAAAAGTCAATGAGTCTGTGCAAGTGAGAATGGTCGAATGCTTAGAGTACTATTAAAAAATTTATGATCATTTACAATGTCAGTTTATTACTCACAGCTTGTTGCATTTACTTGACACTATTAGAGTTGACACCTGTTCAGTGTAGGCACACGTTCTTCCAATGATGAAACACTGAAGTTATTGTTTAATAAACTGGTGGCAAAGATACAGTTGCAGAATTGTCAAATCGAGTTACGTCGACTTCTGTGCATTAATAAAATTATTAACTTTACGGTTACTAGCGAATTAGCATATTTGGTATGTGCCGTTAGGCCTGAGACACCAAAGATTGGGTCAGACGCGCGTGACACATGTAAGCATTCGGAGCGATCGGGACCATGCGTCCTGCTCAGAAGCTAGCACAGAAGTGAAGTCTTCTTCCTTCAGTAACTAGTGGGTTGCCTGGGTTACAAACACTTGTATTAAATTTCATGATTGGTCATATTGTGCTTATTACTTCACTTGTCTTGAATTTGTTAGTTTTTGAATTGTAGTGGTTAGTCATTTGTTTTGACAAGTTCGAGTAACCAGAATTTTCTTAATTGTTAGTCATTTGGTTATAATAAATGTTATAAATATTCTGGTCTTATACGGCGGGGAAGTTGTATTAATATTTTAACGATATTAGATATAATTGTTCACTGTTCAAAGGTATTTATCACTGTTCATGAGCAGTTAATACTGTTTATAGTTTGCACTGTTTATTGATATATGTAGCTTGTGCTACAGACGTATGGCAACAATGATATAACCTATAAAGGACACAGCTAGATTGTAAAAAAATATTGCGGAACGCGTAGTGGCCATGGGTTCTGTGCATGCGCATAAGCGTTTGCGACTTGTATGAGCGACTTGAATATCCTGAATGAAGTTCATTCAAAATGCATCGGGATTTGTCTGAAAACCTTTCGCGGGACATATCAAAGAGTAGCCATATGACAGTAGCTCATTCAAATTGACATGTATCTCATACAAGTTACTCATACACTTATACAAGTGTAAACGTACCTTTAATGGGTTAGTTATCTGAACATATCCATAACTACTTTAGTGGTTGGGTAGATTTTGAAGACCTTCATAATCTTAGGCAAGATGTAAAATACACCACATTTCAAGTCCATCCCAACAGCAGTATTTATTTCTCAAATGAACAGTAACTTTTTGTGATTTGGTTAGGTACGCAAGAGAAAATATAACTATTATCACATGTAATCTTGTTGCATAGGATTGCAAATAGTGGGATCTTATACGTGTGGTAGTATAAGACATCTAGTTTTCAGCGAATTAAGATAACGTAAAATAAATATTTTGTTTATGTACAATGCTTATTTAATTAGGTATTAGTGTCATCCACGCTGGAGAAAACAATGCGATTTATGAACTGAGGAAAACTCGTAAGAAAACGTTTGTGAAAAGCTAAGAACTAATAGAAACGATAATTTTAAAGCGAAAAATGATTCCAAATTCTATAAGTGCTCGTTTTTCTGCAGCTGAAGATGGAAATCGTATGCCCATATCGCCGATCTTTTAAAAATATGTTGAAAGAATTCCAAAAAGGGAGTTATTAATTCAAATAGCTGGACATCTCTTTTCAATGTGAGGAGACGATTCCAAGAACCACAAGTTTCTACGACGTAAGGGAAAGGCTTTATTGAAACTTTAATCCTTCATGGATTGTTTTGAATTTTCAAGGTGAAGTGAAATCTGTCCCAAATTATATAAATCTATTCATCGATAGTCGACGATAGCATTTGAATAGATATAATACCATATTTTTAAATCTGGTTCTTGAGTGAAAAAACAACAACAAAAAAACAAAAACAGGATTAGGGGAAATTTTTGAAAAATTTGATGAGATAAACGCCTCTAAATGCATGTATGTAATCGATTGTAAAAATGTGTGGAAGTGGTTTCATTGCATTTTGAATCATCCTAGATGAATTTAGCCGAAATCCACTTCGCGCACTCTCTTAAATTTTACGTAACTTAAATTGCATGCCATACATACAAGCATATTAATGAAAGTAAAAAAAAAAGGATTTTTTCTACGATCTTATTATTTAGTGTGTGGTTTTTGCACGGAATTGTTCCGATAAATGGAACTTGTTTTGATAAATGGAACTTGTTTCGATAAATGTTACTACATACTTGCTAGAATATATTTATTGTGTTTAATTTTTTTATATTGTGATCATCGAAATATTGTTCTTGCATTTATTTACGAGTTAGATCAATTGTCTACTAAAAGTCTATCTCACTGGTCTTGAATTGGGGGTTTTAATAAATAATAATAAATAATAATAATAATAAATAATAATAAATTTATTGTCAAAAAACAGTACAAACTGCGTATGACCACGTGGAGGGAAAAAAACTAATTTACTCTCCGGAAGCAAGCAAGGGACCATCCCATCAATTCCGATCAAGGGCCCTAAGGCAGAGGCGGATTCAAAAAATTCAGCAAAAATTCCTAGATAAGATAAAAAGTTAGCTGCGAGTTATAATACTAATAGAATGTCAATATGTTTGTAATTTTAAGCAAAAAATTACATGTAAGTTATTATCGAACTATAGATTATTCTGAGTATAGTGCTTAAAAATTGAAATAACACTAAATTCACGATTTATTGTTACAATAGACCCGCCCCTAGACAAAGCCTAGAGAACCTGTATGATAAATCCGCCTCTACCCGAAGGAAAACCGGAGAAAAACCCGGGCCAGGATGGGGCTACAGAATTTATGTACACAAACGTGCCAATGTTGAGTACACATAAAACTAAATTAATATGAGCCATAAGACAACACAATCATGCAAGAAAATAGTTTTTGAAATTGTTATAAGTTGTTTAAAAAGTACTACAGCAATGGCGTGATAAAGCACAAGACGAATTTAACTTTTGTTAAAATCAATAAATTCTTTTACAGTGTAGAAGCACTGGTGCAGGAGGTAGTTTTTAACCGCGGATTTGAAGATATTCAATTTCATAATATCTTTTATATTCTTGGGCAGGGAATTATATAGAACGATTCCCGAATGGTATGGTCCCTTTTGGCAAAGAGTGGTTGACACTCTAGGGCGATGAATATTACTACTATTGCGTGTATAGTGTTCGTGAACGAGACTGTTTCGTGGTGCTTCAGTAATTCGGTCTTAACAAACACGACCGTTTCATAAAACTGTTTCATAAATATAAATGCAGGGAAGTGTTAATATATTTAATTCCTTGAATAAAGGTTTACAAGAGTTTCGGGGGTGAGATTTACAAATTATCCGAACTATCCTCTTCTGAATTCTGAAAGTTTGAATACTCTGACCGGAATTACCCCAGAAG
>NNCF01126339.1:6289-34848 GCA_002313205.1 Laupala kohalensis | reverse complement strand
TATCCGGCGATAAACACTTCAGAGAGATACGAGATTCCATTGTTGACTATAATTTGATCTAGCAATGTTTGAGATGAGCCGGAGAGGCGAGTGGGGTCATTTATCGTAGTAATAAGGTTGAAGGAGTCGATAAGATTCTTGAATCGATTAACTGGTGAATGTGCAGAGTCGGATGTCGAATGACGTTTACCAGAAGTTAAATTTAAACACAACACATAATGAAGAAAATGTTCATAAAATATTCATTACGAGATAATTATTTAAGCAAAAATATTGTATTGGTCACTATCATCAAGTTAGTGTAGTGATATTGCACATGTAAAATGTTAAAAATGTGAAAGCAAAGACTGTGAAATGAATACATATGTTTAATAGAGAAATGAATATATATTTCACATGTCTGATTTATGCGTAATGCGTAAGAAATCCAGATGTAAATTAATTGGTGAAGTTTCATTGATGTTTATATTTTTGTCAGGAACCGTCATTAAATTTACAAACAATTTACGAATTTTTAGTACCCAAATTGTTCAAATTATTGTTTCAGGCAATGCAGTCGCCCTCCATTATTGTAGTTCAATTTATTGTTAAAACTTTTTTTATTTCTATAAGATAATACTCGCACGGGTTTCTGAATGAAATAAACATTGTGGACGAAAGATTCATGAGATTCATAAATAAATTCTCATTTATTTAGAAAGATTATTTTATTTACCTGTATAATATGGCAGATACTACTTTTCCCCAGCTGAATAGTACATGTTAAAGCAAAATGTAGTATCTCCTAACTCACGCACGTTTCCTTACGAATATTGTTTATACCAGCATAGTCAGACCGCAAGAGCTGTCAACTGTTGGAACTCAAGCAGTCAAGTATCATTCTTTTTTATTTCATTTATTCCATCCTTATTCATAAACAAATTTTAACGGAATATTTGTGGAAACAACAAAAAATAAATTGATTGTCGAAAAAGCAGTTACAAGCTCCGTATGACTACGTGGAGGACAATACCTATATGCTTCTAGTAGAGGCGACTGACTATCCAACAAATATAAGTAATAATAAAGGGCACATTTTGCGGAGTCTCAACGAAGTCTCTGCGGGACCAAGGAACAACGAATACAAAAATCACAAATTGACCAAATATATAATAAATTCAAATTCGGATTCCCTTGCGTGTTTTCTTTCGTTATTTCTTTCGTATATTTCTCTCATTACGATTTCAATCAAAACACAAATATGAACGGTATGAAAACCATGAATATTTTTCTACAATTTCTTTATGCTGATGTCATTCACGATTGTTCGAAGATACCTCCGCCTGTTTATAGTGTATTAACTTTCCGTTGCATTGTACAAATGCTTGGTAACAAATTCATTGTTGATGAGGACCTCCCAGGTAATACATTTGAAAATAATTATAATATTGAGAGTAAATGATGTAAAAAAAATGTATTGATTACGATCAAGTCTCATACAAATATCAGGTACTTTCTAAAATCTATATACCACGATATTATCATTTCAATGATTTTGTAAATGAAAATATTTTAAATAAACTAGTATTATGACGAATACGTAATTTATAGAAATGTGATGAACGATGAAATGTTTTTCCATAACGTATGTTAATATAATTGAAACATACTGAGAAATCAAAATATTTTATATTTTTGTTCTGGATACTCATAAACGTCAATTATCGTGATTTGAAGGAAGTAAGGCATCGTATAACTAATTTGACTCCATTGATAATACAAGGTACGATTCATTATTCAATTTGATATTGTATTCGCAACTAATAATACTTTTAGGTGAGAAAAAATGAATTAACTTCCGACGCCCTTACTTCTTGGAAATAATTTATTAGGGATTTATACATAAATCTTTTAATTGAGGTGAACCACACCGACAGGTAACATATTAATTATGTTTATTTTGAATGAAAATGTGAGGCGGGACCGAGATTCGAACTCGGGACTTTCAGCTTACCAAGCTGATGCATCTACCAACTGCGAGGTCTGTGGGTCTCGCAAGTTGAATTTCAATGGTAGGCTCTCCAGAGGTGAACGGGGTGGCGCAGTTGGTAAGCTGAATCAGTGTGCTGAGCTGATGGTTCCGAGTTCGAATCTCGGTCCGTCTCCCACTCTCATTCAACATAACATAATTAATGATTTACTAAGAAAATTTCATTAATGGACAAAATATGTTTGGTTTCATTTGTTTTGATGCACTGCTTTTCTTTGAATGTAGTGAATGGAAAACTCTTTTAATCTAAGATTAAAGATACAACTGATTTACATGGAGTACGTGTTATTCGAAATATTTTATTTATCTTATCTGAAATATTCGGGAATGTTTCTTTTGAAGATACTCACTGATGATGGAATGATTTAAGCAATTTTTTCTTGTATATTAAATATATCTCGTAGAATATCACCATGTTGATATGGTTCTCCATGTGGAGTTCCCTGTTACTCATAAAGATTAAATTAACATGCTTACCTTCCTGAAGTAAACAGTATTTAATTATTTATTGGTTGTAATGATATTTGTGATCAATATTACTGGTTTTAATGATATTAGTGATATATAAGTTATCTATATTCCCTTAGGTCCTCAACATACCATGTACCTAAGCATCGTTAAAATATGAGCATCATTTTGTGAATGTGTCGAGAAGTCTTCCCTTTCTCATTTCTATGCGTCTGAAATGAAAACCAACATCCATGGGACCAGGAGGAAAATAGGGGAAGATTTATCTTTCCTTCCTCGGAGAAACCTACACAAAGACAAGTAAAAAGCATCTAAAATCTGCTTTCTATTCTAAATTTTTTTTCGTACTCCTTTCATTGGGTTTGTGAAATGTTCTCGATGCAGGTCTAAATGGGGAATAAGTTTCGGAAGATGAAGAACCCGGTGAAGGAGCTGGAGGATTCATTTGCTTGGGCAGTAGTAAATACAGACGAAAGATTCAAGCAAATGAATGAGAGATTGAATAAGCTGTCCAAGGAAATCAAGCTGCTTCGGAACGAGGCGCGGGTTGTAGTGAGAGCAGTGGACAGCGCTCAAGATGCGATGGAGGATTGGGTACAAAATGAAGAAGATGTAATTGAGTATGTAAGTTGTTGTGAGAATTTCCGATTTTACTTCGGGGATCTGTGTTGTAACTCGGTTCGGAAACCGGAAACGTCAAAGCAGTTGAAATGACAAACGTTTAGGTCTTCTGTAGTCGCCTACCTCGTGTCGTTCATCTGGTAACAACGTAACTTCGAAATACGAAGAAAGAGAGAAAGGGTCAGAAGCTTAATTCATCGGGAGAAATATTGCATAGAAGTTTCACTGTGGCATATGACCTTTGAATAACACAAAATTCATATGAATGGTACTGTATTTTTTTGTTTTTGTGTAGAGTTTTGGACTAAACGCAAACCGGTGACACCACATCGATTCGACAGTGCCTTACGACATTGCCTTGAGACAGGCGCGACAAAACGTTTTGTCGCGATTCCTGCACCTACGGGCGACAAGACAGCAGATCAGGCGAGCAGACGCGTTGTAACCCAGTTGCTGTGTTTTCTACAATGAATTTAGAGAAAATCGCTGTCGTTTGTGCATTGATTCTTGTGAGGAAAGGAAAATCTGTATAAAAAAGGGACTAGAGTATACCCAGTTCATCCTATGTATAGGTCAAGATTAAGCGAGGGAAGATTTAATTTTTTTTCGATGATCTTTGATACCATTCCAAATTTTTTTTTCGTACTTTTAGTGAGAATACATCGACATTCCACGAAATGATTACTGCGTTTGGATCCATTAAAAATATTTCCCTTCCGAACTTCATAAAAGGAAAGTAGAACTTAGTTCCCCCTCATACCACCACTCTCCATGAAGGTTGTGAGAATCATAAGACTGTTTTAAGACAGCCCAAAGAGTGTAGAGTTGCTGTGGTGTCGCCGATGTGCGGCTAGTCTTCTTGTTTGTCTTGAGAAATTACATTTTCTACAGTTCAGTGATTGTTCCACCGGATGAACGATATGACCGCATGTATTATATCTTGTGCCGATACTTTCTTATTGGCCGATGTCTGCAACAAATAGTGAGTAGAGGTCTGGGGGACGGACAGTGTTCACAGAGTGAGTGGACAAAATGATAAGTGCGTAGTATGCCAGACAATGAAACGTTAAATAGTTTTGCTCTGTTTCAAAGACTTTCGATGGAGGTGGTATCGATACTACAGGAGAATTGATACTATTTGATGCTATGAAGCTGATACCATAATAATTATTTTAATCAGAAACAGAATAAAATGATTTATATCGAGTTCAAATGGGTAATTATTAAGTTTTTTGCAATAATATCGTGAGAACGGTTCAAATAAAACGCATATATTAAACAGATCCGTTGAACATGTTTAAATGCTTACTCAAAAAATTGTTGAGTTTGATTGTTTTGCACTGCACATCCTTTGGAACGTATCATCCTTTGTCTAACAAAATGCGCAGAGCTATATTCATTAAAAGAATTATTCTGATAAAATTATTCCATAGGTGAAGCCCATTATTTCAGACACATCCTCACATCCATAAAATGCTGCCTACACGACTCATGAGCTCCTCTCAATTCTTTAATCCTTGAAATTAACCATCCCATTTCTTTACTTACTTATGTGACAATTATCATGCTCTGTCTGGCAAAAACCACTGGTAAGATTTATTCTCTCTTCTATCTTACCAATTATCTACACCAAGAAACTATTACGTGATGAAAAAACTTATCACCCAATCAACTCCTAGTATTGCATCTTTACACAGACCTATTAAATTTATCTATCGATACAATCAATCGACTTAATTTGCCACCAATCTTCTGTAATAAGATAAGGAATATAATACCTCAGCTTCTGTACTGTAAGGAATAATTAATTCCTTACTCTTTAATGCGTTTGTTTTAGAAATTATTTGAAGAAAATGATGATAAAGGTTTTGTTATGGGGCGAGCAGATTTGACGGAGAAGGTGGGGTACGCGGCGTGACTCAGAGCAAGGGACAGAAATGGAATGGGAAGATGGTTCTTCGAAGGTTCTGGGTTTTACTTTTTGGAATGAGGTCATAAATACGTCCAGTTAAGTGCCCAGGCGTGCTACGAGTTTTTGTAGGGGATTGAAGAACGAACAGGAAATTAAAATGGCTGTGAAGTAAATTGACCAGTCGCGGTGTCAACATTGAAACTGAAAGGGCAAACGGAAAGTTACTTTAGAAATTTGGAGAGGAGGTTCGGGCTGTGATCGCTGACAGATCCGGGAACATGTGCGGTGCAGTTATAAATAAAAATATGGAAAATTGTCCAGGGGATGAATAGGGGTTTGTTGGGGAGTCCTTTTAGCGAGACTGATGAACGATGGAGGTTAAAAGGAGGGGTGGAGAATCGAGGTTTGACTGGCGAGCCTCGAAGCTCACGGGGCTTCAATAGAAACTGAGTGACGAAGCGCAGAAACAATGTAGGGCCATAAACATCTACGGAGGAAGAGTCATAGGGTTTAGAAAGTTAAGGAGTGTCAAAGATATGGGTCAGATACGCTGGAATAAAGTTTCGTGGGCGAGAATGAGGAGAATAAAAAAGGGGTCTGTCAAAATTAAATATCATCTCGAGAAAAGATTAGGATTGCGAGTATGGCAAGTGCAGCAGAAGGCAAACTAGTAGAAAAACACTAAGTTCAGAGACAAGGAAAAAATGATATAAATCCGGCGTGGTGATGGACCAGTAGTGAACATACGTCACATGAGGACAACCAATCGGAAGTACTCCACATGGAATGAGAAACTAGGCATTATTGGTGAACAAGAACGTATGACGTCAGNAAGAGACAAAGGCAAACTAGTGGAAAAACACTAAGTTCAGAAACAAGATAAAAACCATATAAATCCGGCGTGGCGATTGGCCACTAGTGAACATAAGTCACATCAGGGCAACCAATCAGAAGTATTCAGGAGTGAAATACTAAGCATTGGTGAACAAGAATATATGACGTCAGACAGGGAGGAGCGTTATCTGAAACTTCAGGGTGCCGAGTGGGGGCGAAGTTACTTAATCAAGAGACAACTTCGGGAGCATAATTCGGGCAGAACATCACGTCAGTAGATAACATCACATCATATCCGTGACTTCAGTTTGTCACTTGTTAATTAATTTCGTTCAGCACCACGTTCACGATTTCGTTGAATTGTTGTTCGTCATTATGTTTCATTACGAGCAGTTCATTTGTTGATCACTCTGCTTGAGTTGATCACGACTTTAAAGAACTTTGATAATTTTTGAACTTACGCAGTTGAGCAGTCGGCTGTCGGCGTGCTACGAACAACTTTAATTAGAATTCGAACAAGCAATACTTCATCATAAGTAGTCGGTGCAAGTTTCGTTCGAGGTTTCAGTAAAGTTCCCGGCCGTGAAATATGAACTCGTCAACTAAACTTCAAATGGTTATGAACTTTGATAAATGCCATCAAGTGCGGTGTCTTCGTCAATTGGAACGGAAGGAACGACGGGCATGGCGTCTTTCATGCTGCGCGGAGGATCGTCAGGCTGTGATTCTGATGAATATGTGCTGGCGTAGCGATAACCATGAATGGTATAGTCTGAGATGGGGCGTGCTGGTCTCACACCACTTCGTTTTGGCAACTGAGGGTCCATCTTGAAGTACTTTTGTTAAGGTAATGACTGACTAGCTGCGTCCAGTATTTTGTTTACTATTCTCTGCGAGAAGAATCAATGAATCGAACTCTGTGTTTGTGTTATTCGCCATAGACTCTCGTGGCAATCAAGAATGTTAATTGGTTAGGTCATTGAAGAAAGACATTGATCGTAGAAAAATCATACTCTCAATTGTATAACTTTAATTGATCGTTGACTGGAACAGTTGTGCATTATAATTTCTTAACAGTTATAATTTCTTAAAAAGAGTAATCAAGCATTATGTATTGTAATTGAATTTTGGGGGAACATTTAAATGGTATATGTTGGAAAAGTGCTTGCATGTGAAAAGTTAATGGGTAACGATAATGTGTAATTTTGATAGAATAAATAATTAAACCTATCTCGCCTGAGTTGCGTTTTCCTTTCGTAAGGAAGTATGTGTTCCACATTGTTTAAAAAGGGCCGAACCCCGACCTATTAAATGTTAAATATCCTGATGTTATGCAGAAGTAGTTGCGTGGGCTAGGTAAGTAAAGTGGTTTTACCCACTACACCATTTATAATAAATTGTTACAGTACGTACTTTCTCATATATAATTCCTCTTATTCAGAATTATAAAGCAGAAGAATATATTTCTTGCAATATATACGGGTGATAATTTAACTCTTATATACGGGAGATCTTTAACGCAATCCATCGTTTCAGTATCTCACTGGAAACAACATATTTTAATAAACTTATGTCATATTACATTTATTTATGAAACGGTTATGTTTGTTAAGACCGAATTACGGATATGTTATTTTTGTTTCATACAAACCTATCTTGTTCACAAAAACAATACTCGCATAGACATAATCCATCAATGCAACAATTCATCAATTCATCTAGAGTATCAATTACACTTTATAAAAAAGTGCTACTTCATTCGGGAATCGATCTATGTAATTCCCTCCCCAAAGACATAAGATATTATTAAATTAAATCTCTTCATCGCCGCGGTTGAACGTTACCTACTGTACAAGTTGTTCTACAATGTAAAACAAAATTATTGATATTAATAAGCGTTAAAATTTAGTTTCTATATCCCATCAAATATTTATTTTGTAAACTATTCTTTTAAATATTAGATACGTCAATTCAGCTTGTACCTTATCACACCATTGCTCTAGTACATTCAAAATGAACGATTATATTTAAAAAGTATTGTTTTCATGTAATTCATATAAGTTCAGTTTTATGTGCACTCAACCTTGGCAACGGTTGAGTACATTAATTCTGTAGCCCCATCTTGGTCCTGATTTTTCTTCAGTTTTCCTTCGGGTAGAGGTGGATTTTGTATATAGTCTCTTGTATAGAGGAGGCGATCTGTCGTAATAATTAATCTCGAATTTAGAGTGATTTTAATAGTTACGATTTATAAATATATTCCGGATAATCTGTAGTTTGATAGTATTACATACTTGTGAACTATTACACATAGCTAATTTTTTATTCGAATCTAATGGGTGTGCTGAAATTTTCAACACGCCTCTGTTTTAGGGCCCTTGATCAGCATTGATGGGATGGGTACCATACCAAAGTAGTTCTTATTAATTAATAATTTATTCTACTGATGTTTACAATAGGATGAGGACAATTAATTCTGATTTTAAAAGTTGATAATAAATTTAGTTCATCGTTTGACTCTCTCTTAGACAAGGGTCGCATTGTCTTCAGTCACGCGATGCGGCTACCATTTCAGTTGGAACAGTATTTTCCACAGATTTTGGTGAATTATTTTTGTAAATGTCCCGTAAGCTATGAAAATCTTCACTTCATTGAGTTCCTATTTCCATTTTCTGTGTTTTAATACGTTTTTTTGCCATATCAAACCGGTACTTTTGTAAGAATATCAAAAAACATAAGACCACCAAAATTTCTCCATGTAGGTCCATATTAATTTAAAGTCAAGTAATTCAAAATTATGAAATGAAAATGTATGAAATGAAAGGATTTGGAACTTCATTGCTACTTTATAGAGAATGGTTCAAACTATCATTGGAGACATTTTTGGGGGTACTTAAGCCTAGTCACCTTAACGGATATAACACCTTAAGTGGTGGTCCCAAGGCACAAACATCTCAGGCGTTTAATACATTGACTGTCTCAAATCAAAAGAACGATCGGGTTACGGATGGTTTCTCGAAGGAGGGTGGAAATTAAGAAAACTGAGGGGGAATCGAGACTCTATTTGCCCACTTTGAGGGGAACAAAATGAAGATTGGATTCACATTTTACTAACATGCCCTAAAACAGATCAAAAACGAACTTTTATCCAAGTTGGTGCATTCCAAAATTATCACATTAACGTAGATTTAGCCATTGCGATAATGAGGGACAATAGAGTATCTGTAGTGCAGTCCCTGGGTCAGTTCCTAAGCTGTGTGAGGGAGATGAGAGAAAGAGTAATATGCGCTGAAACCACTGATTCAAATGAACCGTGATTCTGCCGCTTCGTCTTTTTCTTTTGTTTCAGGCGGAGACATGTTAAGAAGACCTTCCAAAGCATTACGTCAATTTTATGTTGTTGTTTTTTAGTATTGTAAATAATTGAATTTTATTTTAATATTTATTTCTATGGCAAAACTTGAAAAATTTTACATTATAATTTATTTCTCTTATTTAAGTATCTTTTGTAAATATGTTTATATTAATTGTATATATTCGTGTCCTGATCGTTGGTTTCCCGTGGTTCCCAACGGTGTTAATTTAATCGATAGTTGCAGTATAATTAAAAGATATTTTACAACTAAATAAAACAATATTAAAGAAGCACTAAAGGATGCTAAAAATGCTATTACGAATCATAAGTAAATAAAATTACAACCATTTTAAGTTCAAAACAAAGATTTCCAAAATTAAAACTGCAGCTATCCATTCAATGAGAGTGAATACCAGGGCATTGTATGCGCAGCCCACAGCTCTACTTAAGGGGCATTTTAAAAGCGTACAGGCAAAAAAAGAAACCTCCCCACACATTTGTACATAAATAATATTTGTAAATAAAGCGCCTTATTGAAATTGAATAATTCACCTGATTCCACCCCCCCCCCGCAAAAAATAGTTAACTTCTGGTTAATATAACTACTGCATGTTTGTTAAAAATATTTGCAATCGCTATAATGTAAAAACGTTTAATAAATATGTACTGTTGACAATTTATTATTCCATGAAATGGCAAAGTTGTAACTAATGAAATCACTCAAAATTGGAAATTAATGATGTTACAATTGATGAAACTGTCATCCCGGAATATTTCCGTTCCAAAGCCTGAGCTAGTGGTGCCTCTATATAAATCCTTTTCTGCCCAAAGGAAGCCCCTAGGAAACCCCTAGGAAACACTTCAGAAATACTGTGCCAATGTTTAATTCAGATATAAATAAAGCATAAAAATAATAAGAGAACATTTTCATCAATTAGTTTTAAAAATACTATGACAATGGCGCTATGGTGTACGAAAGGAATTAACAATATTAAATATTAAATGGAACTGAAAAACAAGGGGAAAATTGAAACGAATATTACAAAATTATTACACGTGTATCAAACAGTTTTCAATATGTACTACAAATAGATTAATAAAGATACGTTCATATTACTTGCTAGCGTAAAGATTATATGTGTTGCAGGACAGAATGGAGGAAATAAAGGGACGCAAAGGTTCTTTGGAGAAATTGATAATTTTTGCGCCATACTTTGGAAGCGCACAGACGTCCATTCTTCACGTGAGCCAATTTACTTCGAACCGTTCCGTTAAGAGTAAAAGTTCGGAAGCATCGCTAGCGGTTCCGATCACAAAGAAAATGAGTTCGAAGAGCTTACATAATATACAGTGCAAGAAGAAATGTGTATGTCCCCATTGCCCTAAGGTTAAAGCATTGACTGCAGGACCCAAAAATTCGTCGGGAGCTGACGTATCATTGAGCATCTTAGAGGAAATTGAAAGGCGAGTGGAGCTGTCTGCGGACCAGAAGCACCAAGAAGAAAATTGTGATAAGCGATCACATTCTCTGACATTAGAAGAAGATATTTCTCAAGAGTCTTACGAATCAAATCGTCCTATTGAAGTATCGGAGATATTGGGCGCTGTACGATTTCAGAGTTCGGACGACGAACTGGCTGCGAAGAGGAGGGAGTCTTTACGAAATCGTTGGTCGTTTGTTAGAGAATGTTTGGAATGTATTTTATGTTTGAACTCATGCTATTAAGTGAATATTTCCATAGTTAAAAATCAAAGTCTGTTAATTAGAGATCACGTAATGTAGTTTAGAAAGGATTTACTTCTAAAACCTTTGGTGTTTCATCGCTGATTGAATTTGATGAAAATTTTGTGTTTCACTCTGTTGTTCTGTTGGTGATTGATGTACCTTTCAATAAAGGATATAACTTGAATATACACATAACATGTTGATGTATTGAGTAATTATCAGATTCTGTAAAAAGAGAGCTTTATCCCGCAGTTATTGTTAATAATATGACAATACAATCTAAATAGTTTGTTATATATTAGCATTAAAATATTTTATGCAGCAAATAACTTGATCTTAAGATTTGATTTAGATCGTGTACCAAATCAAATCGATCGTTTTCTCCGAAAGAAGAAATGATGGGATAAGTCTCCATTTAAGCGGCATTATGTCAGGTTTCTTGTCGTTCGCGCTAACGACGTGATACAGCAATACTTGAACAGAGAGGGATACTTAACGTGAAAACTTCGTCAATGTCGACGAATTCGCGAATGTTGATTATATATTCATCTCTCTCTCTCTCTCTCTCTCTCTCTATATATATATATATATATATATATATATATATATATATATATATATATATATATATATAATGGTGTAAGATCAAAAAAGAATAAAGAAATTCAATATACACTACATATTTATTTATTCAACAAGATAATAGATAATATAAATGAAATTAAAATTAAACCTAATTTGTTCTTTCGTATGAAAAAAATGCTGTAATATTTGATTGCTTAACATACTTTATATGTTCCCTGTAGTTTTCTCTGTGTGAGATGAGACGTAGCTTTAATTTCTTTTCTTAAGTAAGGTTTCTTATAACTGAAGGGTCGTACTCGTTCTTTTTCAGTCATGAGTATTAAGATTCGTATACAAGTAAGGTGAACGGGAGTCATCTCCGACATTGCTTTAAATGTAGGTGTAAAAGGAAACGCATGGATTCAGACAGTTCTTTGGGTCTTCTTTACTTTCGACTTTTCAGTTCTACTTAAATAAACGAGTCTACGAACTAAATTAAAACCTCCGTCATCAATTGCAAGAGACATTAGAAATTGTAACGAGAAGAATATATTCAATGAATAATTTTTTCCACTTAAAAAATATTAAATTCTCAATTATTATTCACAACATATACTGGTAGAACATAAAAACACATCTAAAAAATATTGACATTTTATTATATAATTTTTTATCCTATAATTGCAGTAAAAAGAAAGTGCGCTAAGGTGTTTTTCCAATGTACTCTCAATTTATCTTTGTCTCCATGTGCATTGAACTTGGAGGTTGGCATTATAACATATGTTGATGACATTACAATATTATATTGTAATTGATAATACATTTTAATTGTATTATTACTAATTGATCTTGTGAATTTGGCCTGAGTTTGATTTTACTTTCACTCGAAACTAAAACTAGATCACCGTATTTCCGAATACATTTAGAGAATTTTTTAAAGAGTATGCAATGACCAACACAATTATGCTAATCTGTAAGTAGGTCATTAGTTAGGATTGAAGCGTATCACGATTCAGCTTCCGAGGAAACGTGCACTGTCAACTAAAATCCACGACTGACGAATAAATGTAACACACATCATCCAGAGGTCAAGATGTGGCTGGGAATACGTCTCCGGGGATTGAATCCCGTCCGTCAAGCCAGCAGCATCTGAGAAAAAGTTTGTTTCTTATTTCAATTCACGTGCTTTTACCCAGTAGTAGATCTCGTCGCTCAAGATAATTCAGCGATATTGTACTAAAATTGAACATGTATAGTTCTCTCTCTTAAAACACTCTTTTTAACGTGCAGTGGTACATTACAACCACGATGTTAATACTCATGATTACTTTCCCGTCGTTTTTGAAAACTTCTGGAAGAGAGAGAAAAATGCTACCCAGAGTTGCCCTTGAGGAAAAATAATAAAATTAAAACGAGTACGTGTACCCAAATAATTTTCTGATTGATCCTCTTATGGTGATTGGAAGAAGTGTGATTAAAAGTTAATCCTTCTTGCAACTAATGATCAAAGGAAGAAAAAAGTTGTAAAAAGAAAGTATGTTCGTGTTAACTATTTATTTACCTTCACATTGTGTATAACATGGCAAGTTTTCAATATTAATTCCTTTCGGAAATTCGAAATTTGTGCTGAAATTTTTTTATAACAGCAGAATTGTAACATATGAGCTGGGACAGTGAAGCTACAATTTTTTTCTGGCCCCACCGGGAATTGAACCCTTAGTGAGTGTGTGACGAGCAAAGGTTACTAACCCCTGAAACACAAAAAAATGATAGGTTAGTTCAAGGAAGAAATTATTGAAGTGAGGAATCAATATTAAAAAAATATTTGAACATGTTTTCAAAAAGTTCAAGAAAAAAAGAGGAGAAGTTGTGTTCAGCTTTCCTAATATTGACCCGATACAGGTTTAGTGTGATTGCGAAAGAAAATATTTCATCATCAAAATGAGACAACTCCAAACTATTTAGAAGTGTTATGACCCAATAGTTTTATTCACCATTAAGACATATACGCATTAACGATGTCTCTGTATCCACAGGTAGGCATGTTTGAACAGAAGGAAGTGCTACGTTCGATTCTAGCAATGATAACTTGGACTGAAAGGATAACTTACGATAAATTAACTAATGACGAGAAGTTAATTAGGAAAGTATATATTTTCGAGAATTATTTTTCCCGATCCGGGACCGTAGCTCCGGGATTCCTTATAAATAATACTTGCATTCTGTCAAGTTTCACTTTTAGAACTGTGTCAGTTATTATGTAGTAAAACATGCATTTTTACAGAGAGGGGGCAGAAGATAAGAAATCTAGGCAACCAAATGTATTTCCACCTATTGAATACAAATGTTGCATTTGCAAGTTTTCCCCCATATTTATACCCATGGAATTAGCATAACTTTTGAATTTGTATTCCACTTCCATCGCTGCTGGGCACAGTCAATCTCCCCCATAGTTATGTACTTACTTGTGACAACCAGTTGTTGCAAGTCGGCGATTCCCCATGCCTTAGGGACCTGTACATTGCGATTTAAGAGAGTACTGGATAAGAGATAGTGAGAAAATGTCCCTAAGCTTAGTGTCGTAATGGGAGGAGAAAAGGGTCAATAATATGGTGATCCGGGAAATGGAAAAAATATGTTTATCAAGAGTTTTAAGCAACAAAATTATACTCGACGGGAATGGAAAATAGTTCGTTGCATAAGCAATGCTGATTCTAATAGTCCTGCATCCAATGGTTTGGAGAAAGATTCAAGAAACTGTGAATCACGAAAAGTTCCTCAGGTACACACGTGGCCGGTCGAAGAACAGAAAACTAGTAGGTATCAGTTGCTATGTGGAGCAGATATACAAAGGGCTAACAGGTGTTGAGAAGGACGGTATCGAGACCCGAGAGAAGGGGACTGGAGAGAAGATGGAGGTGAATGTTCGTCATGGCTAAAACGGGGTTCTGGTGTGTGGTCTGAAGGAGGACGGACGTTCGTGAAAGGCGGAAATACGGACATTGGAAGATGCAGAGTCAAAAACTCGAGATGATGCTGGTGAGTGGGGTGAGTGAACATTGTAGTAGCGTCAGGGGTTGCTGAGTATCATGGTAATTGAAGGAAAGGGAAAGTGGAAATATACGAGATGTACTTAATTATAATGGAGGTGTGCTAAGCTAGGGGGTGAAAAGATGTAATGGATGATAATAAAGCAGTCAGCATTGCTTATGCAATGAACAATTTTCCATTGTCATCAATCTATCATGATGAATGTTATTTTATTATTCAAAGCTTTTGACATATGCTATTTTTTCATTTTGCCCTTCGCATCAGTAACAACCTCAATCCCAGAGAAGATATGGTGCGTGTATTCCAGGCACATACTCATAAGCGTTCATAAGGAGACGCGAGCCCATGTATACTGGTATGAGAGACCCTTGGTTAGGGTTTCAGGGGTGGCTACTAGGCTGAACATTCGAGAGGTTTACATGGACTTCACTCCGGGCCGTTAAGTCGACAGAGAGAAGAATATATCTTAGCTGGACCGAGCAGGGTGAATCAGTCTTAAACCCGTCGCATACGAAACTGAATTCTCTGCTTATTTCCTGGCTAGATTGCTTTTCCTAGAGCTGAGCATCCTGCCCTGCTCACAGCTGGACACAGAGCACTGGTAGGTTGGACTCACACCAAACCTGCTGCTGTGCACAATTAGTTGCGTTCGTCACCTTCGAGATTGCCCCGTGGCGTCACAAATAGATACAGTTGCAATTAAAATAACGTCGTAGACGAGCGGTAACCAGCGTACTTATTGCAATCCTCTAGTTCCTCTATTTTTCTTCTTCGCGTGCATTGTATAATTACATACTTTTCGTAGAGACAAAATCAACGCATTTTTCCACCGACTTCATCTCGTGCGAAATCAAGTGCGGGTGTATTGTTGACGTCGTTGACGTCAGTGATCACGAGACAAAATACTCCGCATCCTATTGATTACCATTTCCAGTGCGTGTGGATAATCGAGCAAAGAAAATAGAACGGGGTGTAGCACGGAAATCCGCCTTTGCCGGTACACAGCGGAGCAAAGCAGCGACGTCACTTTTCAGCAGTACTCTCTGCCCGATAATGTGCCCAGCAAGTCATCTAGCAGCAAATTCAGGCCCGCGTGCGGAGGTAGGTCAATCAATCGGTCGGAAGTGGTGAGGGTGTTACAGAGTAGGCAGGTACAACAGAGCAGGGTGGTACTACTGAGAGGTACTCTGGGTACAGAGACACATACTTTGAGCTCTGAGATAGAATTACCTCAGCATGCTATAGGTATGCAATTGAAGCGGCGCGAATATATGAATCCCTCTTTCGCAACATATAGGTGCCGCAGCGCGTCATGTCTTTTTCGCCCAGCTCCGCCTCTTGACTTCTGGTAGTGGTTGGGTATGTTCAGAAAATTTGTTACAGGATCCATTGTCAACCCTTAGGTTTTGCTAGTTGAAATATTGTTCACAACAAGAGCAAAATAATTATAGGTCGCGGAAGTATTGCCGACATTGTTGACAGGATTTTTGTAGATCCCTGGAAACATATTGTATTCTATTTGAAGTAAATGATACGTAACATCGTCTCTATCGATAAAAAAGAAGATTCCAAGGTAATGTAACATTAGAATGTCTAATATACATGGAAATAATAATCGGCATAAAAATAATATAATTCAGTAAATTACCCGATTGAGTACAAATGTATTAATCAAGGTGAATTAACAGTGTAATCGGAGCTACTGGTAACAAAATACTCGCACAAAAACTCTAGTAGATACAATAACTCGGGATATAGAAACCCTTTACAGGAAACATTTCACATGATTTTTACCCTTAAATTTACACCTGAGACAGGCCGTTGCCATTTCCATACAACCCCTATTTGCGCCCCGACATATGTCCAAAATGGTTAGTTAGTCACTACACCTACGCTGCTGCTGTTGGTTCAAATTTATTCTTATTATATGTTATTGTCTCTTTTTGGATTTTGAAGTAGCATTGAAAAATTACAATTCCTGTTAAAAATGCAATGTTAGTACCAATATTAATTAAACTAATGGAGCTGCAAATAATTAGAATACGTGAAATGATGAAATCCATCCCACGACTTAACCCATCATTGCACAATATTTTTATTGTTATAAATTTAATATATGTCATCTTAGTAATACACGGGAAAATTATTTTTTAAATCTAACTTGCAAATTTTGTTTTTTATAGGCCAAAATTCGGTATGGGTCTCAGGAGGAACAGCGTCGTTGTGCGTCGTAGTAAACAGGGTTACGACATTTATTTCTACTCCATGACTACTACTACATTCTATTCTTATATTTGATCAGTAATTCATTATTCAGCATTGAAAATCAAGTAATAAATTGTAAAAAACCATCAACATTGTAATTTTGGAAGTTTTGGATTTTTTATCGAAAAAAATTGGGAAATCAAATTATAATAATCTCACTATGATTTGTTTTACAAAACCTTCTTTCACAATACGTTTCATTCACACAAAATCAAATAGGTCTAATTTTATGCAACCTACGTCATGTCCAATTCCTCCGTTTGGCACAGCAAGCCCGTTATCATTTCAAAATATTTTACAGCCGTTGTCTTATTTATTATTCTATTACTTATAATTGCATTCCAGTAATTTCTAGCATATGGTACATGCGCTAATAACATTATAACGCAAGAAATTTTCTTAGTGTAATATTAGTGATGGACGAATGTTTGTTTGGATCTAGTTGAATACTATATTTGTGAGTTTCATTGCAACTCTTTTTTTCTTCTTCAAACAACTCTTTAAGTGAAGAGAAAAAATTAAAAAATTGCAAAGAAGATTCTAATTGTAATTTCTCCAGGCGAAAAACACGAACCAGTGAGACAAATTTCTTCTTCAGTTCTAAGCAGGGAAGTCTGTTTCCACATAACATTTCTAAATTTTACGGAACATTGGCTTTGAGATGGAGAGGCCTTACCCAGGACGAAGGAGGCGACGTTATGAGGATGAAGAGCTTTCGCTTCACACCCTTTGTTCCATACAGACATGGATTGCCTCTTAGTTGCTTAGTAGATATAATTGCTTGTGGTTCGAATGGATTGGAACTGTGGTTTCACATTTGTTTCACATGTAATACAAGTAGTCTCAACAACTGGCTCTAGATTACCAACCTTAGGAGTGAATAAATCTGGTTCTTCAGGTATATAGGCTGCTTGCTCGTATAGGCTGACTTTAAGATGACTTTGTTTCAGCGACAACACTCGATTCATAAATAATATTGTCTTCTTTCTTCGCATTATTATAATCTGAATCTTCAAGTTCATTTTCACTACCTGTTGGTATCGCAGGTATTGCTAGAGCAATGTCCACCTCTACCGATATCTCAGCTTGTGTCACCCGATCAGTTATATTTACACAATTCAAAAGAACATGAACACGTACTAACACATTACGATTTACTCTTGTAATTCAAAAACAAAACTCATAACCATAAACATCACCCTCTCAACACTGCTAGAGAAATGTCATCTGAACTGATTATTGTTTGAGCCAGTTAGACACAATAAATAAATTAATTAATTAATAATTTTTTGTCGAGAGAGCAGTTACAAACTGTCAATGACAACGTTAAAACAATATCTACAAAATTATTTACTGCTACTGCTTTACAATAATCTAATAAACACAGTACATTACCGTTCATATTTATTTTTTAGAGAAAAATTTTCTCTGAGTGAAGTGTGTAGTTTTTTTTGTTACTGGCTACATGACCGTTCACATCACGATTACAGACATCGCGGGATCTAGTCCAGATGGCGTTCATTCAGCGCTGAATTCGTAACGTCACGAGGCGTCACGTCTAGACCTCTCTATTCCGACGGTCATCATGATACGAGTGATTTCAAATTAGGTCTAAATGGGGAATAAACCAGGAAGGAAGAGAGACCCCGTGCAAAATTTCGCCGATACACTGACCTTGACCCTGGAAAATGCACACATGCGTATTGAACAGTTGGATTCTAGACTGGAGAGATTGAATAAGGCAATACTTAATCTCCGTAAAGAAGAAAGAGCCATAGCGAGTATATTGAACGAAGCACAAGATGTAATGCATCACAGGCAAAAACATGGCAAACAACACCATTCTGCTGTAAGTATACAACTCATATTTACAAATACTTTATATCAGTTCTGGTTCCGTTACGGTTGACTTTTGGCACCTCTATAGCTCATGGCTACTGTTATGTAAAAATCAATTTCATGCAATTTTTGTTTAACTTATTTTTGAATTCCTCACAACGAACGAAACATGATATTATTCCAAATATATTTCAGTTTATTTTTTTGGAATTGTAGCTTTGTTAACATGTTTATTGCAATACAATATTAGAATGTTTTATCTTTACCATTTACATTTCTATAATTTCCAATCACCTTACTTATATATAGCATTCTCAATCGGAAACATTAAATTTTTCTAAGTCAGATACTATTTCTAATGGTCCGCGATTAATAGATCGTGATCGCTATTATTGAATTCCATGATGAGTCATGATGAGTCATTGCTATTACGAAGATCATACTTTCAGTTGTCTACAGTATGACTGCCAAGAGCTAAGGTATGGGACAGCCTTTTTTGAGTAAATTTTTTTTCTTGTCTCGTCGGGTAGATATAAATTGTTCATATCCTATTTACGTCACACACAGATTCATGTCATTCCCGTCATTCGGAAGTGACAGCGGTAGTGTCCCTACCTCGATACCGTTCAGCGGTAGAGCGTGTGTTGAAACCTTGCTCGGACGAGTTTGGTGAGGTTTTCAGCTCGGGTTTCCCTCACCTACACCAGACAAATGTCGGTTCGGTATCGTACGTTCCCTGGCAACACAACATCTCTCCTTCCCAATTATCTTACCCAAGTTACAGTTAGGTGGAAGAACGGGTCAAATGGCTCGGACCTCGCCATACGACATTAAATAAAATGAAAAAGAACGTAAAATAGGAGGCCGCCTGAGAATAGATAATAGTCGTGTAGATGATGGAATTGATGATAGATCATAGTCCCCACGGTTCCCCCCAGAGGGCGTGCATAGAGAGAAACGATGGCGAACACCACGAAAACAGAACTAATTCAAACACGATTTCATTAATTTATGTAGTTAAATTATCTAAAGCCAATCGTTATGCGTGTTGCAGAAGAGACTAGAAGAAATGAAGGGACGGATAGTAGCCCTAGAATGTTTGGCCACTAAGATGCTATCACACCCTCGTACTACTCCGAGGACGAATCCCCGACAGCGTGAAGATGTTCCTTCTAGTTCTGCTCAACACGCGTCGACGTCTTTGCAAAAGACAGAGAAAGCAAAAATTCCCGAGATACGACCCGTCAATGCCACTGTCAACTGCACTTGCGGTGAACTACTTAAATGCGACCAGTCTTGTTGGGAAGGGGAGAAACCTACCGATGACTTACAGGAGAAAACGGATCAAGTGCAATGGAAGACGGACCTGACTCAGATGAACAGTGAGCGTGTTGAAATTTAGAACTCCTTCCATATATAGAAGGACTGAAACACAAAACCTGATGGAAAAATCGTGACTGCTTGCCAGGATGTGATAGCTTTGAAGTAACCAGATTGTTTACTCGAATAGCAGGAAAGAGACTGACCAATATACTTGAAGCTTTCTATAATTTAATACGTATTAAAATGTTAATAATTAATCCATTAACTATATATGACTATATAGATTATAAAAATTGTTGTGGGAAAGTCAAAAATATGAAGAGATTTAGAAAATATTTTCATTTTCGGTGTCTTTCTAATTACAAAAATGATTTTACATAGTTAAATAAAGCAGTTTTGTAATATATTTATATTAATTTAATGTCAATTAAATATCTGAGCTAAATATTATTAACATCTGTATATAATAAAACAATTGAAAAGTATTTTGAGAGCCGCATTTTTCTGGTACTTTTAAAAATTCTTTCAAAATAGTTAAGAAAGCACAAATTTTAAATCAGCAATTTTATGTACTATATTTATGCTGATTTTTGTAAAGAGCCTTTTTATTTTGTTAGAGACTGTAAATTTAAATGAATCATCGCACTTATTTAACAAACTGTGGAAGTCGCGATTACCCATGTGAAATTTGCATCGTGTGTCACAGGCAACTTTCTTTTCGTGGGGTACCCGATTTTAAAAATAAAGGTAGTTTTTTCTATGAAATTGAATTTATCAACTAACTATTTTCGAAAAGTTTTAAAAATAGGAACATTGAACTGTGAATTCATCACAAAAACAGTAGTAGCGAACACAATAGATTAACTAAACAATCAGGCGTTCAATGGTATGTTGTTGCTGTAAATTCATTATAACTATCAAATAACAATCATGAATGCTATTGAGATAAAATAAAAATAACGACAAAAAGTTATTTATATATTGGGATCAATTTGTTATTCAAATAAATATATACCGCTGGTGTTAACTTAATCTTTATTTTGCAACATAATCTACACATTTAAATAAGTAATGCAAGACTTACGACCTTCTATGAAAGATATACTGTTCGTCCATAAAAGCTCGTAGGTCTTACATTATTTATTTAAATTGGTCTTACATTATTATTTAAATGAACCTTAATTGTATTAGAATTGACCATAAATCCATTAGTTAAATTTCATTGGTATACTTTTAACTATTGGTTTCATATTTTGAAATATTGCGTTCACTTCTGGCAAAAATTAAAATTTGAAGTTGTAGGGTGTAAAAAACTTCATTTTTATATTTTTTATAAGTTTATTTTATTAAATTCGTAATTTGTTTGTTTTACATGAACCTTGAGAAAACGTAAAGCAACATAATTAAATTTAGCTTCACAAACAAAACAATCAACCACATAATCAAAGGTTCTCTACTCAAGCTAAAAATGTACAGATTGCCAAGAATCCCAGAATCATTTATCTATAAAAATTCTTATGTCAAATTATTTGTTATGAAAAATTGAGGAATGTGGTATTTCTGGAATACTTTTATTCAAAACAGTTTAAGCATATTCCTCCTTTCAATGAAATTTCCATTACGCTGTTTGGTTGGCACATTGTCAATGACGTTTGTTTTCATTGTTTTGCTAGCATATATCACATGCATTTACGCAAGTTTTCAAAATAAATGAAGAAAGATACTTACAAATCTGCTGAGATTCACGATACAAATACAGAATTCAATATATTTTTCTTCGTGTCTCATGAGATGTCTTTAGAGAGAAAATGAATGTTCATTGCGTGAAGATTGAAATGTGCAAATGACGCTTCTAAGGTGTAATACATATTTACCCGAAAATGGTGCTAATTTTCATCAACACGCGCTTTTCTACTACGTAAGAAAATTCTCCTGCACTATCATGGATGTTAAATAGACAGTGAAAAGAACCGCATTACACCAAGAAAAGTCACATGGATTAAAAATGGATTAATTTCAAGTAAACATTTATCCATATAACCGCGACATATTTTGGTTTTAAATACTTTGAAACATATTTTCAAAAATATTGAAAACTGTATGCATTTATATTTGTAGACAATATACCTTGTTCTGTATCAAAAAATCTTTACTTCTGTCAATACAATGGGTAAGAAATATAGCAAAAAACGTCCAGACCCTATTGAAGAAGTAAAAGAATCTTTACGAACCACGTTTTCAACAATACACGAACAGTTTCAAAAAGTGGACGACAGGGTTCATAATATGGAATCGGAAATACAAAAGCTTCGAGATGAAGCTGAAAAGACTTCATCTCGGTTAGAAGACATACAGAAAATTGTGGAAGAATTGCAACGCAATCGAGCTGCAAATGTTGAAGCTTCAAAGGTATGTGAAAAAATATCTTACTTAGAAACCACATGCGTTTGCGTACTTAATGCGTCTTTAGTGCTTCTCTGCAAAATTGGGAGAACGTGGGATCAGAGACAAAAGTAACATTTTCTACTAGTTTTATTTTGCTAGCTTGTAGTATTTCTGAGGGGCCCTATCGTTTTTATGTATGACTAGCCGACCTTGCCCAGCTTAACACGGGATGGTTTTGTTATTATCCGGGGCAAGTTTTCCAAATTTTGTAATTTTATTTTTGTATTTTGTCTTTTTATCTATTTTGAGTCAAACAGGTTATTGTATTTCCTATACCTTTACGTAAAAACTAGCACAATTATTTTATGAAAGTAAATTAGTTTTTATAGCAAGTGGTTAAATCTGATCATGTTGAGTTGGAAAATGTGCCTCGTGTGCGGGGCAAGTTCTCCAACCTACTAAAAATATACAGAGGCAAATTTTCCAACCATACTTTAAATGGTAAAACACAGGTAATAAATATTACTTTATGTATATTTTATTGTAAAGTAAAAGGCATAATAATAGTACAAAGAGAAAGTAATTGTATATAGAAAACAAACGCCAGTTAACAATTTTACGAAGACAGATTTTTTAAAACAAAAGTCGTCATAGTCTGAATCACAATGAAGGTAAACAAAAAATGTAAGATTCCTTTTGGTGCAGTCTTCATACGCCCATTTCGTGCACTGCACCCTTTTTTCTNTAAGAGACAGGCCTTAGACTTGTCGTAAGGTTATAAGCAATAAATGCATAAACAATCTTCATCTTCATGACTTGAATGTATGCTTTTTATGCCTTTTTCAGGATTTGATGTTTTAATGCCTTTTACATTTGATGACAAAGGTACAATCAGCTTCCTGGCCGGGATTGGTTTTTGCTTTTTCTCGCCTCTTTTATGTGATTCCTTTTGCACTTTCCTTTTTTTTAGATAAATCGTTTTCCATTTTCAGCTGATTTCTAACTGACTTCCTTTTAATTCTTTCCACGTCGTGTTTGCTTCCTAGGCCTAACTTCTTCTGGTGTAGACCAAGTTTGTTTGGATGTAGAAGGAACGCCTTCTTGATAAGCAATAGGGAAAGCTTGCGTGGAACTCGAAGGAACAGTTTCTTCGGAAGTGCTAGGCTGCGTTGATGTAGAAGGGTTTGACGCTTTCGATGGATTTGAATTGAGGCTATGAACAGTCAATTTTTCTGGAATTTTTGAAGTTTGTTCAGGATTGTTGATGCTTTCAAGATATGGCAGGAGTTGGCCTGTCAGTAAAGTAGGATGACATAAAATCCGAGTCTGTAAATATTTCAGGATTCAGTGAGAAAATTCCCGAAACTTCAAAACCCGCCATAATATTGACTGATGTTGGAATACGTGTCCCGTATGCTCTTGGAAAACCTGCCCTGTTACCATATTGGAACTTTGACACTACCACGACGAGTAGCTGTGTAAGTTATTTGCAAAACGAACGCCTAGCTACGAAAAGAAATAAACCCCTTTTTAGTAATGTAATATTAAAACAGTAGGTTTAATGCTAGTTAAGTTTATTTTAAGTTTCAATAAAGACCTGAAAGTTTACTCACCGTTGAAAAACGAAGAAACCAGCTCTGCCGACGATGTGACAGCAGATACCAAACTAAAACTTTGATGATGTGTGATATGTTGTAGCCAGTTCGCCCGCTGGCGTCTTCTGACTGCTCATTTCAAAACTAAAGCGTGTTGGAAAACTTGCTCCTATGGAAAATGTGCCGAAGTCTCTCCCCATGGTTTTGTATTTATTATAATTTATTTAAAAAATTGTTCACAATAAAGAACTAGGATGATAATTTAATTAGTGTGTGATCTTCAGTAAAAATGAAAAATAAATGCGCTCTACTTCGATTTAATATTGGAATTTCGAAAAATCCTTTCTTAGTAAGCCTCTACTATACATCATCCTGTCAAAAATCATATCTGAATATTTTTCTCTCTGGTCTGATGTGTTAGACGTTCAGGACAACGAAGCAAATTTTCACTCTTTTTAACCCGTTTAAAATTCAAGAACACCGTTTTTAGATATTTGATTTAACAACCATTACATACGGGAACAATGCTGATCTCTCATTAAGTTCGTGAAATACATCAAATGTGGTAAACCATATCGTTGGCGATAACGACAAATACATATATGAAAAGGTTTTTACTCTTTTATACCTATTATCTTATCTAGGAATGTTTGCTTACATTTTTGAATCCGCCTTTGCCTTAGGGCCCTTGATCGGAATTGATGGGATGGTCCCTTGCTTGCCTCCGGAGAGTAAATTAGTTTGTTGTCCTCCACGTGGTCATACGCAGTTTGTACTGTTCTTTGACTATAAATTTATTATTATTATTATTATTAAAAAATAAAATACCGAAAAATCAAACAATTCTTAACATTTAAATTAACAATGTTTGCATACAAAAACTGAAACTGTATCTCAAAGTTTCTTACGTGGAAGATAGTGCAGGTATCTAAAATTCGAAACCTCACATTTTAACCTTTTGCATACTTTGAAAAATAGAATGTCAAAAAATCCATGTTACAAAAGGGACCTACTGTCCAAAATTCATATATTTTGCTTCAGAAGTTTACGCTCTACGTTAATGAATGGGTCAGTCAGTTATTTAGTACAACGTTCCATAAATATATAGATATTAAAATATGTATCTACTGAGCGTCTATGGCACCTGAGTGACTTCCAGACTTCAAAATTTGTATTGTTATGAATGAAACTTATCGGCAATAAATAATTTGTAAGGTTTTTAAATTTAGAAGGTTTTTAAAAAATAAAGCACGTTTCTTATACGCAGTAGTCCTAAAATATTTGGCAAAATGTAAAGGCAGGTAGAGGGAACAAAAATGAGCATAATTAGCAATGAGATGCTCGAAACTCGAGTATTGAGGGAAAGAAGATACAATCTACAGAGATATGAGAAAGAAGGGAGAAGTCAAAAGATTCAATAATTTTATCGTTAGAACAGTTAAAATAAATAATCGATGTATGTAGGAAAGTTTATGATACGGTTAATTCCAGCGCCACACAATGGATAGAGATGCCTTGCGCAAACACTCTGTCATAGTTCAAATTCTAACCATAGCGCTCCTCAAAATTTGACAGGAATTCAAAAGCGATATTACACATCCTTACATCATATAATCGCGCAAAAAGTTTCGATTGGAACTATCGTTCCTTTATGGGGTGAGCGAGTACCACTACATGTAATAGAGTAGGACGTGTGTGAATATCATCACGCTGAGTTAGTCATACTCGCCAGCGGGCAGAGGCGCTATTATCACAAGCTGCAAGGCCAGCATGGGGAATTTGAATGGTATGTCGCGATTGTATGATATTATAGTGTGGTGTACATACAATATTCAGTAGTATGATCAAGTAGATCCTGGTTAGGAGCTCAGTATTATCATATCTGTGACTCCGTTTATTTCACACTCTATGCTGAGTTTGAATGTGTGAGTGAAAATGCGAGCGCTTCTTGCAGGAAGGATTGACCGAGTTGGAGGAGCGCGTGGTCACCTTGGAGCACACGTTGCACAAGTCCATGGTGCATATGTTCTCTGCGTACACACATCGTCCTAACTCTCGAGTGGCGGAAGCGAGTGTTTCGTCATCGTCCACCACCTCCTCGTCTCTATCCATCGCCTCGTGGGTCACAGCGGAGATGCGGCGGGACGAGGCCGACAGACGCGCGCAGCCAACCACGGAGAGCGAGGAAATAGAAGGTATTGTTACAGTATGTTCAGTTGCACAGCGTGCTATATATGTTGGGAACTTTAGTAGATATTCTCCGATTTTCAATCGTAAAATTATTCGATAAAATAAAAACGGAATACACCATCCACAGAAATAAAACAAAAAAGAGCTTAATAATGAATTCGTTTCGACACCAAACACTAAATATTACAAACACACAATTATTGTAGTTCAGAGGTGAAATTGAGCCGAAATTAGAAGCAAAAACAGAAGTACCACTCTCTATTGGGGCAACCTTCTTAGACGAAACACACCAATTAAGGATCCAGTCAGCTGTGGAACTTGAGTGAACTGAGTGCATTGGCCAGGGATGCGTAATCACAGACGTCGAACTCCTGACGTTCGTCATACAAGTTCCGTATCAGCGACGAACTGTCGTGCAACAAACTCGAACCTCGATGAATACGACGAACATGTACTCCGTACTTAACTGCTTATTAATTTGATTGTCTCTGAACACAGTTTGATACGTGCTCTCAATTACAATGCTCTCATACGAGCACACAATCCCCTGATTGAATTATCTTAAAAAAACTGATCTCAAAGCTTTCGAGTCAGGTATATATACCTGACCGGCATTACGTCTTCCAGCTAACCGTTTCTGTAATGTTCTGGTGCCAGAATTATTTGGTTATGAGAAATTAATGACAAAAATTTCTTATTTTTTGTTATATTACTACCACAATTCGCTTCCTCCTATACATCGTTCCTCAGTATGCTACTTTGAGACTGTTGCTTCTGACCAAAAAAATATTTATTTTTTCGAGGTGCAGTTCAAAAATAGACCTGATTTATTTGTTAGCGGTTTAGAATACTAGCGAAATTATCGCAGAAATTTTCTCACGTGCTGTCAAAAGTAATTTCAACGTGCAAAGTGCTGTCAACCGATGGTGAATAAGCAGAAAGTACTGCCACTATTTACTCCCCCATGTAAATAATTCATGCTCAGTGCGGGTTTTTTGACAGCCACTTATAGCAAGAACTAAATGGAAATTGTTTGAAGAGCAGGTAAAGAATAGAATAATAATTTGCTACTGTCATTTCCACCATTAATGGTGTATGATCGCGCAGACGAAGACAGAGACATATTTGAATTGTTGACCAATTTCATTATATGAGCTGGTGAGAATCAGAGTGGTGTAAGTCAAGACAATAAAAAAACAGTTAAGTCAATTAGCATAGTTATGCATTATTATGTTTAGTTTCAGGATGAAGTAAGTCAGTGATACAACCAGTGGCGGCTGGGAGCCCCACATCATTCTCATCCCAAACAAAACTGTCAAGATATTTAGAATGAGAGTGGCGTAAGTCAGTCGATGAATTTATGTTGATGCAAACGTGTGATGCTAAGTGATCAGTGGCGGTTTTAGTGCTATAATTTGGTTTATTTCATACTAATGGTGGTATGAAGTCCCACATATTTGACATTGTCAGAGTAAATATACATAAATCTGAGGTCATCTTGTTTTTTTAACTGAAAAGTCAGAAAAATACTTCAATTGATATTTTGATGTTGCATATATTTATGGATTGACAATGTCTTTTAGTAAAAATATGACTTTATATTTATAAAAACATTTATGTTTATTGTGAAAAGTTTGCTTATAAATCCAGGTGGCATTCAATAACTACAAATATGAGTAGGCCTAAGCGGAAAACTTATAGTTAATTACAACTTCTCAGTGAATCTAACTCTGTTCAATCAAACGGCGATGTAGATAGGAATCCAGACAACAGCACCGATGACAGGCGTACGCCTTTTGAACAAAGATTCGACCTTATGGTTAGAAGAAATAGATTACTCTCTAGTACTCTAGTCTCAAATGGTAAGTCCAATGAAAATAATGGTTTCATCGATCCGCAATGTAAAGTGAAAAGTAGAAAAAGACTCAGGAAATCTGAATGCAAAAAAAAAAAAAAAAAACATGACTAAAAACCTGAGGAACTCTAGGGAGAGGTATATGAAAATAAATGGTCTCACAACTGCAACGAAAACATTCTCAGATGTCCACTGTAACTTTGAAATGGTGCATCATGGAAAAGTAAGGAGCAAAGAGGGACAATTCAGTTCTCAATCTTTCTGGAAATTGATTGCATTAAACTGCAAATATAAGTATTTAGCTTCTTATAAAAAAAAATGATTTTAAACAGAGAAGCCGCGTAAAGAGTGTGAAATTTTAAGGAGTGGGACGAATAAATACTACTTAAAGCCAAATCAAGGAACGTCAGTAGCAGTATGCAAACATATTTTTTGTACATTTTATGTGTCAGATGAAATATTAATATAAGGTAGTAAATGCACAGAAATGTTAAATTTAAAGGAAATATTCGAAAAAAACATGTTTTGAAAATGAGTTTTATTTTAG
>NNCF01126338.1:404680-425907 GCA_002313205.1 Laupala kohalensis | reverse complement strand
CTTAGGTCTGTACGACTCTGACATTACCCTGAAGAAGGCCACAGCACGATGGCCGAAACGTTGGTAGTTACATCTACTAAGACGCGATTTGTCCCGGACAAACAGCTTATAAAATTTTGCTGTACTGTATTATGGGCGCAGTCGGATATTTTCTACGGATCAAGGGTCTAAAACGTTTGGTAACCTCTCCTGGACGCCATTGCGCACTCTCTTCCGCTCCTTCATCACGCAGTATTACTGAAGTTGACATTTGTTATAGAAAAAAATAATACACAGTTCACTTTCGATAATAATATCTTACTAATTCACATTTATCAGATGTACAGATCTGTCACCACAAATTATCACAAAGATAGCAAATAAAAGGCTATTTCAAGAAATCCCAATCAATGTATTTTTTAAATATTTGATAAAATTTAAGTTACATGTACTTATAAATATTAATAAAAACTAAACAAACTTTATAGCAATAAATTGCACAGTTTTCCAGCTGTATTGAGAAAAAGAATAATCCTGAATGAACAGACATATCATTCAAATCTAAACTACAAAATGTATGTGATTCCTATATAACTCTTCGACGTGTATTCGTAAAAATTTCTCAAAACTGTTCAATCGCAACATCTCTATATTTGAGTAGATTATTAAAACTGATGTTCACCTTATGTACTCATCCGAAATTGAGTAGATCGCACATTAGACTTTTCCAATACAACAAATATGAAAATATTTGCTGCTAGTCTAATGACCACCGTCAAAATCAAACTTTTTACTCTTAAACACCGTAACTAATGTAAAGAGAAATCCCATTAGACAAGTTGAAGAAAATATGCTCTCATTAGTCTTCTTGAGTAAAATGAAAAGCATACTGTAATAATTTTAAGAATTGTCTTAATAGTTCTTAAGGTTTATAAATATCAAGCGTATGAGTTCGAACGCATCTCCACCCTTCACCAAAAACATTAACAAATCAAAAACGTACAGCCATAGAAAATTGTAAATTTTTACATTAAGAGGTCAAGAATAGTCACACTGGATTTGATGCTTGTTTAATGGAAACTGATTCGTAATAGTAATAATTACGAAGACCCCTTGCTTAAGACAGTTTATTAATACTATCACACGCTAAATAATTACAACAACCACAGTTTATCGTGTAGTGAAGAATGCATTGCATTCTGGAAAGGGAATCTCTCTCTGAACTCTGGAAACGAAGTTCCATGAATCATTTGCGTGTCCAGTAGCCTTTTCGTTGTATTAGCAGATTCAATTCGTCTCTGGCGTAGTCGCATCGGACTCGCTAACACAGTTATCATATAAAACATTGGCACGAGAAGGGAGGGCTGCAATAAAAGTTACCCGCAGTTACCGGCACCCCCAACAGAGATCGACGCCCTAGCAAACGCAGCGCCGTTGCCAGTAACGCGCGAGATGATAACCCCCTCCCCTTTCTCAAAAGCAATTTCCTGCGCCCCCATGGAGATCAAAAGAGAGAGTCAGAGCGCTCGTCCTCCGATAAAACATAAAGTTTTTGCTGGAGGCGTCATACATAACTTCACGCGAATAAAATATTCAGTGCTTTGAAGAGGTTGGTCAATTTTCCTGGGGGAATGAAGAGTTGTGTGGATGGTGGAAACTATCGATGGCCACTGATGTCTTTGTGGAACCGCGATACAGAGCTACGAAGGAACTGAAGCGTTACCGTTCATTTTTTTCTTTTGGTTTTCTTTCAGATAAATCGTGTTTCTCTGCTAGGACTGACATTCACGTGTTAAAGCGGAGATGATGTTAATGGAAGATGGATTACTTTCTATGCGACAGGGCAAAGGGGGAAAGGGAGCGAAACAAGAACTATGAGAAATTTAATTTTAAACTTTTTTATTTCGGCATTTTAGCAGCACAATGTTTATGAAACTATATGACACACGCGAGAATAGTGGCACAACACAAAAAAACTGCCGATTTTTAATTATTACAGTTTTCTACGCTCCAGCGTGCTCTACTATTTGATTAAATGTCCGCGATCATATCACCTGGTTCCGATGTGGCGCAATTGATTGTATTTTTTTTCAGAACCTATATGTTGAATATCTTAGAAACCATTGGACTAATAAATATTGGAATGAATCGATAAAAAAGTAAAGTTATTGTAGGTATCAAATGTTAAAAGGGTTATAAAAGGAATGTTAGTTCTTGCACAATAAACATGTCATTGTGAGTTCCGTCAGTATCCTCACGGGTGTGCGATGTCTAGAAAGCTAGTATTAACTTAATGAGTCCGGCCACAAAAGTTAACGATGCCTACTCAGTTTGACGTCGCTTCGTAATCAAGAATTTCGTTTTCCATTTTTGTATAACTTACTTACTAAGATTTTAATTGAACATCGACAGTATTCGTCAATTCCATTTTCAAGGAAAATGCAGACCTATTGTTTGATGATACACTGTGTTGGAGAAAATGAAGAACCGTTTAATTGTACAAGTACATGTTCTTGTAACATGGTGAATGTTACAATAGTGCAGACAGGGAAGATATGCTCCAGAAAAGAGTTCCCAAATGAAGCTCATGATATGGAAAAGAGAAGGTATTTCCTCGTGGTTGAAGAAGGTAATGGTAAGCACCAAAATATAAAGAAAAAACTTAATTAAGAATGGAGAAAACTATATAAATTAATTTAGTAATACACTGCATCGGGCTTTCCCGGTGTCCTATATATTAACTCATATAAGAATATTCAAATGAAATAGTTATCTGCCCAATAAACATAATGAATCAATAAATACCAACACCTGAAATATCGCTGCAACGGATCAAGACAACGAAGAGCGGTTTTCATTAAGAAAAGTTGGATTTGGAACGAAAATTTGACGAATTCAAATGATTTTTAACTTTTATAACTGCAGAGATATCAACACTTTTATAGATTTTTAATTTGAAACTTTATTACTTTTTCGGCGTGACGTAAAGACCAACAAAATGCAAATACAAAGATATAACATGAATTGAATTTGAACGATTAACATGAGAGAGAGAGAGAGACTACGTTACGAATAGTTAAATCGTTGGTATTCCGACAAGGAGAATTCAACATTTTTCACGCAGTCACGAGACCTCGCCCAGGTGTAGGGCTAGGTCAATCTCTTAACCATGCTTTATATTGGGAGATGTTTAATTTTTCGCGATGCTGCATCTCCGTTATCATTCATTCAAATACAATAAATATTACACCTTTGTATTTTCTCGGGCTTTGCTGTGGAAAGCAAAACAGTCCATTTAAGAAACTCTATAAAAGTGTCAATAAAACTGCTGCTGAAACAACTACCAGTCATTTGAATACGTCAAGCGATTAGCCCACGTCACGACTTATCTCAATGAACACTGAACTGCTCTTCAAGATTCCGTCTAAGGTCAGTATTATACGGCCATATTCCTGTGACATAGATCTGTCATCAAAAACCGTGTAATGCACAAGCTTTAATAATAGTTAACTATAATCGTATATCTGTGACATGTTCCCGTTGAGAGAACATATGATCATATCTTTGATAATATGTCTATGACATAGAAAGATTACAGTGTAATACTGACCTTAGATATACTCTTAGACAAAGATAAGGTATTGAAAGAATAAACAAATAATAACATAAAAGCAAGCACACACTTCAGCATAATCCTCCAAATAATTCAACTCATTCGAAAATAAGATAAGATAAACAGTTAATAAATATAGTTAAATGAGTGAAAATGTAACCTAAGGCCACTCATCTGTTCTCTCTCATTATTGCTTGTTCACTCTGTGCTAACAATCGATAGTACTTCGCCACTTAAATGCAAAAAACTGAACCAGGACATCAAACTGGAACTGGAAAATGTACAATATTGTTACGGAAATGAAAACTGAAACTGAATGGAAAAATTATTGTTTTTTGAATCGAAAAAGAAAACTTATTTCTTTGATTCTGATTTTCGGTTCACATCCGTATTGTAAGTGGCATTCTCTCTTTCCTGAAGCAATCGTTTTTCAGAAATATCAAGAATTTTAGAGGAGACATGTTTTTTTGCAAACCAAAGTGCCAGGGTGCATAAATATGCTGGTAAATAATTTGTTCTTTTAGAAGAAATCATGGTTACACGATAACTACTTTTTCAACGTGCATTTTTCACCACTATCAATGTTTGTAATTCAAGTAGTTTGTCAGCAAATAATGAAACTGATATATTAAATTTTACAAATATTTATATTTGTAATATTACAAATACGAAAAGATAAATATTCTATATGAACAAAACTTCACGCTCCTCTGGATAAAAGTGTGTGTTCACATAATTATTTAGACAAATAAAATCTCTCTATAGAAATTTATCAATGCATTATCTTAATATTGTGCACCGGTACTCTAATTCAAAGTTACTAATGTGTAATTCCAAGACTCTTTGTGACTTCCAAGAAACTTTAGAGTAAATACTTCATTTCATACATCTATTCTTATTTCTTAAATAACACACTATTTGTTCTTCAGTTGAGTTGAATTTAATGCAAAAATAATAAAACTTGTAAATATTCCCAGAAATATTTTAATAATTTATGATCGGAGTAAAAAAAAAAACCTTATCAACGATGGTTTTGGAGCGAAATTGGAACTGAACCGATATTTGAGATTTACGATGAAGGGTTACAGTTCGACGACTTTATTTGAATACTTGGAAGACACAACGAATGACGAAAAGATAACGAGACGCGAATAGTGAGGAGAAAATAGAAGGAGAAAAGAGAGGGCAAACTGAGGAAGGGGCAGAGTCGCGGGCGGGAAGGCAGCTGGCAGCGTGGCTGTGGGTCCAGTCCCCAGGCCGACACTGATGGATCGGCGCGCGGGCTGTCCCTTCGCGGGTGTAGCACTTGCGCAAGCTGCCAGGGGTATAAGTTTAATCAAAGGCGCCCGTCGAGGTGAGGAAAATCTTTCTCGGATTCCGCTTTACATGGATTCAACTTTGCGTTAAGCCCTCTGGGAGGCGTCGGGGCTACGTGGGGGTCTGTCGGGGACGGAGAGTGACAGCAGCCGGGCCGCCCACGCACTCGCTTTGCCGCGCTGCCTCACAAGTCCCTAGGGCCCGATGCGCCACTTTCATGCAACGCTTTCTTTAGAATTCTGCTTTAGGGCGATTGATGTTTTAGAAATTTCTCTTGGGTGCATGTTTGGATACGTATGTTTACGAAACGGTGACAAGTGCAACAACACGTTTCCGTGAATACATTTCAGGGTCGAGAAGCGAAGTCAACAAATACACGATTTCGATTAACTTCCAAAAATCTTATTAAATAAAATCCACAAATTATAATCAGAAAGTTTATATATTCTAAGAAAGTAAGGCATAAAAGTTGTATGTTTATAATTAATATATAATCAGCGAAGAACAATGTAGCATTTTAATAATGTTATGTTGAATGAAAATGGGAGACGGGACCGAGATTCGAACTCGGGACCTTCAGCTTAGCGCGCTTATGCGCTTTCCAACTGCGCCATCCCGTTTGCCTCCTGGCCCCGTCTTCCATTTTCATTCAACTTGCCGGGAGACGGGGCCGGGAGGCGAACGGGATGGCGCAGTTGGAAAGCGCATGAGCGCGCTAGGCTCAAGGTCCCGATTTCGAATCTCGGTCCCGTCTCCCATTTTCATTCAACATAACAATTAATCTGTTACCTGGCGGTGAGGTTCACCGCAATCTAAATGTAGCATTTGTAAAAAGAATCTTTAGTTATAGTAAAAATAATTAATCAACTCGTACAATAAAAATCATTTATATCATGTGTATTCAATAGGTTACTTCTGGTTCAGTTTAACGGAAACATTGAATGTTTCGTGATTGTTTCAACTTTGCGTATCACAATACCACTCTCTGGAAATATTTTAATTCAATAGCCATTCTACCAAAGTTTGAAATAGAAACGCAACCAAAAGTCCAGCGCCCTAAAAATTGGTTTTCCATAATAATACCGCTTTCAAATTTTTATTTTATCTGTCCTTTCTGTATACTATCATTTACGATAAAGCAAAAAGCCGTTGTAATACCGTTAAAGGGATATTTGGAAGTATTTATATTATCCTTGCGTTTCAAGGATAACGAATTTTCTCAACATTTTAAATAAGATGGCTATTTCTTCTATCCTTCTTGAAACTCGATATCATGAACTAATCAGTGTCATTTACAGAAATATTTATGTAACCGTTTAAAATGGACATTTATTTAAAGTAATTGCATGAATACTGACGTTTAAGCTGTTATTCTCCGGATAACTGCTACAAAATACTAGTGATCCACTGTGAAGATTTCGCAGTCACAAGAACATGAAAGTGCGAATCATTGGGTACTGTATCGTGCAAGCAGTAAGTGGCTTAAACAACTGTTTACCAGTATTAAGTTTTCATGATAAACAAACGCAATACATTTATAATAAAGTAGAATTCGCTGTTTATCCAAGTTATCAAGCCCTGAACTGCATTACATGTGAGGCACTAATAGAACTAACTACATTCTGAGCGGTCTTCATTGAACCATCGAGTGGGAAGAAAACGTCACCTTGGAGAAAAATTAGGAACTTCCGACAGTTAGAATTCAATTTATACCTATCAGAAAAGAAATAGGCGGGTAATTCTAAACAACTGATAAGAGCGCCGCTGTGGGAGTCACGGAAACTAAAAGATGGTCAAGACTTGAAGTTCGTGACTCAGTGAATGAACTATAAAAATTCAGCGCTTTAGAACTCAACACTTTATGGAATACAGCCTTACGAAAATTGAGTAATCCAGAAGATTGAAATTCGAAGTTCGTGCACTGAGTTTATTGCACAACAGAGGGTAAATTATTGAAATGTTTATTTTTGATACTTATCGCCAGTAATTTATTAAGGAAACAGAAAATCATACGTACAATCTTCTAGCAAATTTGTAGGCCCCAGTTCTCTGTTTACATTTACCCCACTTTTATGTGGGGTCGAAGTAATTGTAAACATGGTTATTTGCTATTAAGTTTCTCAATGTTTTGTCGTACAATCAATATGTATTTCTGAATTATGTGCATTTAATCACATTTTGGACATTTCAATTATACTCATTCATTTCCCCCCAGCTTTTTCTGTAGGTAGGGTTTTTATATATGTGGTTGTTGTATAATAAAAGATTATTAATCTCCGAAGAAACAAAAGAGAGTTGTTAAGAAGAGCAGAATATTCCGATAAGTATTTTCAAAACATGGAAGACAATCTTCTGGAGGAAGTATCATACATAAAACCACAAGAGATGTTATACTATGTTCTTACTCGTGGACGTAGAGAGAAAAAGTGTGAAAAACACACCATGTTTTTGTATGTCAATAAGTTCTGGGAGATGAATTAGAAGACAACGAAAATAATTATTAAATTCGTTCTAGCTGATGACAAATTTTCTTTAAAAAAATCAGTATCATAGCAATCTCTCCTTCTCCAGATAGTGAAAAAGGAGGTATTAAAAACGTTTTAACGGATTTTGGCGAAAAAAACGTTCATGGAATGTATTGTTTTTAACTCTCATTGTTATTGTAGGTTTTGGTTCGATATTTTTGTACATGAAGTTCAATATGGTTACAATGATTTATGTGTTTATTCGGTAAAATAACAAATAAAATGTGTAAAAATTGGATTTAATGAGTCATTTATGGATTCTAGGACGTTCTGATAATCAATAAAACTATATGTCACGATATATTTGTATCAAAATACACGAGAAAAATTGGGATTTAATTCGTTTTGCAATTACCCCGTTGACTCAGAGGTAATTGTAAAAAGTCGAATTAAAGTGAAAAATAACATTCTTGGAATCTTCGGAAGGGCTCTAATGACCTTGCCAATGACGAGCCCTAAAACCCCACAAAAAAGGAATCTTCGATACAAGAGATTTATGAAGTAGGAGAGTAACCCATTATAGAAATGTGCTTAAAAGTATACAATTTTTGAATTAACAGATTCAAATGAAAAGAAACATTCAAATCTCGATTAAAATTATCCTGCCTAACCATATACAGTTAAAATGTTGAGTCTTCTAAAGCCAAAAATATATTATAATAGAAAATAATATTTGTAATGTTATCTTACGTGTGTTCTTTGGTTAAGAATTACAATAGAAAAAGGGATAATTAGTCAAAGTAACTACTTATATGTAATGTGACTAGGAGAATAAACAAGCACTGAAACAATGTCAATAGAACAGACGAGTCAGTGGAATCACAGTGACATTACCAACTAGGTAAGGCTGGTATTAGACGGTCATATGTCTATTATCAAATATTATGATCAAAGATATGACATAGGTTCTCTCAACGAGAATATATGTCATAGGTATAAGATCATACCTCAACTATAATCAAAAGTTGTGCATATGTTTCATCTAATATCTTCGATAATACAGATATGACGTATAAATATGATCGTGTGATACCGGCCTAAAAGATTTGGTGGCCGGTGACATAATTTGCCGTTAACGTTAATAAACCTCAACGAGGGAGGAAACTAGAATTTCTTGTTATTTTATTCAGACGTTAATTCCAATGTGATTAGCGGACGGATTCAGTCTGTGATCAGGGGTACACTTAATACTTTTATAAATCATCTCTTTTTGGGGAAAACCATGCAGCAAGAGGAAGGAGAAAATAAACTTTTAATTTCAAATAGAATCATCAAGAATTCCAGCAAAATAACATATTTTGAACAGTACACATTCGTAGCTGGGAGCAGTGGTGGTGATTTGGTATGCTGAGTGTGGGGGGGGGGCAAAAATATTGACAAGTAATATTAAAAGAAGGGAACGTTTATTATTATGATTATTAATTTTATTATTATTTTCACTTAATGCTCAAATGTTTCATTATTAAAAATATTGAAAACCCGTATTATCACATTTTAAAAATATGTATTATTATACTTCATTAAAATCTCAATGTACATCTTATCAATATAATGAAAAAATTGTTTGATTTTCTGCTATTATACAAACGGTTCACATGGTTTATTAAGCAGCAGATGTAGAAAAATCTATTTGACGACATGAATTTTCAAGTCAAATTCAGCGAGTAGGAGGGGAAAACGGCGAAATACTTTCCCGCCAAATACCCACCAAAATTACCCAAGAAGACAAAAAAATACCCACCCGCAAAAATACCCACCAAGAAGACACACAATCTTTGCAGTGAAACACACTATCTCTTAGTGAAAATCGAAATATGTAGACATTTGAATGCTTTTCCGAGATTTGCGTGAATAGCTGATGTTCCACCTTCGGTAATACGTTAATAAAACGGTAGTACTGAACATACTCCAAAATAACATCTTTCTCAAGTGTAAAACGATTCGAAACTGTATCACTGGATACCCGAATGAATCGATAGACCTCAGAAGAAAGAATCGTCGGGTGACAGCGTCGGGACTCAAATTCAACTGATCCGCCACTACCGACATTTTGTGACAAAAATACAATCTGTGACAAGGGAGCTGTGACAGAAGCTTTGAGTTTTAGATTCTTGAATTTAGAAAATAAGTATGGAATAAAAGGGAGACGTGAACAAAGGTGAAAAAGGGGAGGGCTGAAGGGAGTGAGCATGAATGTTATGGTTTTGTGTGGGTTGAATGTTGGTCGTTAGGGTGCAGTTTAGAACGATCTGGCATAGTGGCACTACCCCTCCTAAGACTGTATTTCGCCCCTTTCAAAAACGATGTTCTCTATTCTATCTTTTTAAAACGTTTCTTCCATTTATAAATACAAAAGGAAATACTATACTCTGTGATGTTTCGCATTAACGAGTGAAACCACCTCCTAAAAGAAATAACTCAAAAATAACTAATCTCCTAACATTTTTCTCCAACAAACAAAACGAGTTTTCTAAAAAGTGGCAGAACTGTGATAATCAATTTAACAAGTGTTTCATTAATCACACAGTATATACTATCTTTTACAACGCGGGCTTCCCGTTTCAACTTCTCGTTTCTTTTTCGTAAAAAATAACTTCATTGCTTCTCTTCTTTTATGTTCCTTCCTCTAAACCTTTTCCTCGTGCATCCGTCCGGTCTGAGCGGGGGGAGATTGCTATGTTAAGGAATGCAATGTTGGCGGATCTTATATATTTTATTCCCTTTGTTTCCGAGGCCTGGCGATCGAAGAAGATTGCCTGCCGCACTCACCCTCGACCGCTCGTCCACAGCCCCGCCGTGCCCGACCGAGCAGAAGCCTCCGGAGCGGCGTGCTGCCTGCAGATAGGGCGGCCTCGCGAACGAGGAAGGGCGGGCCGCGCGGCGCGGCGCGGCGCGGCGCGGCGGCAAGGCACGGCCGGGCAGAAGCAGCATCCGCAGGGCGCTCCCCTCTCTGCGTCCCCCCCCCACTTCCACACCCCTCATCATGCCACCCTCTTCGCGATCCTGTCGGTCAGTCTGTCCGCTCGCCGCTGCTGGAGAGAATTGCGCGAGGAGGGAAGCACCTTTGACGGATCACGGAATGCGTCGACCCGCTGAATATCTCTGGGAGAAATGGAAACTCATCCGGAGGAATGGGAGGCGACGGCATGTGAGGGGCAATTACGCCTCTCCAAACACGTTCCTCAGATTGACGTTTCCGTAATAAGAAAATTACATTCTTCGCATTTTCTCTAGTACATTCATACATCCAAACAGTTTTTGTTTTCATAAACATTTTATCCTGGAAACCTTCTAGATTTTGGGATAAATATCAAGTAAAAGTACATTCACAATTCACTTACATCAAACCAAAAACTGAGCATATCACGAAGAATGTTAAGAAATATTATAAGTATTTCATATGAACAATTCCAATATTCCAGTCTCCTGTTAGGTGTCGCAAAATGTTGTGAGTTTCTAGTTTCAGTGATTTCATATTTCAACGATTCAAATTTTATATTTCCGATGCAACATTTATCTCAGTTCGAATGTTTAAAAAAAAACTTGCAACATTTTGATGGTAAGATAAGTTACTTTCGGTAACCGTCAAAACGTTCAGTTTTGCGAAACTCTGACGAAAAGACTCGTTAGAAAAACGTTAAGAGTTATGAACGATTATAAATCTAAATTAAAATTGAATTTCGTGATACAATTTGAGAAAAAAGCATTTGAAATCGAAGAGCACGAGAATATGTAATCCTCTCACCATGCACGTGTAAAGAGATCATTGATGCAGAGTTTCAGGAAAATATATCATTCAATATTTCAGTATATTTCATTAAATTACAGTCCATGTTGTCTAGAGCCTTCTGAGAATTTCAATTTCATTTTTTTTTTGTTTCAGACTCATATAAAATGCTCGCTAGTTTTCATCACAGGAAATCAATTTATTCCACGTCTCCGTGTGCGGTAACTTCCTGATTGGCTCGGGAATGACTTCATCCTCCCTGACGGATAGGAGCCCCAAAAGATAGGTATTAAAAGTTTTGATAATAAAATCCTCGAAAATGTCAAAAACATTTTGGTAATAAAACAAAAAGTGGACAAAGAAAGGGACAGAGAAAACGGACAAAAAAGTGTTTTTGTACGTAAATAATTTTGTATGTCTGTTTGCGGAAATTTTTAATCCCCTCATTCAATTATAGAATGCAGATTTAAATTTTTTCACTCGCTCATACTCAAAAGTAAGCATAGTGTTCAGACACTCGTCAGTGAACCCCAAAAATTATGCAGCCTAAACAAGTGGAACAACCGTAGCAGACATTGGAACCGCGCGACCTCAGGTCATTGAAGGCGGGTGGCGTCGGCGGAGGCCGAGATGCCGTCAGCGTACCGCAGCGGCTTCTCCCCCGAACTAATCGATGTTTCAGAAGTCCCGCGCTCCAAGCCGTTGCCCTGAAATACGACTATCTCCCTCGAGCCAACGTCGTACAGAAACCTCACACGAACTGCGGACAGAATGTCATTGTGGTGGGTTTCTATCTGCGACAAAGATGACTCACAGGAGACGAGTGTTTATTTATTTAATGTCTTCTGGCGAGGTTCGGGCCATGTGACCCGTTCTTCAACCTAACCGTGAGAGAATTGAGAAGGAGAGATATTGGTTTTGCCAGGGAACTTATGGTACCAAACCGACATTTGTCTGGAGTAGGCGTGGGAAACCCCAGCTAAGTTCAGCCGAGCAGGGTTTGAACCCATGCTCTATCGCTCGAGGTAGCGAAGACGCTACCACTAGACCATCGCTGTCGGTGATAATAAAATATAGTGAAGACTTTCGAAATAGGTTTTGATTCATCGGAATCACCTACCATGAGAAAGAAACTGAAGAATATTTTGGACTGTGCTACTTTAGCGCCTCATGAAACAATTCTCGTTTAAAAATACATCCGCATTAAGACAATGAAAGAACAATTAAATAAAGAAATCAAGGGTGTATACTACAGGGTATAAATGGAAAAACATTAAACAAAGAGCATGAAAATATTATGAACTTTTTATTTTATACTAAAGATTTTATCGCAAAACGAGAATCACAAAGACCGCATGCTTTGCAAACACATTCCACTTGGATGAAAAATAAAATTCGCGCTGAACGACACAAGATTTCATACCGTACCAATTGGCATGGCATTTTTGTAATTAATTGTTTCGTTATTGAATTTTGTGAGGACTTCCAGTTTTCTATCTCGTGATAACATTTTAATTGCAATATACCTGGAAAATAACGTACCAAAATTATTTGATTTCTTCAGAATATTTCTGTAAATAATCCTGGGATATTTCTGTTATATTTGGAGGAACACAGGTAAAGTATTCACACACATTTAGGCCTATTATTTTATTATAATAGTTTAGAGGTAACCTTCAGAATTACCTTCTTTCGTGTATTAAAAATGAGTAACAATAGCTTGAAATTTATTCCGTTTTATGAGGTGAAGTATTTCGAAATCTTTTTTACCGCATGATTTAGTAGGAGAAACTATTTCTCCATAGACTACTAATAATGAATTCAGAATCCATAGGTGAAACCTGCAAACTTGTAATGATTTGAATGCCCATGTTCTACATTTTGTAGTATACAACCTTGCGATGTGAACACAACAAACGAAACAGTAATTTAATTACGCAATATGTAATTTTTAAATTCCGACTCATCCCACTAGGATTATCAGCTCCACAGCCATCACTTCCACACGAGCGACGAGACACTACGAGCGCATTTGATCTCATTACCACTACTATCGCCATGGCTAAAACAATTACTTCGTCTTTAAAAAGATGGATTTTGTAGTGGTGAGAAGTTAAAACTTTTCCTTCTGAAAACCAGTTATTATATATTCCTACGCTACTAAATCCGATTTCTTATGCTTGGTAGTAGATCCCTAAAGTTCCAGATTCTTTATACATTTCATTAGGAAAATAACAGCGAGCTTTTACTGTTATGACATTTCGGCGGAGAGGGCCATTTGGGATTCTGGACTCAGAAGGAAACTTTCCCGCAAGCGGTGATGGCAGGGACGGTGGAGGAGGGGGTGGACGAAATGAGAATAGCGAAGTTTGGCATGGTGAAGGGGGGGGGGGGTGATTGAGGAAGGAGGCTCATGCTGATGCAGGAGATATAAGAGGACACTCGGTGTGATGTGAACGAGAAGAGAAACAAGAAGAAGAAGGAAAATGCTGTTGTGAGTCGCACGATTCTTCTTCGGGAATATTCAGAAGGCGGAGACAAAGAAAAAAGGTGTTGTACGGAAAGGAACGAAACTTGTTGGTATCGATGATGGACCTAGATGTAGCAAGGGAAGATGAGGCGGCGAGAACATGTAGAAGCGAGGGTAAAGGAATGGCCGCAGGGATGTGCAAGGGCGGGCAGGCGCCTCCGTTGCCATGTGACGGGCGCTTAGTGCGACCCCTCCCTCTTGCATCCAACGAGGGGCGCTTGGCCATGCACTCGCGGCCGCCAACACTTCCCGAGTCATCAGCACGCGCCGAGACGCCTCTCCAGCTCACGCCTGGCGCCGCCGGTGCACTTTACATACCCATCCAAATGCGTTGCTCTGCGTGCAGAGATGGCTCATTCGATTTCGAATTTCATTAAGGACTTAGTTATTACCAGGGCTCGGATTTTACATGTTTTGCATATTTTTCCTTTCTCTAACGTTCAGGAATCGATTTCTAGAATTTTTTATCTCATGAGACCATTTGATTGTAATTTAATGTTGCTAGATTATTGATTGCATAGAAGTGCATAGTTTTTAAAGATTTTTGTTTGAACTCTGTTAGTTTTCGGCAAATTATTGTAATCAATCAAAATTCACATGTATATTATTGAAATACGGCTTATACTGCATGAGCGAGCTCCGTGATATTATTCAACTAACCCAATTTACACTTGTACTTTCCGAGTAATAATTAGATATATGTGTAACTTGTTTTTCAAGTGCATATTACGAACTTTTTAGTGCATTTAAGGTATTATATCCGCGTTTACTGAAGTCAAGTTGTCAACTATTCACAAAACTTGGAAAAATTCATCAAAGGAGTTCTAATTAATTAATAATTCTCAGTGCGGACGAGGACAACTATTTTGTGAATTTAAAACTTGATTATAAATTTAGATTTTCGTTTGACTCTTTCTTTCACGAGGATCATATTATATTCAGTCGCGTGAGACGACGGCCGTTTCCGGTGGAACTGTATTTTCCGCAGTGTTTGTTAAATTATTATTTTTAATGCCGCGTAAGGTATGAAAATCTTAACGCCATTGCCTTGCTATTTTAATTCGCTATGTTTTTGTTGGTTTTTTATTTCGCTTTGTAAAGCCGATAATTGTTCCACGATATCAAAAACACTTAAGCCCGTGAAAGTTTCTACCAATAAGTTCATTAATTTAAAGTCAAATAATTAAAATTTTGCGGCGTAAGGGCAGAAAAATTCATCTCCACACGATGGGTAAGGGTTTAAAGTATCAATTCAAACATTTTTTGGGGGTACTTAAGCGTAGTTGCTCTGACTGATAGAATACTTTAATTGGATTTTTGAGCATATTTTTTTCTTTTTAGAGCACATTTTCCCATTTTTGAGGTCACATCAGTCCAAGCCCTGGTTATTAAATTCTGCTATGAATTTTATAACATCGTTGGATTCTGGAGAAAACATTCTTACTTCCAAATTTTCGTGACTTAGAATATTATAGCTCCTCTTCTTATAGTAATTCTGCGACAGAGAAATAAGTCCTATGACCGCATAAAATTTGTAAAAATGGATGCAATAACATTTGCTAATATCAGTATTAGCTTTTACGACATCCCTTACCAGCCATTTAAGCAATTTATGCATTATTCAATATTTGGATGAAGCTCATTGTCTCTTATGAGAAACGAGTTTTATTTTCGAATATAAATTACTTTCCAAATCTTATACATAAATTATATTTTAATAAAAAACCTTCATTATTGTTTAGAATATTTTTATAGAGCTCGAACATTCTGAACATTTTTGAACGTACATTCTTGTTCGCGGATTTCGTCCTGTGCGTCCTAGTCAATTACGTCGTGGGCGTACTGGCTAAAAGGAAGCCATGCTCCTTACGAATGGAGTCAGTTAAGCGAGTTCCCAATTTATATTACTTTCTTTATAATCAGCATTTTCTTACTAATTAGATTGTCGTTGCTAGTTGCTACTATTCCTAAAATTATAATAAAAAATAATTTTAAAATAAACAAAGAAGATGATTAAACTTTTGAATAGTATGTCTAACATTACCCGGCAGAATACCATAACAGATCGTATTAATGTTTGAATCCGGAGTTCTACTTAAAACAAGTTAATTTTATTTTCTTAAAAAGTATAGTAATGACCATTCACACAAAAAGTGATAATAAATAATATTTTGACATCGTACCGTATTATTTGTTATATCCATTAATTATTTTAATTTCATGGTTATATGAAAACATTGGAATATAAATTACAGTTATGTTTACGAATTGTTAAAGATGGCATCTCAATCTTTCTCACGGTTTCTTGCATTGTCAATTATCCTAGTCCGCCAAGAAATGTAAATAATTTCTTAGGGAGGAAATTATGTTGGAAAGGTAAAATCTGCAATGCAAACTACGAATATTTTGCGTCGATATGTTATATATTCTTAGAAGCAATAGAATTTAAAAAAGAACAAAAGCAAAGACTTCAACTCATTTATGAACATATTTTAAAAAAACTTCAAGATCGACCTGACGGAGAAGTACTCGTTAGCTAATACCCCATAGATAGTGACTTCGTTTTACGCGTGGGTGTTGGATTAATTCCCCCTCATTTCACTTACCTTTCTTACCATCATCACGTAATATTAGGAGGCCTCATCAAAGTTACGCAACCAGAAAATCTTGACAGAACACAAGCAGCATAAAGAACTCTCTTGTAAACAGTCTGCGCTTTGTTATTTGAAGTAAGCCCTGCGAAATAATGTGGATTTCCATATCCATGATTAAATCGTGTACACTTGTCCCATTTATATATTAATAACACAAATTTTGTGGAACAAACAAAATAGTTTGTTGTTATTAATTTGTATGTTTTACAGCAAATAGTCGCTTTTGTGACTACTATTAATATTTATTCAGGTACTATGTTTATTCTGTTTCTTTCGTAGAAGTTGGCAATTCTTGTTAGGTAGCCATATTACATTATTTTCAGTCAAGTTACGTGATTTTGAGTATACAGAATTTTTTTCGAAGTCACTTTTCTACCTCCCGCACTAAGACGTTCAAATACATGTTCTCGTCGTCAATCGTACAAGGCTATCCCAATCGTTCCCGACATATCTGACCTCGCCATGTTTCATCTCCCATCGCTGGTGACGCCACATTTTCCCCTGGAATGAATGGGCAGTTGCATGAAAGAGTTAAGCGCAAGGTCCGTTAAATCACGCTCCTTTGCAATATACTCGAAGTCATATGACTTTGTTTTGAGAAAATTTAACCTAAGAAAAAGATATGAACGGAAGTGCACTGTGTTTATTAGTTTATTGTATATTAGTTGCAGTAAATAACTTTATTGTCCTTAACGTGGTTTTAGGTAGTTTGTAACAGCTCTCTTGCCAATAAATTATTTATTTATTTCTTGTCAGCCGTACTGGCTTGATGTTGGTACAGAGCTTGTGCTCAATATAGTCAACGCTTTTACTTCGTTATTGTCTATAAGAGTAATAACAATTGTGACTCGCGTTATGTTGATAGGACATTCGAATTTCTGAAAACTTAAATCCATCACCAACCTCGGTCACCAATATAATCCACTTGCTCTGGTGACGCTATTCTGTTCCTTCTGCATCGAGCGTGTGGAAGAATATTACCTTGTGTCTTTGTTTGTTGTGTTATTAACTTGTATTTCTTTACAGCGAATAGTCTCTTTTTGAATACTATTAATATTTATTCGGATATTACTTAAATTCGCAGGAGTTGGCAATTTATGAAGGACCTCCAGAAAAAGTTATGTTTCAAACTTAATTCGTTTAATCCAAATACAACAATTTAAATACGTTTTTAATTCAATTTCCTATATTTGTTTCCTCATCCTTTTTGCAATGTGAACAACAAGAAAAATGTGAACAACTGGTATGTTTCTCCGAGTGTTAATAAACGTTGGATGCTAACATTTCAACACAAAAAAAGAAGTATTACTTTTGTAAAAGACATTTGAGAGAAATATATTCGAGTTTCCGGAATTCATAGAAACATTTGATACCCATTTAAAAAGTAAGCTAAATAACAGAGTTTTGTAAATATCTCAGATATCGAATTGTGGAGTATAAATTATCTATTTGAGATATGAAAAGCGAAATTAGTTACTTTTACTTTACTAATTAATGAAATAAATACTGCGAGTATTGTAATCGTAAGAATATTCAACATTTGATATATTTCAGATTTGCGTTCAGGATGTTCAATTGGTGATAGTATCATGTGTAGATTGAGAGAGTACCATATATATATAAACGTACGTGTGTGTAAAAGATTAGGTTTCCTTATTCTCGAATGAATTCGGCTCATGAGAAGTGTTTTTTGAAATAATCATTTACTTCCGTTACGCCATTCTTGGTCTCTAAAACGTTTCTTTGGGAAACTAAAACTTACGATAAATTTTCCAAAAAAAAATATGTGTATTAGATTACTATTATAAACATTTTGTATACACAACATTTACTAGTATCAATGATTCACCCCATTGAAAATTTGTAGATCATGTTTGAGTTCTGCTTATCCTCTAACCACAAAATTGTAGGTTCTGGCAGATTGTTATTAAAGCCCATTGACGATAGCAATACAATTTCGTCAATGGGCTTTAATGCGCTGTGAAATCAAGACCAGGTTAAGTGAAGATCCCAAGAAATATTAAAATTTAACTTTCAGAAAAACGGTTAAGTTAATAGTACCGGAACATATACGCTGTGACGCATTGACTACACAGTCCTAAATAGATTCACCTCACATCAGAACTTTCAAAAATTATATTTTCCTGTTGGATACCGCTACATTCCGCTTATATGTCTCCAGGCTCAGCTCATCCGCTGTCGAATTGAATGCAGATACGTTCAGCTTCTTTACATATTTTACGTCTATACATTTCTCAAAATTATGTATTGCGTGGATCACATAAATCTAATTCTTTATTGTTTTACTGATACTTTATATTTTGAATAAATTAATTTTAATTTTTTTCGTTCTCTAGATTGTGAATTGTTTTATTTTTATTATTAGATACTTTTGTTATTTATTATGTCGTACTATATAATAGCCATCACCCACCAAAATCCAGAAAACAAATGTGTGTAAGAAGTTGAAAATTTCAAAAAGATGCACGACTAAGATGAATGCCTAAAACCATTGAGGTTGCTGGTTTTCCCGAAAGTAATAAAATAATATCTACTCACGAATCAATTCTCTAGAGACGACTCAGCACGAGGATTTAAGACCTCTTACGTCCGCTGTATTCACTTGAATAAAATAATCTTCCCCATTGAGCACGAAATCTGGGATAGCAAAACAAGTGAAGCGCGCCCTGATCGCAAAATCGCCTGAGCCATGTGCGGGAAACGCGCAGAACTTTATCACCCGGCGCGGGGTCAACAATTATTTCCTCTGGAGCGTATCGCCCCCGCACAGGGGCCGACCACGGCCTCGTCCCCTCACCCTCCCCTTGCGTCAATAATCCGGCGACCCTTCGCGGGGCAGTCGCCAATCGGCGTTGCAACATAGTGCATCCACCGACGCCTTGGACGACAACGTTCCCTCAGATCTTGAATACGCCCCTCCGCTCGCAGTTATCTGACAGACAAGCCCGCTTGGGCTACCAAGCTAATTTCTTTCGACCGTTGTTACGTAGACGTCGCGAAAACAAGATCCGATCATTTCTATCAACATTTCGCATTTTGTCAATGGCATTATGTCAATGTCAGTGTAATGTCTATAGTCAACGGTATTTCTATCAATCCCACCCTGGCCCTGGTCGTTGGTTTTCCTTCTGGCAGAGGTGGAACTTATATATACGTTCTCTTGTCTCGGGCCTAGGGACGGGAATTTCATTAATACTTTTCTTACAATTAATCTTGAATTTTAATTAATTTTAATAGCTACGATTTATTTTGGGAATAACACATCGATAACAGCACGTACTTACTGCTTCTTGAAAAATTAAATGAGTCACTACCTTTGAGTTCTTGATCGGAATTAATGGGATTGTTTCTCTTGCTTGTTTCCGGAGAGAAAATAATATTATTGTCTCCCAAGTGGTCGGTCATGGGGGTCAATGGGCTGGTATGGCGCAGATGGGATACACAATGCCTATAAGTGTATACCGTTAAGTGCCTGCATGCTGTCCCGTTAAATAGGGCTCTGTCAGTCAAGTCTGATTCTCACCTCCTAGTGGGGACCCCTGGGCAACACAGCGTGTGGCTCTCAGAACCCTGGCTCAAGATTCTGAGATGCTGGTGGCCATGGGTACCTTCTCGACTCTGCGCCATCTCATCGGAGATGGCAGCGGATGCGAGTCGGTTACCTAGGCCAAATTGCGTCGTGGCTAATGAGAACAGGCGAAAGGCGAGTTTCCGGCGCCCTAAAACGGGAGCCATAGGCTAAGGGAAGGAAACCTTGACAGAAAACCAAGGGGAGTGGGGGGCCTCTGTAGGTGTAGTGGAACCAGCCCCCCTAGGGGAGTAAACCTCGACCAAAAATCATTGGTCCTCCGGATCTCAGGGGGTTAGGTTTAGGTTGACACCCTACCTCTGTAAAAGAGGTTAAGGTTAGGAAAACTCAGAAGCCTCGGAAGTGGAATCCCAAGTATGACGGAAATAGGCAATTGAATAAGGTAATGAACATTGGAACTTGGAACGTTAAGACATTATACAGAAAGGGGGCGGTAAAGGAACTAGAAAAGCAAATGACAGAGTTTAAAAGGGATATATGTGCACTGCAAGAGATTAGGTGGATCGGGAAGGGGGTGGACTCTAAAGGAAAATACACAATTGTGTATAGTGAGAAAGAAGAAGGAAAACATGAATTTGGCACAGGGTTCTATTTAAGTGGTAGGGTATAACACAGTTTGATAGATTATAGGTTAATAAATGAAAAAATTTGTCTCATAAGACTTAGGATGAAATTTTATGTTACATTTGTATCTGTTCATGCTCCTACAGAGGAGAAGGAGGATGATGTAAAGGAGATTTTCTACGCTGAATTAGAGAGAGTCATCGACACTATACCATCATATGACATGAGAGTCATATTGGGGGATTTCAATGCCCAGGTGGGCAAGGAAAGTTATGTGCTACCAGCATGTGGACCGTATACCATACACGAAAATACTAACAATAACGGAAGAAGGTTAGTGGATCTAGCCAATGGTAAAAACCTTGCGGTCTCAGATACATGGTATCCACACAAAAGATGTCACAAGGGTACTTGGAGATCACCTGACGGCCGATATTTGAATCAGATAGATCATGTAGTGGTAGACAGGAGGCACTGTAAGAATATAAATGATGTAAGAAGTATGAGGGGAGCAAAGATAGAAACGGACCATTTTCTAGTAAGGGCCAAAGTTAATTTGAAAGTTAGTAAGACACCAAAAATAAAGAAAAGTGAAATGGGGAAATGGGATGTTAAAAAATTAGAAAATAAGGAATACAAGGAGAAATATTGTAAAGAGCTAGAAAATGCACTCCTGAAAATCAATGAGAATGATTCAAATGTAGAAAA
>NNCF01126338.1:381690-404512 GCA_002313205.1 Laupala kohalensis | reverse complement strand
ATGGAATTCAGAGTGAATTATATAAATGTGGTGGGGATGCGATGATGAAAATTATGCACCAACTGATTACGAAAGTTTGGGAAATGGAAGTAATACCGAGGGAATGGAAATGTGGAATTATTAATCCAATACACAAAAAAGGGGATGAAACGTTGTGTGACAATTATAGAGCCATCACCTTACTCTGCACAGGCTACAAAGTGTTGTCTAAAATAGTGTGTTATAGACTCAAACCATATGTAGATGAGCTGATTGGAGAGTATCAGTGTGGATTTCGGTCGGATAGATCAACAATAGACCAGATATGTATTATGAGACAGACATTAGACAAATGTTGGGAAAGAAATATTACTACACACCATCTATTTCTCGATTTTACGTCCGCCTACGACTGTATTTGGAGAGAAGAAATGTGGGATCAGATGCATGAGATGGGAATACCTAAAAAGTTGGTAGGTATGTGCAGGCTAATGAATGAAGAGAATTAAGCTAAAATTAAAACAGGTGTAAACATATCGAAAGAAATAGGCCTTGAAACAGGATTTAGACAAGGAGATAGTGTAGCCCCGATGTTGTTTAATGTAGCATTGGAAATAGCGTTTCGTAAGGCTGGAATAGACTACCGTGGGAACATTGTTTATACTGTTTTTTGTACTGTTTTTTGACAATAAATTTATTATTCTGTATAGAACACACCAAATACTAGCGTTTGCGGATGATATAGTGATATCAGGGAGGAGAGTGGAGGATGTGAAGGAAAAATTCATCCAGTTGGAAGAATATACCTCTAGGCTTGGTCTGAAGGTAAATGAAGCAAAAACAAAATTTATGACAGTCTCCAGAAGGAAAAATATCAAAGATACCAAAATTATCATTGGTAAACATAAATTTGATGTAGTACAAGAATTTATTTATCTGGGAACGTTGCTTACAGCTAGAAATGAAATAAATATGGAGATAGATAGAAGAATTACAAATGCTAATAAAGCATATTTTGCTCTACTTCCATTAATTAAAAACCATATCGTGCCACGCCAAACCAAAATTAGGATATACAAAACACTAATAAGACCGGTGATTATGTACGGTGCTGAGACATGGACATTAACAAAAGGAGTATGTGAAAGATTGAAAATCTTTGAAAGGAAAATTCTCAGGAGAATCTATGGAGGGGTTAAGGAGAATGGTCAGTGGAGAGTACGGTATAATAACGAAATAGCGCAGTTGTACCAAGATACTGACGTTGTCACGTACATAAGAGTAAGTAGATTGAAATGGCTGGGTCATGTTAATAGGATGGATGAGAGCAGAACTGTAAAGAAGGTGGTAAATGGCCAACTGGATGGAGTGAGGACAAGAGGAAGACCAAGAAGTAGATGGTGGGATTGTGTGGAGGAAGATTTGAAGAAAGCCAGGATTATGAACTGGAAGTTGGCGTCAACAGACAGGGAAAAATGGAGGAGGCTTGTCGAGGAGGTGAAGGTCCATTTGGGACTGTAGAGCCAACTGAAGAAGAAGAAGTGGTCGGTCATACGCAGTATGTAACTGTTTATTTGACAATAAATTTATTTTTATTTTGAATATTAAGCAATCAACAGCTCCTAAACTCAATTTATATTCATTTTAGTCCTTGTCAAAAATACAAGGGTCGCCTTATAATACCCCACAATTCTTTCTCAAAAACTATTTATTACTCAAAAATGAAATTTACACGTATGAATTACTGGCGTTATATCTATGATCTCTATTTTTTCATATAATCTTCGAGTTCTATGTTTTTTCTCCAGTGATTCACAAGGGAGTGTATGTCCTGTCGGTTCCAATCTTTGCTCTGCCTACGGAGCCTGGTTTTCACGGCGCCACGTAATTACTTCTTGGTCATCAGTAAAATGTTTTCCACGAATGTTATCCTTTAGAGGTTCAAACAAGAAGAAGTTTGAGGGAGGTAGATCAGGGTTCATCGGTGGATGGGGGTAACATTGTCTAACCCAGTTTTGTGATTTTTTAAGAAGTTCTCAAGACAACGCGGAACCCATCTTCCGCAAATTTTGAGATATCAAAGAGAGTAAATAATTGTACCTACATTTCCTTTGCTTATCGACAGTTCCAGAGTCAATTCTCTAGTCACAATGCGTTGATCATTACGAATTACATCATCAAAACAACATGCCTGGTGTCACAGCCGAGATTGGTCTCCCTTCTCGCTCCCAACCTTCCAGGTTTGCNTTTTTAGTTTCTAAAGTTCTTATTTTTATACGTGTTAAAGTTTTAAAGTATTTACAGCACAATGTGGCTTTGTATGTGTTGGTGAAATAGTGTAAAATAAAGTGTCTTCTCAAGAAGGTTGTTTAACATTATTTATTAACTATTTAGCAGACGTATTCTTACCCTACGTTGTAACTAATTATATTAGTGAAATTCATGGATCTAAGACATCCACGAATCCTAGGATAATATACGGCGAATTTCTTAACAGCTGATAAATTAAAGAAAAAATGTAAGTAATTCTAAAATTTGTACTATTTAAGTCCACTGCTCACGTAAATCTAGAATTGTTAAATATATTACACAACTTGAAGACGGACTGTACATAATATTTATTTATCTCAATTTTTCAGAACAACGGTTCAACCCTCGGTTGGGATCTTCGTCAGGTGTAACTAATATTAAACATAGCAACAGATTTTAAAATAAACATTAATATAACAACATAACGTAAAAAATACGTAAATATTTTTACAATTTTTTTTACAAACAACCGAAATCATACGTACAAGTTGTAAAATAGTATTGTGAACACTGGATAATTTTTCCAAGTTTGTATGTAACTTTAAATTCTCATTCGTGATTTTTATAAATACAATTCCTGATGCGTAATGTTTGTAATAATTTGTTTCTTTGTCTAATATTAATGAGTTACCCCAGTCCATGAAGTGATCAGTATCTTTACAATAAATCTTACGGTCGTATAAAATATCTAACGATTCTGAAAATTATAAAATTTTATATTATGGAAGTCAGCTGCGAAAAATCATGAACAGAGACATTCAATACATAAGCTACAATACAATGGCACTTAGTCAATTCTATTCGTATAAATGTTTTGAGGAAGCAGTTGCTTTACGTCCTATTTTATGAATCCTTCCATAAATAGCCCTCAGTTCTTGTTCATTTTAGGTGGAAAATAAAACTAACTCTGGAATTAGTTAACATGTAAATTACATTTGTATAACTTTTATTCTGCCAAAATGGACATGTATATTCGGACGAGTAAAATTTATTTCCAAGATGCACGGCGATTCTATTGAAATATTTCAAGTCATCACTTTAATTAGACATTGTTGCAAATTTAAAGTTGAATAACTGAACTGTTACTATTTGTAACGTTATATTTCATTATTAACATTTAATCCCAACGAACACTTTTGTTTATAGATGAATGGATTAAGGAATATAACCATCGTTTTTTAAAGGAAGACACAGTAACGTAAACAATTGCAAAGAAGATAAGCGTAATATTTACCGCACCAGAGATTTATAGACTTATAAAATGTTTAAAAACGTTATTACTTCCATCCAATATATCGAAAATACTTCCCTCCTATCCATTCTGCGCGGTCCTCCTGCGCACCAGGCCCAGCGCGTTCACAGCCGTTTCGGGATTAAATTGTTTCCGCGACTTTTTTTCAGCCCTTCATTCCGCCACCCCTTCCCACCTCGGAGAAAGGAAGAAATAAAATAATATATTGAGCGTCATTCTTTCGGAGTCGCCCCGCCCTCGCCGCCGGGCTGCGAAGAATAAATACAGCACAGGACACAAAGTCTCGGAAGCTCGAAGCTGCCACCGCTGCACGAGGTAAAAGATATCACACCATTTGAAATTCCCAGACTTGTCTAACTCCGAACTGTGAGCAGAATACATTTCTTTTGGGTGGAGTTTTCCTTCTTCCTCGTCCCGTGAAAGTCCAGAGCCTTCAAGATTCTTCTCACAGCTTTCATTATCTCGTGCAGACAGAGAGCGTTGCTAGCCTTTCATTTGTTTTAGTTTCCCCGCCGTCGCTGTCTCGGATGCTAGCGCCGACGCGAAGCTGGCCTTTTTTTCTTCGTTTCTTTTATTCGAAAGGAAAGACAGAGAGAGAGAGCAAATTTTATTGTATACTGTGCGCTGTGTTCGTTCGGTTATTAGTCTTCCCTTTTTGTCGCTCTTCTGGTCGTCCAAGTATTGCAGAGTTGGAGATAGACAGGTGAAGAACATAATGAGGTTATCCTCACACCATTTGTGTGTCAGAAATGAGATCAATATTTTATGAAGTATGAGAAGATTAGGGAATACTTCTAGAATTCTCACAAATGTTTGTGCAAACTTTTACTCCAAGGTCTCGGTATACTGTTATTAACCAAATTTTCCATGGTATAAGAAAAATTATTTACGAAATATAGGGGAAAGTCACGCATTAGATTCAAGATATATTGAACTTAAGCACTTAAGTGAGACACGGCAAAAGTGATGAATGAGTATTTTAGATCCATCCATTACTCCTCTGATACATTGGAAAACTATTTGACATTTCTCTTGTTTGAAGTAAGACATCTTTTAAAATCAGAAAATATTTTCATTAATTGAAAGTACATCGCACAGTTTCAATCACCGCACTATGCTTAGATGAAAGAAGTACATACAGTACACACGATTATGGGTCGGGTGACTTCCCAAATGCACATATAGGCAGTACAATTATTCCAAAACAAAACCCCGCTAGGAACAACGAAGCCCTCCTCTTTTTCGTGTTCATGATTTCTCTCCGTCATCCCACATGATTCGAGCAAAATGCACGACATATCTCGGAGTCTTCATTGTCAACCCCCGTAATGAGAGCACAGTCAAGTAATATATATTTCCATTGTAAATATTATTCATATATTATCATTACCAAAGCTATGACAAAATTTTGTGAGTGTTCTCCATAAGTGATGATTCTATGAATTCATACACGAAAGTGGTCTTTCATCGTTAGACAAAATATTGAATCTTGCCTGCATTAATGGCAGGGTCAAACGAAAAGCTCTACGAGGTTCAACGAAACATTTTTTAAATTAAAAGTAATTTATTCATGAACTTCATTCGCTCGGAAGAACAAAGCTGGGCAGTACAAATATTTCCCATAACAAAAGTTTAATTATAGTATATAAAATTGATTTAAAGAACGCCTAGAATGGTTGAATAGGACCAGGAGGACCGACCCCAACAGATATGGGAAATACGCTCGGAAGAAGATAAAGAAAAAAAAAAGAAGAAAGTTGATTGAAGTGTATAACTGGCAGTTCGTGAACGCAAAAATTAAAAAGTAAATTCAGCTGTTGTATAAGTCTGGAAATAGAAAGGACGAATCTGCGAGTGTTCAAAGCAACAGGCAAAAATGAATGATAGGTATGATCCCATAAAACGAAGCTTACACTCGTAATTTTGAGAATAATTGTAGCTGGAAAAGCATAGTGGCTAGTGAAGGTGACCTTCAGATAACGAATAGAGAGGCCGTAAAGAGATCCCAGGACGTGTACGTGAAATGATTCAGGGTTAATGACCGAGGTGAGTGGTTACCTTCTATCGTCGTAAGAATTATTGATACCTGAGTTTGCGCTTGAATAGAAAGAGTCCCAGAAGACATACATGAAAACTAGATAGACCAACAGACCAGTTAAGCTTCCTATACCCGAACTTGATCAATTTAAAGCACAAATTTTCATCATGACTGGCTAGCTTTTTCTTGTCGAAAGAACAAAAATTAGTGCAGGTGTTTTTTATGCTTCGCGATGCAACTTGTACTTTAAAAAATTTGAAAAAAAGAAACCACTTTGATTGAAGGCATATTTTTTGTGTTTTTAGAGAAATGCCTTGTCAATACAAGTTTTAAATTGATTTTTTTTGTAATGCCATTATTAACGTTGGATCCTTTCGTTTCGCAGCATTTAATCCATAAATCCACCTTCGCTTACGAATATGATAAAATTAACCCTATGGTTGAATTGAAAAACAAAGGTAGAATTCAGGATATATACTAACGATGCGAAAAAATGGAAACCGATAGAGACGGTGTGATAAAATACGAAAATTCCTAATTTTGATTACTCGTAATAATTCAATTTGTAGAACAATCGTTATGAATATGACAGCAAAAGAAATGAAGAGAAAATGCTCAGAGGAGAAAGATGGAACGTTGATATCCCACAAACTAAAGTCGTTCTCATATTTCCCGATTGGCAGGTGAATAGAAATCAACAATGGGCGAAACCAACAAACCTGAAGAGTGAACGTAGTTCGGTGAAAATGATGAGGGCATTCAAGAATATTCTGAAAACTCAGGATCGTTATAATGTGCTCTCGTTTTCAAGTAAGGGTCCATAGCTTGCAGCGCATGATGCTTCGGCACGAAGGACGATATCGGAGGCTGATGCCTGCAGAAGCGAGCGAGGCGACGAGTCGGAGGGGCCCTCTGGAGGCGGGGCCCAAGCCGTCTCTCGACACTGCTGCTGCCGCTTGGCCACGGAAGCTGTTAAGTGTCCGCGTAACGAGATCGGGCGGCGTTAGTCAATTGAAACACTTCCAGGACGCTTGTTAAGGGAAAGAAAAAATTAGCTGCTTCTTGGCAAAGGACCAGGGCAATTCTTCAGCGCCCTGGGGCGCTGCGCGAACAGCGCCGGCTCAGGAGGTTGCTCAGGCAGTGGAGGTGGCATAGGAGGAAATGAGCGGAGGGGCTGGCCGTGCGTGGGTGAGACTCCACTACAGCTCTTGAAGCCTCATGGAGAGGGATCTACCTTCCATTGCCGCGAGCTGTAATGTTTTACCCCTACGCTTTATTATATCATTGTGATTTCACTAGGAAAACCAGAAAACAAATGTTTGTTGTTCACTTTTATGTAATTATTCCACTAATCACACAAATAACCCGAAATTTTTCTAATAATATTAATTATTACTTTCAGAGAAGTGCTAATATAAGCTATTACACGCCAAATAAAACCCTCATTATGGCCATGTCACTAAATATTAATTAACCTTCCTACATTTCGACAGGCAGTAAAATCTAATCCTAATATATTTCACTACGTCTCATCATCTCACTTTCTACAAAATTCCAGATCATATAGTTTTGTTGAAAGTGGAATGTTGAATGTTGAATGTTGAATGTATGTACAACAAGTAAAATTACTATATATAAACGAGATGTGCGAATTCGATATTACTATTGACAAGATTCTCTTCTTCTATCGCGATAATATTGTAATATTTTATACGAAACGTTGGGTATTAAAATAAGAAATAAGTCTTTTTAAAAGGTATAAAACATTATATTATTAGATTTTACTATAACCCGATTGTGGCTTATTCGACAGTTGAGAAGACTGCGAGAAGAATTAAATGGCTTGGCAAAACCACTAAAACTATATTTTATTCTTATCATTTTATTGTCTTGAATAGTTTTACAAATAATTCCGGAAATGTATCTGACTTATTCCATTGGCAGTGTGGGAAAATAAATTTTCGTAAAACGTTATTTTAATTTCCATAACCGGAATTTCCCCGGGATTACTGCTAGCACCAAAAATACTAGATACAATGGTACAATACTGGGAAATACTAGGTACAATACTCAATAATCTATTAATTTAAGAGAGAGAAAATAGTTTTGGTATGCGAATTAATAAGTTTCCTACTTAATTAGTGTAATACAACAATTTTAGATAGCTGGAAAATGGGGTCACATCCGAGCCCGAATTATTGAATGAAATCCCAAAATCTTGGCGATTTAAGCATAAAATGCTCCCGATTTGTACAAGGTTACAATGCTATTATCCTAATAAATATAGAACACAAAAATATAAGCCACGGTCAAAATAAAGCAGAGAAATCAGCAAAATTATAGTAAAGATTCCTTAAGACGTAATTCAAAGAACAATAAAAGATTCCAAGCGATATCTTAAAACGTCACAAAATAAACGAAGGTATAACAATAAGTAATGACTGGGTCGTTAGAATTACGGTGGAAGATGGAGCCACAAGAACCGTACAACTACTGGAAATAAAAGTGTAGGGAATACACGACGTGAGAAAAGAGGATAAATACCATGAAATGTATACCCAGAAACGGACTAGGTGGAAGACTTCAGCTGACTAGAAAAACTCCGCTGACTAGAAAGAGGGAGAGTATCCAGACGAGTCAAGAGGCTCAGTGCGAGTTCGGGGGTGGGACACGAAGATAGTACCCACGGGGAGTCCCCGTCTAGCTATGGTACTCTGAACAAGTTCCTACCAGAAGCCTATTATATGGTTGAAAAATGATGTAGAGCGAATGCCGATTGTACTTCCGAGAGTGTGCGGGCGCGATTCGTTCAACAATGAGGTCACGCAAGCTAACGAGCCAACTGCTCTAGATCTCGGTATTATTTTTTAATTGTTATCAACTTTGACCGTAGTGTCATTGTGTTGGCAAAGAAAATGTTATCTGTGTACTGTTTGTTAACTGGAGACCCATCTTCAGTTGTGTTAAGTACCTTTACTGAAGATTCTTGTACTCAAAGAGCTTCAGCACCAACATCCAAACCCAATTGCGCTAACGTAGTCTCAAGAAGTGTGTTCCCAATCAACGATCAAGCTATCGTGATCAATTCAGTTGACGGCGTTTCAATAAAGGAACACGCGCAAGAAATTGCAAAAATTGCTAACCCAAACAACACAGGATGTATTTCCAGAATTTCTAAAAACAGAGTCTGTATTTACCTCTCTCAAAGAAATTGCAACAAAACTGACTGATGAAAATACTGCAATAACGGTCCACGACGACAATGTGTTATACATTAGACCTCTTGTAACAAAATTCCAAAGACTAATACTATCGAATGAATGTCCTATTATTCCACACACAATAATAGAAGCTGAACTCGTAAAATTAAAGGTCTGTTTAGGTTCATCTATGCCATTTTTAAGAGAAGGAATGTCTGAACTGGGTTTCACTCACATTCTAAGCTTCAGGTGTCAAATATTCGTCCATCCGGAAAACATTCAGAAAATTCCTTGTGTGTTAAAAATAGAATTCGATAACACTTTTTACTGGGTTTACCAGTCATCAGAAGCTATGATATGTTTCCTCTGCAAGGAAAAAGGCCACCTCACAAAAAACTGCCAAGAAAATGAGAAGAATCGTTCGACTTCACTTGTGACCCCAACAGTTTTTCATCTGTAACCTACAATGAAAATTTTCCAAAACTACTCTCTGCTGATATTCAGTTGGAAAACATAAATACTCAAATACCTCCGGTAGGTAGTACTGCTTCGTGCCTTGTTAATGAGATCCCACCCTGCAACAGGAAAGAAAGCGATATCTACCTCAAGCTCAAATATCACGCCCCTTGAACCCTCATCTGTCACTAAAATTGATATCACAGACAATATTTTCGAGTTATCATAATCAGATCAATCTACTATTGAGCACATAGAAACAAGAAAAATCCATAAACAATCAAGAAAACTCTTAAAAGAATTAAAGTAAACGAGAACACTAAATATGATATGCTATGGAATGCAACAAGGACCTTAATTGAATCGCCTGATAAATCGTCCCTAATAAATATGAACGAATTGTTAAACGTCTTTGACAAAATGAACTGTGTGAAAGACATTGGTGAAATAGTTAATGGTATTACCAATGACCTCCCGGCACTGGCAAGAATTATACCACTCTCCTCCTGGAAAAGGAAAAAAGAATCAATTCTCGCGATTAATTAAAAAGATTCAGTCCGTGAATATTGTGACATCAACCCACTACCAGGAGAAAAATAAATTACAGCCTCCCCCAAACACTAGGTATATATTATATATCAACCTAGTTTGTATGATGAGTATTGTCCAGTGGAATTGCAAGGGATTTTATGCACAGAAACCACATATGAAACTATTGGTTAATGACCTAACTCGTCATGTAATTTGCATTCAGGACACTAATTTTAAAAAATGCATTGCGCTCATCTTACTGGTTATACTGCCGAAACAGAGTAAACGCTCAAATCACCTGTGGAGGTAATGTAATTTTTGTCAAAACGGAAATCTTCTTGAAGGAAATTAATTTCCAAACACGATTAGAAGCGTCAGCTGTTAAGTTCAACCTGAAATCATCTATTACTATTTGTAATATACTATACCTAACAAATTGATAAATTAAATGTCGTAGGTTTGTTGCTCATAATTTCATTGCTAAAAAGCTTATTCGGCTGCGTTGCTGCCATCGTCAGTAGCATACACTGAGTATGCAGGAAAATATTTTGACAAAAAAACTAACAAATTATCAAGATATTGACATAATTGAACTGAATAATGTTGTTAAACAACTCTCCAAACCACTTTTAATTTCGGGTGATTTCAATACTCTCTGAAATTCTAGTAGTAGTAGTAGAGGTAAAATCATTGAATAGTGGCTGTACAGTCATGTTAATATAGTATTGTTAAATTCTGGTCTTCCAACACACTTTAACTCAAGCAGCGGATCAGAAAGTATAATATTGAGCTTTTCTTCCAGTAATCTCGCTGCTAACCTGACTTGGACAGCATGTCAGGACCTTTATGATAGTGTCCACAATCCTCTGTTCATAAATCTATCGGACATGGAAGAAACTAATGAATTCACATCCTTCCCGAAATGGATGATAAACCAAGCAAAATTGTCCTTGTTTCATCAGTATATAAATGATAATATCGAAAAAATTTCAGTGACAGGCAATTCACAACAATGCGAAATAGACAAAACGGTAAATGATTTTACTAACTTAATTATAGCTGCAGCAAAAACATCAATCCCTCGAACCACTGTGAAAATTCGAAAACGACAAGTTCCGTGGTGGAACGAGGAATGCACGAAAGTAAAAATATTCAAGAAGAGAGCTTATAGAAAATATAAGTGGAACAAAACCATAGAGAATAGTAATGAATATAAAAAAGCAAGAGCTAAGACGCTCAAAACAACAATGAATCAATCTTGGGAAAACTTCACCGCCTCCATCACAAATCAAACGTCTATCTCAATTTTTTGGGGAAAAAATCAAAACTCTTAGAGGCCAGCATTTATCCCATGTCCAAAAATCTCTCGTAGACGAAGATGGTGTAATACACGGAGATACCTTGGCAATTGGTACTCGCTCGCACTTTTGAGAGTAATTCAAGTGACAATAACTACGACCCTACATTTTTAAGCTCTCTACCACCCAAAAATGCTTCTTATAAACAATCCCCTATGGGACATTCCATGTGAAATCGGCCAAAAAAACGTCGACCCTCTCCGACCACTCTAAAAACGCGTATATCTATTTTTGTATAAAAACCAAAGGAATGGAGCTCATTTGGCTCGTTCCATTGCAGTTTAATTTACATGCACCATAATCGCTTTTAGCTGTTTTTCCCCTATAACACAGAGCACTTGAAAATAAAATTACACAACGAAAGAATCATTTAAATAGGAGATGATTTGTGTTATTCTCAAAGAATACAATATAATATATCTTTTTGACGCAATACCATCGAATTGGTGCGTGCTGAAACCGAAAATAAGGCCAAACGTTTAATTTCTTATCTAAAAAAAATAATTTAACTATGTTAACGTCCTTCGATTTTCGGTTTAGATAGCTCAAGTAAAAGAGGAAGGATCTAATTTTATTTCAAAAAAACGTTTTTTTAGAGTTATTGCGATTTTAAGCTGATTTAAAACAAATTTTAAAAAATGACTTAGGACAGAAACAAGGCGACGCCACGCTTCTTTAGGGGAATTTGTCGCTAAAGGCGAGCACCTTACCATGTTTCGCAGTAGACAATTTATTCTATCATAGACGAAGTATTTAGCGGATCTTCCCTTCATCCATTTCACATAAATGTCAGTTAACTACCGTACTCAACTACGACAAGACAGCGGAAATTTTATTTCCTTACTTTCTTCATCTGGAAATGTTGTTTGACTGACAACTCATCCTGGACACTTCCAGAGAAAGTGTTGATAAAAAGTGTCAATGCAACTGTTTTAACAAGGATTATTACGAATAAAATTATTTGAAGTTTATTTTATCGAATTTTTTATACTTTTTACGGTCATTCAAATCGTTAACTTTCTGATGGAGTTTAATATCACTCTTAATTAAATATACGACTCCAAATCTGCCTGTTGAATATTACAACATAACGTTTAAAACTGTATGTATACTTGTATTTCTATGACTGTTTTCTGTTCAATAAATCAATGAAGATGTAATTTAACTCTTTTCAAAATTAATTAGTTAGTAGAAATACTTAACGATTTGATTCTACAAAACCTATCACGGCCAAATCGAATTTTTTACCTATTACACTATCATTTATTAAATTATCATGTTATCCAAGAAATAATTTTTTGGTGAAGCCTTTATTTTCAGTAAAGTACGCGCATTCCAGTGCTACAACTCAGAGATTAACATTAATAATACTAAATACATAATAATAAAATAATAATATTAAAAAAGAAAACGTCTTTATTGTTGTATTCATACCTTCGGATCAGAAGATTGTATCAAAAGAAACGGAGAAAAATTTGAAATACAGGAATCTCTCCATTGAAATGAGTAGAATCTGGGGTGTTAAAACAGAAGTAATTTTTATTATCCTTGAGGTTTTTGGAATGGTCACAAAATTTTAATGAAAATCCAGTACAGATCCCAGGTAATATTAAGGATAGTGAAGTGCAGGATATTGCATAATGTAATAATAATAATATTATAATATTATAATAATAATTATTATAATTTGCTCTGCAAATTAGCATAAAAATAAATGTTAAAAAATTAAACAAGTAAATAGCACAACAACAAATTTGTGGAACATAAATTATTATAAAATATAGTATAAAATGAACAAAAATTATCAACATACATGAAAAATATGAGATTTCGAACTGTCTTTTCGTATGTCTATGTAGAATCATACCCGTGTAGAAGGTATTGACACTAACCTTCCCTTATTAATATCTACCGCCAAATTAACTCACTAAAATATTCTCACTCTCTCTCGGTCTGAAAATTGGGTTACCTATAGTATTTCCGTCCAGTTCGATTGGTCCCCGAGGTGTTAATTTTATCCAGCTTCAGGAATCCTGGCTGATAAAGGAAATACCTTTCGTAAGCAGCTATGAGCTGACGGTGGGCAGAGCAGGCTCCCGACGCAGACCTTTGGACGCTGCTTCAAACACTTTCCTCCTTGCCTTCTGCACCGCAGCCATCAGTAGCACCTGCTAGCAATCAGCCAGCAACCGGAAAGTAAATCTTCTCTAGCAATTCCTTCAGTTCTCAAATCAATTGAAGAACGCGGAGTGCGCCGCCCTCTTAGACGAAAGGCAATAATACTTCAAAGTAAAACAGACGGAGAGACAGGAGGAAACCAATAAAATGCCTGGAATTCCTTCTCGGACGAGCAGTCGCCAAACGCTCTTGCAGACCAAATATTTAGCGAAGTGCACTGCAATTCAGTGTTTCCGGGGGATCTCCCACGCACATCCAGGCAGTAGATGCTTTTGTCATAACGGTTTTGTTTTCATAACCTGTCTTATACAATTCAACCCGGTAATTGGTACAAATTTATTGATACATTTGAAATAATCATAAGTCTTGCTTTTTATTACAGTTAAATAAAAATCGCAAACTTGTTAAGTTTGAATGTTGTCGGGGCACCGAAGTGTTCATAATGAATGATCACTGAAATCATCTGTGAAGAATAATGACGAAACCTGGTTTATGCAAGGGAGAAATCCTTACAAACAAACAAACAAAAACATGAAACCACAAAGATTACGTGTGATATCGAAGAAAATAAACTGATCGAAGAAAGAACTTCTGTTGGTAAAGTAATTGGTTAAGCAATAATTTCCCTTAAAGTATCAAACTGAAATAAAAGAGTACTCCATGAATACTAGTAGTGAATGCAAAGGACGATACTTCATTAAAAACTACTTTTCTGTCATGTGCATGTGATTAGATTTTTCTCTCAGAACAATTGCTGATACTTCCTGGAAGGGATAGTTTAGCAATCTCAATTAGCTCAATGTCATACAACAATAATTCCGATTCTGTATTTCGCGGTTCCATGGATTGGACCCCGCAGACGGACCTCTGGGAACCCACGGACCCTTGAACATCCGTAGGTCAACTTCTAGACAACAGCGATAATAATACAAAACTGAAATAAATTTAAAATCTAATATTGTGGAAGTTTTCTTTAAAATTCGTGATGTTACATGCGAGTAAGTTTATTTTTTAGTCGCGATACGATATTACAATATAATGTAAAAATGAAAGTCAGAAATTCAATAGATCTATCAATCAATATTGCAGAGGATACCAGTGAAATGTTAACATGTTAACAGAATTCATGATTAGCCAGTTTATAATTGTGTGAAACCACAAAATATATTGTGATGATATTTCTTTCTGACATCAGTTGCTACGAAGAATAAACCTCATTAAAAGTAATATTGTGGTTTACAAAATTAGACACACATTAACTTCCTTTATTTATGCAAGTTAAAATGAAATTGTGATTTCGAGTGACGGATAACATGCGACAATGAATTTAAAGCGGCAGGTTTATCAAGTGAATTTGAATAAGTTTTTTTATGAAGGTAATAGTAGAATACATATTTACTTATACGTTTATTTTATCGTGAAATTTCCACAAAGCGAAATTACTATAACCAGTTTTCCATTCATAAATATTTTCCACGAAGTAACGTAAGTAATGTACAAAAGTTTCACCGGGAATTACTGAGAAAAATATATCCTTCATGTCCATCGTCATACGTTAACATTGGTCAATTAATTGAGTGTTTTCCGCCCAAGGACATGCATTTGCCTTGATCCATTGGAGTGGGACCCCGATCCGGATAATTCATTATCTAATTGAACAATGCTTACAACGCCTCTTAGACATTTTTCCACACCTTAATCAACTATTCGCCTGTAGAATTGGCGTAATTCTCGTAAGCATTTGAAGCAATCAAATGAGCTTCTTCCCCTTCTATTCCTCAAAAAATCTTTAAAATAAATTTAAAAACTCATGCATAACATAGAATTGCAATACTATCAATATGAGTACAGTAAGATTAATAAAGTGAACTTTCGAAAACACAACTCAATTCCGTATAAGTTATTGAATGTTGGTATGCATTGAAATGTGGAAAATTAATTTACACATTCGGTTCTTTCATGCCGTTCATTTAAGCGATACAATTTTTAAAAATATTTCTGAACAATATCCTGATAAATAATACTTCAATTTTTTCGCCCAATTTTAATTCTTCCCCAATAAAATTTGTGCTCAATATTTATATAATTAACGACCTTTTTAAAAAACCAATATTTGATTTTTATTTTAAAAGTTCACAACGTTTTTGCGTTTCTTTTCTGGCGTTTATATACACATTATTGATTAAACCTATGACATTTCTTGACTACCCAATACCATAACAATCGGGTAGCATTGAAAATTGTGAAAATAAAACAAACAAACAAATATTCCCCTATTTGAGAAGGTCGTTTGTTGTATGTTCTCAAATGATAGGAGAAGAAAATGCAATAAATAAAATCTGTGTAGGTCGAGGTGGACGTATTCGCTCAGCACGTGCACATCTTGGAACCTTTCTGGACGGGCGTAAGGTCGCACACATTCAAGTCGACGCGTATGCGCAGTCTCGAGATGGGAGTGGCACATATATCATTGTTGGCTACATCCTCGAAACTAAGATATCTCTCTCCTCATAAAACAGAAACATGAAATGTAGAACTTTACCCATAAAGTAGTCCTCTGGGCTATTGAGTATTATTTTTCATGTTCCGTGTCAGTTAAACTATAGTTTTATTTTCTACATCATGACCTGTCCAGAAATGTCTTTGATGCTAAGTTAGAGCTCTATCCTGGCACGGGTTTTTCTCCGATTTTCCTTCGGGTAGAGGCGGATTTGTAATATAGGCTCTCTAGGCTCTTGCCTAGGGGCGGCATCTATTGAAATAAAAAATCTCGAATTTAGAGTTAGTTTAATTGTTACGATTTATTAGCAATATTTTCCGAATAATCAATAGTTTATAATACTACGTACTTGTGAGAAAACGTTTTCATATTTAATTCAATCAAATTTGTTGGTATTCTGTTGATTTTATAACACGTACCGAACTACTTTTATTCTTATTTTAGGAGTGTGTTGAAATGTTAAATCCGCCTCTACCTTAGCTCCCTTGATCGGAATTAATGGGATGGTTCCTTGCTTGCTTCCTGAGAGTAAATTAGTTTACTGTCCTCCATGTGGTCATATGCAGTTTGTAATTGCTTTTTTGACAGTAAATAAATAGTTAAAATAAAAATTTTAAAACATTTGATCTACATTTATGTACATTTTGGGCCCTTTTCATCCACTTCTGCTCCTTTGTTACCCTACGCAACGAAAGAGTATCATGGGGTGGTATTCGTAAAATTATTTAGAATTAAATTCGCGTTGGTAAGCAAAATGAAATTACTGTAGTTCCTGTCAAAAGTACAAAGTGATGATAAGAATACAATTTTCTAGCTCCCGCATTCGTTTCATTACTTTGAATGAATTTGTTTGAAATTGATCATAAATATTCGTAATATAATTAGATAAACACAAATGAGAGTAAATATATCAGAAAACGTTCCGCTAAAAGTTATTTAGGATCAAGCAACGTCCTAATTGATGAAAAATGTAAACAATTTCCAGTAAAAAGCTGTCAGGTATCGACAATTAACACTGTTGTAAATTACGACTTGTGAAAGGCAAGGACCAATTATCTGGAGTTTCACAAATAGCGATTCCATATTAGATCCAGTAGCGAGGCGAGCATGATTATAAGGCAGTTGAGAGACGAAGTGAAAGTTCGTGGATCGTTGGTTTACGATTAAGACGCATTCCTGGAAGTCATAATAGTTTCAACATAAAAAAATGTATAAACGCACAGAATAATAGAAAGACTGTATAAAAGGTTTTTCTAATCAAACGAGAAGTCATTCACTGCATTTGAAATAACTCTTTAATCACTCGACGATTAATGTACCACTTCGTTAATATAAAATGTTTAAATGCATTAAAAGTATTAAGAGTTTAGGTAAAATTAGTTTGGTACGTGTAGAAAAGAATGTATTACTGAACGTGAAAGTTGCTGGAATTTTCAGGGGTCCTCGTCTTTTCTGAAAAAAAAACTTTTAACAAATTTGATAGCGTATGACGAATGCCAAAGTCAATGATGGAACATACCAAGTTCATTCGCGTAAATTGCTCATTGAATAAGTCTAAGCTTCCTGATTAGAAGTTATCAAAATGCACGGCACAGGATCTATGAAATTTCTAGACGTTTATTTGAAAATGTAATTTACATAGTAGAACACCATGCAAATTAATTTATACAGCATTAATCTCATATTACGATGTCGTAAAATGAAAATTCAATATGAATTACAGACTTGACATCATAATTGCCCAAACAATTGGAGAAGATCTATGACTTAATTTGAATATCGAATAAAATGACTGCAACCAAAACTTCTACTACTTCCTAAAAATAACTATCCATGACGCGTTTAGACATAAAAAAGTGTGGGTACAATATTTTTTGTTTATAGCACACGGTCTCTTCCAAACATGGGATTACTGGGAATCTTAGGGAACTATAGTCCAAATTCGATTACCTTAGGTACCTCGAAATAGGTCAAGTAAATACTCAAATATCCATATAATCCATTATAAAGAGTACTGATACATATATGAAGTAAAATGTTAGAAATATTAAAAACCTCAGATTAAATTATGGGGAGCGCTCTATCTAACCTTCAAATCCTCAGCTGTCCTTTCTTATAGAAGGTTTTATAGAAAGTACTAGCTGATTACCCGGTGTTGCCCGGAATGTTTCTTAGACTAATCTTCTTTTATTCAGAAAAAAATAAATTATAAGATCAAAATACTTTTACTTACTGGTTTTCAAAACACAATCGATCCATTCTCATTTTACAAATTCATTACAATACAAATTATTACAAAACACCATTTTGACTTTCACTTCCAGCAGCAAGAATAAATAAATTCTCGGATGAAATCACCCTTGAACAAGCAACGTAAAGTTGTCCGTTAGAGAAACAAATCAATCGAAACGTCACCAATCAGCTTAGCTCACCACTTCACCCTTAGGAGATTTATGGGTACTTAAACCCCATATGTGTAGAACTTATACTTACACAGCATCATGTCACTTATCTGAAAGGACTCGAAATATATGGATGAAATCCATCTTTTTTGATTACACATTTTTACATGACCCACCCTTCCCATTTCACCCATGAAGTACACTGAAACGAGCAAAAATAGGGGAAATAATTCGTAAAGTTTTTAAACTTTGTAATGAGGTATAGAATATAGTATTGTTCACAATCATTAACTCTCAACCACTTTTTCCGGAGCCACGCGCCCCTAAAAGCCACCGCTAAGGGGCATGTTCGCGGTTTTCGCCGTTTTGTTGCAAAACGGTCAGGGTTTCGAGAAAGATATTTATGTGAAAAATATTTATCATTAAATTTCCAATAAGAAAGGTACAAACCATTTTTGAGATAGGTGCATTGGTTCTCGTGCAATGAGCTCTTCTATCAGGGGGTAGTTTTCAAAATTAAAATTTATTCTATACCAAAAAATGATGCTTTTTGCATATTAAGACCTATAAGGAATTGTGTATCCAAATGTAGTCATATACTAAGCGAAACAGCTGTCTCAGTGCGTATTTTTACCGAAGAACTCGAGTTTCAGGACGAATAGAGGACGTCCGGGTATTCTGAACATATTTCGTCGATCAATCTCTGCGCGCACAGCGTTAATGTTTCATCTGCGCTTGGAAGTCTATGTGCTTGTTGTTGTGTCCCTGTGCTTCAAAATGTAAGGTTATCTAATTAACTTTTAATCTGTACGTTATAATCGACAGGAACTAAACGAGGAAAAATCTGCCTGATAAGCGGTAAGTATTGTAAACAGTACGGGTCTGTGGAGTTATTGCCCGCTTAGCCCCTGTACGTAATAATATAAGCAACCCGCAATACGTAGGTGTATGAGCTCGGAAATTGAAATACACTTACGACAGTCCGCATTCCAGTAGTATAGTTCGATGGTAGCACTGCGGCCGTTACCGTACTTGTTGCGGGAGAACTGCATGATTTCCCCGCGTAAGTGCAATTGCAAAGGGTACCGGACGAGTCGGGATAGGAGGATTCAACGAAAGAGATGAAGGATGCGTAACTAGTGTCATTCATTCCTCTCCTGAAATTCAAAATAAGAACTTCCGACGTTTGTGAGCACATACCACTCTACCAAACCTCGCTACGGCGGTATTCACCCTCTAAAATGCCCAACAGCAATTATAGCTGTGGAAATTCCACTCAATAGAATTGATCAGTTTGGAGTAATTTTTCATACAGGTGATACGTGGTTTCTTCTGACTTGGAAAGATTCTACACCAAATCTCAGAAAACCTCAGGATTCTCAGCCAGTAGCAAAGTTTGATATTTGCGGCACCCTTGGATAAGCATGAGGTGCAGTTGAGTCTTCACAGGGGTTCAATTATTCAATGTTATTTCTTGATAACAAACACCGAAACGTTACTTATTGAACACGCAAAAGGGTTGTCATAAAGCTTCAATGATACATGAAAATTATCGGTTGTATAAGTTATATCATAGCTCATTGACAAATTGAATAAAACAATTATTTTTTTCTTTCTATTTCTCGGCCCAATCTCAATAACCAGTTCATATTATAAAATTTGGGGTCAACAATACGGAGTATACAAATTAAATTCAACATTCTTTAAAAAAACTCACTACTCTTTCCCTTAATTCCGCGAAAATTATTTATGTGCGTGTATAAAATTACTCAATGTTGACCCTGTAATGTCCTTATCAAGGCAGGAAGTTTTACTCTATCAGCAAAAACAAATCCCAGACAAACAGGCTATTTCCAAGTCAACTCACAATTCACCCCAACTCTGAACGTTTTAGACCAGCTATTTCGAAAGCGACTCCTTATGCCTAATTTGAAATTCTTAAACATGTTGTTTTAAGGCGCAAGGCTGGAAATTCGCATTGGCCGACCAGGAGTCCCTCAATATTTCCCGGGAAGCGTGTTTGTACAGAGGGCGTGTGCCGGGCGTGTCCGACGTCGGGAGTAGTGGTGGCGGCGGGGGAGGTTGGGGAACTGTATAAAGAACGGACACTGTGAAAATACATCAACAAAGGAGCAAGAAACGAAAACAGTGACCGTCCGGGCGTCCGGTCGGCGGCGGGCGCGCGTCCGGTTTCGGGCGCGGCGGGTGCGCCGCCACCGTGAACCAGCCTCTTTCCCCGCTTTCTCCCCTCCCTCTTTGCCATCACTTAAACGGATGTACGCCGCACCATTTCCTCTTCTGGGGCTCGGGGTGTCGTCTTGCAAGAAACTAGCAAATGCTTCATTTTTGCGCGTGTATGTAGTACATAGAACATAATTCACGCTAATGTTCTAATTGTGATATCCAGATGTAGTCTACTGGTATTAAACACGCATAAAAATAGAAAACTGGTTATGAAAAATCTAGATCGTTTTATTTTATAATGCAGTATATATTCAGCACGTAGTAAGAGGAATCAAAAAATCATTGCGACGTTTTGATTTTAATAAATTTTGCCGACGTTTTGATTTTACTAAACATCTGCAGGGCAACAACTCAGTAAGTTAAAAAATTTCCGACAGGTTTATTTTTAAATTTTAGGAATTACCTTCAAAATTATTATCTACAAAAATTTGAATCAAATTCCCGAAGGCTTCGTTTTATCGTTGATTATAGTTATTTCGTTTCATAAGATTTTTAATTAAATTGAAACCTCGAATTAAAACTTAATTTTCAATGTCGTGGATAGTTTCCAGAATAGATACAAATACAACATTAAAAAAATAGATTAACGAGAAGTGCAATGCATTCTTATGAGTCACTTTTTTCGGATGCTCTCTAAATAGAACAAATTCTTTAATCTTAAACGATACGTTATGGTTTCTATTGTGATAAAGGGATCTACGAGTGTTGTAAAATACTGCTAAACCTTCAGGTGTTATGCGAAGGTCCAGGAATCTTTTCATCGCATAACTTTAACAACATATCTCTAACTCTTAATGAAACCAATCTTAATATAATAATCTCCTACAAAATTAAAGAAAAAATACAAAAGCAATGATAAGATTTGGTATATTTGTAAATATTAATTAGTAGTACGCCTTTATTTTAACAATTATGTTAATATCGATCAATGTAGACATTAGACCTCGTATTTCGAGGAAAATCCATCCATAGTTATTTCAGGGCTACAAAGGAAACAATTGCAAGAGCCAAAGTTTTTTTGCCAATTACAGTTATGCCCTTGAAGAGTTGTACTATGAAATGTCTTTTAAGGCGTTTCAGAATCATTTTTGCGAAGATCTGGTTAGGTAATCGTGCCATTAAAAACGGATACATAGTGGAAATTCCAAGTGAGAAAGACATAAATATACCTACATATGTTCCGGGTGTGACCCGTTTATGTCTAAAACGGATAATTTTTTAAAAGATTTTCCAGGGATAAGATATGCGCGCAACTTTAATGTTATCATGAAAATTAAAACAATATACCTCTGCTTAACCAATATTATTTAAATTAAAAGTTACTTCACAATGTTCTAGATCCCCGAACAATAACATAGATCAACAATTTAGCCAGTGTAAAAAGGAATTATTTTTGCTTTTCAATAGGCATACTCATAATTATTTCCGATAACTTGTTTTGAAAGAAAAGGGAAATTTTTCGAGAAATAATCTTGAAATATTATTTTTCTCTTTCCTCTTCATTTCTTCATCTTCTTCTTCTTCATTTCTTCATCTTTTTCATTTCTTCATCTTCTTCTTTTTCATTTCTTCTTCATCTTCTTCATTTCTTCACCTTCTTCTTCATTTCTTCACCTTCTTCTTCTTCATTTCTTCACCTTCTTCTTCTTCATTTCTTCACCTTCTTCTTCATTTCTTCACCTTCTTCTTCATTTCTTCACCTTCTTCTTCATTTCTTCACCTTCTTCTTTACTTCTTCACCTTCTTCTTCATCTTCACCTTCTTCTTCTTCACCTTCTTCTTATTTCTCTTATTCTTCTTCTTCTTATTATTATTATTATTGCCATCAGCATTATTATTATTTTGTTGTGCACTTGGTTTTTCTCTTTTCGAACAGGTAGTTGAGGTGGGCTTATACGCCAAACCGGAAGTAAAATTTTGTCTTAGTCGAGACTAAGAAATTTCCTTGTTAGGTGACATGTTTGCAACAACAAATTTCTGCATATCTGGCAGTACATTTCTGGTCAATGGCAATTTTGAAAGATGTCCTTTCAGTGTTTTGGAAATGATTCCATTTGCTTAAATTATTAGGGGAATAATTAATTGTTACATCACACCGCAAGCCCAGATGCGATGTGCGTATTTTTTTGGGTAGAAGCGGGATTCAACCATAAACGACAACCTTTATGGTAGAGTTCGCTGCCACCAGTTTGGTTTCCCCAAGCAATCAAACACACGTATAATAACAATAAAATAATAATAATAATAAATTTATTGTCAAAAAACAGTACAAACTGCGTATGACCACGTGGAGGGAAAAAAAACTAATTTACTCTCCGGAAGCAAGCAAGGGACCATCCCATCAATTCCGATCAAGGGCCCTAAGGCAGAGGCG
>NNCF01126338.1:361253-380738 GCA_002313205.1 Laupala kohalensis | reverse complement strand
ATATATACAGAAGCGGATGTCACGTGACTACACCCTCGCTACTGTACTGAGCACTCTACATCAGCTTGGTCACCCCTCAGCTTCTGATTCTGCGTCCCTTTTGGCTGACCATTATTTTTGGCGACCACTGGAATATTTCCTCCACACTCGCTTTCCTTCTGAGGGCGTTCATCTCAGTTTTCAGAAGGAGATAGGAACTGTTCAGCCTCTACACAATAAACGGGAAGTCTTAGTAGCGGTATTTTTCCTTATTTGGTGGCGACTGGCCCGACCCTTAATCTCCTTAGGAATTTCCGGCTAGCAAAATGCTTGAAAATGTTAATATTTCAAAAATCTATAAACTGCACTGGTCCAGATGTTACACCAATTCTTTTGAATTTCTGTCTTAAAGACCTGATATTTCTGAATTTTTGTTTGTTCTGGCTTTTTTAAATTGTTAGTGGAAGGAACAGCTACATCAACAAAAAATGTTTTTCTTTTAGATTTGTCTATTAATATTATATCTGTCTATTAATATTATATTATTATTATTATAATTATATGCACGATTATTAATTGACAATGGTATCAGACCACACACCCAGAGTACTGACTGACCGGTGATAAACCTGATCTAATTACAAACGAATTGATTTTTTAAAGTAAAATGTCAGAGCAATTATTGTATCACGCATTTTCAATGTCGCTAATTCGTTCTGAATTCTGCGACGCAAGTATATCCCGATTTAAATCATCCGCGTCGTAACAATGCGTCATCTAAAATGCGATGATTGGGTCCATTCGGGGTACCACTGAGCAGCAGCAAAAGCAACTCGATGGCAGTGCTGCAACAAATGCCCGGGGCTATTGGAGCGATGGCCTCGTGCGCTGCGCCGCCGGCCCATTGTCAGTCAGCGGCGCAGCCAGCCCTCGCCGCCACCGCCTCGACAATCGATACTTAGCCGCCATTTTGATTTACTTAGCAGCCGCGAGTGAGAGCGCGAGAGGGGAGTGTGGGCACGACAACGCGGCAGCGGCGGTGGCGGTGGCGGCAGCAGCAGGCGCGATATGCGGGAAGAATAGAGAAGAAACCTTGGAAAGGAATGAGCAAGTTTATTTACGAGAGTGAAAGGTGAAGAAGCGGAACGGGAAATGAAACCAGGAGGGGTATAGGCAAAGGATGCAAAAGAAGATGAAGATTATTTCGGGTCAAAGATTACGGATTAGCATATCTCAAATGTATTCTGCAGAGAAATCCCGGCGATAGATTGAAGTCATGTAAAGATGTATAAACAAAAAGTAAATCAATAAAAAAAAGATTATTTTTATCTAGATGGATCATACAAATATGCGAAAGTCACGGGGAATTGATGAGATAAAATCCTAATGAATCAGTTATGTAGATAATAAAATAGCAGTTTTGTAGAAAAAAAATATAATGAGAAATACTATCCATTAAATAATCAATAATTGGTGGGAGGGCTGAAAGTTATAGTCTACGATAAGAGAAAAGAAAAGAAGCTGACGCGAGGGAAGTTAGCGTCCATCAATTCTACTCTAAGTAAAAAATAACTCTTGCTAACGTACACTGTCGCGAAGATCTTTGCTGAAGAAGTTAAATCTAACATATTTTGATGAAATATCACTTCATAAGTCCAGAACTTACGCCGAACAATTTAATTATACAGACAATGCAGAAAGCGCAGAAAAGGAACGCGAAGAATGTGACTCAAACAGATGCGGCAGAAAAGAAACGGTCTTGGGGACAGCTTACTCTCAAATAATGACTCATCAGCAGCGGCGACCGAGGCAACGGCATGGGGAAGATACTTCGGTAAACATAGTTTTCTTCCCTTATTGTGTTTGATGGGAGGAGAAGCAACAATGGTCTATAAAGAGACTATAAGTAATAGTGATGTATGAAACCAGATGGATTTTTCTTCGTCATGAATGCTGAAGTAACAATGGCACAGAGTGCATTGAGAATATCCTCCGAACCCGAAGAGTGACGGCGGAGGCGGTGACTTAGTGTGTCCCCGCGGGGAAACAGGAGAGGGGGCGCTGAACTCGTTGTAAATGCGACTTCGGCGGCGAGCTCGGTTCCCCCTTCGCTGGGCACCCGCCCGACACGCCCCGCACCATCACACTGGGTGGAAGGGTAAGTGCTCGCTGGGTAGAAGGGATGGCAGCGTGAGCGAAGGGCGCGGAGGGCAACCGACTGGCCAGTGGCGGCGGTGGTGGTGGCCGATGCGCACGTTGCCGCGCGCAGAGAGAGGCCGAGCAGGGGCAAAGGTTAGGCGGCGAAGCAAGCGCACGCCTGCGGGGTTAAGCCCGGACAGCCCTCGCAGCTAGTTCGCGCGTCCGCAGCTCCTCGAGTCGTCTCTTCGCGATGGTCACCAGAAAGTAACGATGACTATAACGAGTCAGCAGAAAAGACTTAATAGCGACGTCCCTACAGACGTTTCAACGGTTTTGATCTCGAACCTATCCTTTACGGAAGTTAAATCCACCAACTCAATATGAAGTATTCAATATCAATATTAAGGCACATTAGTAGAGATACTAACTTCTATCATTATTAATATTTAACATTAAGTGTGATAGCAATTTAAAGGAACAGTTCATTACGCTTATCCAGGAATACAACATCTAAAAATAGCTAACCTCGAACAAATTCCAATAAGCGACTAAATCATCTTCTAGTAAAAAATATTTTCCCCTACAAATGTTTAGCCTCAGTAGATAACTAAACTCTCAGAGAAAAATTTGTTTGCCTGAAGCAAATCCCAAAATTCTACTCGTATCCAATGAAAACACAGTTTAAGCTAAGTGTGAGACGTAATCGAAGCGTGTACTTTATTTGAGTGTTGAATCGCTGTTGAAATGTTATGTCTGCTTTGATACTAGACCGGGCAGTAGATCTGTAGAGTTTTCATCTATCCTCTTGGACAATATCCATTAATTATCATCTTTTTGGATATGCAAAGGATCACTCTTTCTTATACTCGTATTTACCATTTTCTGTAATTCGTCATACGCCTCAACATTCTCAAAATAATGCTCCAACTTTTAATTTTTTATATATATTTTTTGTTTACAATTTCATCACACAATTGTTTTAGAGAAATAGTGTTATTATTACAAATATTTAGTAAATAGATCGCAATAATCAGCGGAAAAAGACTTCATTATTATTGAAACTGGCGTCACGCGTGTTCAATATGAACTTACAAATCGTCCGCCGGAATGGAACATTTACGAAAATCGTCGATTACTCATCGTGATATGGTGTATTACAAAAAGTCCTTATTGGTGTAAGTATACCCGCATATAAACATGCAGATAAACTACACTACGCGTGATTTTAAAAAAATCAAATATTATCCATTTTTGTGCGGAGCTCAAGTTTGCAAATTGGCCTTCCGATTTATAAATGTACTCGTCAAACACCGAACACTTATAAATATCATCGGAAAAAACTTCAGAATACATCAGATCTTGCAATGTAACGTTGATACATACCAAATCAGTATCGCTGTTGACATATTAGTTTCCGTAGTTGCGAGAAAAATCGATTTCAGATAATCAAGTTCAATTCCCAGTTGCCTTGAAATCTTTAGCAGAGAACAGAAAATGCATGTTTCTGTCAGTGACACGATCTCCTAAACGGTGGCGTGACATTTCGATAAATCATTCTAGCCACCATTTGAAAGTCAACTGTTTCCCAACTTTCAATGTAAAAAATATTCCTAATATTTGAACAAGAGTCTGCAATATCGGGGCAAGTACAAAAAATGGTAAATGAACGCAACCAGCTTCAGACGCATAAATGCAACCCACTATACTTACAAGTCTATCTTCTATTTACTGACCGTTCATAGTTGGCACGATGCATATCGATGAAACGCGTTTCATGAAACGTTTTTAATGAAATCAAACTCATTTAAATACATTCGAATATTCACGTCAATTTTCATGCAACGCATGTTTCATTAAACGCGCAAAGATGGTTTCATGAAAACGCATTTCATACAACGGAACGATTCTATTGGCCTTTAGTGAGAAATAACGAGTTCAAATAAAGCTGAAACTGATGTTCGGAATCTAGAATTCAACTCAAATAAAGCTAGAATAAGTGGTGGAGAAGTATACGTGAAAGTAATACTAGAAATATACGTGAAAGTAATACTAGAGAAGGAAATTTTTTTGTGACTAAATCAGAGACTACGAATTGATGGCCCGTGAGAAGAGTTTTTGTACTTCCCCTAATTTTGACATTAATTTCAATTTCTATTAATTATCAAATACAAAATTATGTCATAAGATATAGGGTTTCATAAAATGAGATTTCATCGGTGTACACGTCCTCATGAAACGCGTTTCATCGAAGTGCAACGCGCCTTACTTGATAGAGTGGGATTAATCAAATCCAGGTCTTATACTATTCGCACATATAGAATCATTGGCTCGCGTTGTCACATGGAAACATCCCTTCAAAGTACCTTTTCACGTCATATTCGAGACATCGAACCTTCTCTTAGTAATAGTAATATTACTAAGAGTTTTCAGTCCAATTCTACCCGTTGGAATTTTTCTATTGTAGAACAAATTGTTTTGATGTCAACCATAAGCGTACTTGTTCACGAAGTAACTAAAATTCGCTGCTTCAACATGAATTTCCCACCAAATCAAACATAAGATTATCAGATAAAAGTTTCAAATAAAATTTTAAATTCGACTCGTCGACAATTTTCTAGCTTATACCTTTCCTCTGCTCCAAAGATAAAAATTCTCCTCACAAGACAACTTCATGTCAGCAGTTCTGGAGAAGTATGATTTCGGTGTGAAACATATTATGGGATACAAATTGAATAAAATACTTTGATGCACGCTTTTACAAGCCGATATTTTTTTTTCAACTGTGTGAAGTAACAGAAATTTCAAACCATTTTAAGGAGATTTAATAGCAATTGGTGGAACAAATGTACCTACTCGTACTTATTTTCAAACATTTTGAGAGCGCTTTACATCCCCGCAACTTCCTCGAACAATATTTTAATGGCGTTTGTATGGTTCAAATAAACGATGGAAAAAAATATTTTTCAACTTCGCTACTATATTCCATTAATTTTAGTAAGATAACACAATACATTACAATTATATTTGAATTAAATTACAATTGACTACATACTGGGCAAAATAAATTTTAATTTTCAAATATACGTTCTTCCTGTAACACACCATGTTTCACGCAAAACTTTCTTCTAGAGGTCGTTGAGGGGAATTAGTTTTTAAAGTTTTGTTATAATGAATCTTGTTTATGAGACTCGTGTAAGGAAGATCTCCTTACACGTGTTCTTGCTGCAGCAGAAATGATTCATAGAATCACGTGTGTCAACTAAGTTTATCAATGGAGTCAATTTTAACCATGGTCGTGAATTGGTTTACGATGAGATACTTGAGTTGGTCTAAAGCTATCGAGCAGAAAAGTGAATTAACTTTGATGATGCTGGGCTATCTGATGAGTGCCACAGCGTCTTTCCGCAAGGGTACAAATAAGTATATCATTATGAAACCAGACGCGAAAATTTTCATCTGATTTGTTTTTAAATTTACAATATAGGATCGTATTCGTGTGCCAAGTATCGACCATTAAACTAAGAACTGCAACATAGTTCCCGAGCAATCGCCGTTCTTCGTGAGCGACTCCCGTCACTATCTCCGCCCGTTAAGCTAGTGCCCACCAGTGGGCAACTGACTTCCACCCTCAGACGGTATTCGCACAATCATGGCGGAATTGACTCGACTGCTCCTGACGGCCTCGATGGCGAGTGCGGGTGGCGGGGCAAAGACGGAGGTAGGAGCGCGCGAACGTCGTCCAGGGAGATGCATCCCCGCGCGACACTCGCGTCCTAATCTTCCTTACCCCGCGAACGTTCCCGGCGAACGTCTTCCGCGCGGAAACGCTACGGAGAAAGGGGCTGGCGGGGCGCAGAGGAAGGGAGAGAGAAACAGAAGGTCGAGAAGAGAGGAAAAGGACGGTGGGAAACATACTGCAAATATGTGAAGGAAAAAAAAAGAATTAAGGATACGAAGGTATACATAATGTATCATAATTAATGAAGGAGGTTAAGAAAACAGTAGGAATGTTGTAATTAGTGAAGGAAAGGAATGGTGAATAGTAGCAGAGAAAATAAGGTGAATATGACGTTATCTGCAGAGACACGAACAAGAAAGTTTACAGGCGATATTAAATTACATGATGGGAATGAGAGAAGCCAGAAGAAAGAAAATAAAAATAAACATATAAAAATAAAGAAATAAAAGCAAAATTAAGAGCTGGAGGTGATCTTGGAAAAATAATGGTATTGCTTGAGTCAAACTCTTATAGGAAGAAGTATAAATTTGTCTTTAGCAAAAAAAAGTGCCCATAAAATATATATATATATATATATATATATATATATATATATATATATATATATATATATATATATATGAAATTCTTTGAATGGAAAAAGGAATACCTTATTATGAGTCTTTTTTTAATTCTTGAAATACATTTCCTATCGAGATATAAGTTCATGAATGTAGGCCTAGGACCACTGACAAACTAAGAAAAAAATGTACAATTAGACTAAAGTAGAGCTGTACATTTAAAAATAAAATATGTAAAATTTAAAACTATCAAACATTTGCATGAGTAATGTTACTAGAAGAACTATTTTAAATTAATTCAAAAACGTTTAACTTAATACTGCATAAACTATAAAACTGTATAACTAAGTTGTTTTATCACACCGTTTTTTTTTCAGCATTTTATTTTGTTTCCAAGTACTAAAATTTATACTTTTAGATTATTACTCAATTCATTTGGAAGTTTATTGAATCGGGAAAGGGATCTATAAGTGTCTTAATGTAATAATGGTTTAGTAATTCAATAAAATTAGCCAACAACTTAATACATTAATTCGCAGAACATAAAAATGCTCAAACATAACTTCATGTAAAATTCATGAATAGAAACAATCTCAAGTTTCCTTATTGTTCAGAATATGGTCCAAAAACATTTGCTGCATATTTGATTATTACTAAAATGTGACCCAAGGTGAATTCCAATGTGAATTGAAATGTGGACCAAGATGGTATTCCGGAAGATAAGGTGTTCTTAAAAATCTGGGCAAATTGTTGGAAATCACAAAAAATATATGATTATGAACAAACATAAAAATTAAAAATTTAAAAGCGAAATACATGAAGATATGGAGATTCAATTGATATCCAAGTCGAAAATTGGTGTTACAGAGCGCGAAGAAATATACGATTAAAATATGACACGCATAAATGACACAGAGTGAAAATAGCGACACGGAATATCATCTTGTAGAGAATTTCATGTAACTTTGTGATAGTATTATTTAACTCCGTCCTATCTATTTGTTTTGTTTCAACGTGAGAAGTGAATAAATTACTGCATACAATATAACACGACAGCCAATTGTACGTACGTCCACAAAACAGACGAGTATTATGAAGAATTAAAATGAAATATTTATTACATGAGTCGCCTGAATGAGACGAGAGTGAAGTAATAAATACATACTTCACTTCTCACGTCATCACTAAAAGCTCACAAAGGAACATAATCCAACGAAACCTGCTTGGCAGTGGGGACAATTATTAGTTGGACTGCTTATTGATTCAGCTTTGGAATCCATGACATCGTAAACTATACTGAGAAAACTGAGTAGAAACATTATCAAGATAATCCAAGGAGAGAGAAGGATGAGGTAAGGTTGGATGACCCGGAGCTGGTACAATAAAATGCTTCAGGGACTAATTCAAGCAGAGGAGGATGGCAAAGGTGGGGAACGGGTATTTACGCCTTCTGAAAGATGAAAAATGAACAAAAATTTAATATCGTATTAGTGTAATGTTAGCATAATGAATTTTAATACAACTCTTATTTATAATAATTTGGTTTAATCCAGAAGAACAGTCCCACAGAAAACTGAAAAATCTTAAAACAAAACAAATGAGGCATTTAACTCTGTCGTGCGCAATATAGAGAAAATATTGCAATAACGTTATGCAAGTACTTCATTCAAAAAATTCGTTTTTCAGAATTCCGCCAGTATTTTTATTTTGGAAACAATTGACTCGATTTCATTTATGTCTTGTATAAAGTTTCCGATAGTTTTCCCCCATTCCTAAAATGAATTTCTGGATCATAAACAGAGCTCGAAAAATTTCAGATTTTTCTCAAAATTTACTTGGGGACATTTTCCAATTGTTCGGTGCTATGCCACTAGTACATTAGTAACCGATCTCTTTTGACAGAAATTCTCAAAAATCCCGTGCTCTAGTATAAATTACAATAAATTAAACCACTGACGACGACTCATTTTTCTCGTTTAAGGTAGATAAATAAAACAAAATTTGAATCCTTCACCTACGGCATCCTGTTATTGGGTTAAAAGTTCGTCAAAGTACATAATTTAAATCTGAATGAAAATGAGGGGCGAATACGACAGGACGCTCGTACACATTGGTGAACTACTAACTCGATAGCTGAACGTTATTTAATTGTGGTTCAAATTTTGTTTTATTCATCTACCTTCGACGAGAAAAATGAGCTATCACTAAATAATGTAACGTAAGTAGTTAATTACATCGCAATATGAACCATGAAAGAGGATTTCTCATAATTGCAGATATGCATAATGAGAGGAACACAAGCTATGGCAGAACCAAAGGTCTCTAAATCGATTCACAAACATGAAGATATTGAAACAGGACGTCCGAAACGCAGCGAGAAACTAATTTTCCTTTCGAGAAGCTCTAACAAGATAAGACAGTGGATTGTGTCCCTAATATCAATATGTCCCACATAAAAACCCTCATGAAGATACTTCCAAGAAGTCATTCAGAGAAGACCGAGCAAAATTTACTCACCTCTTATTGGTATCAAAGTGGGCAGTAACGGATCGAGATAATTTTTTAATCAAATTAATGGTATCGTAGCGAATTACCAAAGGAACCCGTGATTTTTTTCTGTCTAATCCGAAAATTATTTACCTTCGCGATATTTTGTTATTATTCGTACGAATGAACTTTGAATTCAACTAATTATATGATTTGGAAACAGTAGTAAGTGTAAAGCGTTATATTATTGGAAAAATAATTGTCATCTCTTCTGGGGTATCTATTCAATCCAATTAGGATTATGGGCACTCAATTGGCTGTTTGATGATCAGAGTCGTAAGCTGGAGAAAGAGTTCGCGACCAAAAATCGTTTCGTGCCAAAGAACTGAAGGGCAAAGGATCTCTGAGTGAAAGGAAGTTGGCCGACAATGAGCCTTTGGAAGGGAGTAGCCTTCGGACTGAAAGGTGTAAGGGAACAGAAAATTGGCTGAGTTCTTTGCGGAGCTCCGAAGCGCAGAATAACATTGTGATGAAAGATGAGTCGTGTCAGTTATATGAATTATTATTCACAATTTGTAAGATTTTCTTCCTATTCACTTAAAAATAAGATGAAAAGCCACATTGCTATAAACAAATTTCCCTCATTTTTGTAAATATATGTTTCCTTTGAAAAGAACTTCCTTCATGATCATTTCGAGAAAATTAAATGTACTAATAAATTATGAGGAACTCTATGATACTTGCGTTGATTTCTACATTTCTATCGCCATTTAAAGTATTTTTGAGTTCACTACCAAAAGATCGCTTTCTCAAAAAAAAGACATTAGAAATTTTAAACTTTTCTATCTCTTTCGAATTAAGAATAACTTAATCCATTCCGACATATTTCCATCAAGTTAAAGATAAATACGTTTTACAATAAAGTATGGTGATTTATAGATGAAAAACTAATTATTTATAATCATTTATAATTAGTAATTATTTATAAAATAGACACACAGAAGTCACTCACACGTTGGCAGAAACCATTCGGTTTTCACCTTCACCAATCAGGATGATACGGAAAAAATTCTGCTTTATTTCGTTCCTGGAGACAGTCTCTGTGTTGGAATAGAAAATGAACCAGGTATTGGTGAAATTTTTTATCTTCAACTGTTTTGCTGTTATATATTTGACCCTGTATGAGTAGAGGATCCTGGAGATCATATATATCATTTCGAAAGTTGTCATCCACAGTATGTCAAACGTTCTCTACTTAATGCCCTACTAATCCGTGGCCAAGGATTTGGAAAAACCTTAATATCAGTATCTCAATCAGTACCTAATCAAATTATGTGACACTCCCCTAAAGTTATCGGAAAATTTTGAACTACCTATAAACGATACATAAAATCCCGTGGTGCAAAATGGCTTGCGAAGCCCTTCTATGGACAATTCCCAAATTTTCTACAGGATGCCAATGTTGACAAGGGAGTATCAACTTTAAGGCTGAAACACGGCCAACTCCACGCAGAGACTGAAGGGTTTATGTGTGCTTTACAGGATCAAGCAATCACAACTAGATGTCACAGAAAAGAAATTCTGCATGAGAATGTCGATGGATTATGTAGAGCATGCCACACCTAGAATGAAACAATGCATCACATTATTTCGGGTTGCCAAGTACTCGCCCCTCTGGACTACACCTGCAGACATGATCAAGTAGTCAAAGTAATTCACAAACAGCTAGCTAAAAAGCTTTAACTTGGTTGAAACAGTTCCCCCTATTATAAATTCGATCCACCACTTGTCCAGGAAAATAGAAAGGTTACTTTGTACTGGGATAAGCAAATCATTACAGACAGAACAGTAGATCATAACAAGCCAAGACATAATGTTAATAACAAATCTAAAAGAAATACTTTTATTATTGATGTGGCTGTTCCTTCCACTAACAATTGAAAAAAGACAGAAAAGGTAGAAATTCAAAAGATCTGGAAACAAAATGAAGTAGTAATTATTCCCCTTTCAGCAACTGGAGTCATTTGCAAACACCGAAAGGGTATATTTCAAGATTGCCAATGACTAGAAATGCACTGCCACAAGTGCAGAAACCTGTTTTATTACAAACATGCCACCTATCAAGGAAATTTCATTTGATAAATTTGATTTCCGGCTTGGCGTATAAGCGCACCCCAACTAGCTGTTTGAACAGAGAAAATACATTGCACAACAACAAAAATAATTATAATGTGAAAGAAGCAATTAACTAGCACACCTGAAGATGTCTCGCATCAGAGACGAAACATTATATTTTATTCATATTTAAAGTGCTTTTATAAAAATTGTTTCGCTAAATTGTGAAATGAAGTGAATGTATCTTAATTTTTATTTTAAATCGAATTGTCAGCTGAAAATTAAAGTCGTTTGTTTTATATTATTTCCATTTATTCATATTTGGTGAATATTATATTAAATTAGTTTTTATGTTTTTATTTTTTTATTTACAGCACACTAGACTCTAGATTCGACAAATTTAATAAAAAATTTAGTAAAAGAAATTTGTTTCCAGTGATCATTATACGTGTTGCGCATCTAAAATACACAGAATCTACTAGAAATAGTACAAACAAGAAATACTTTGTGAACGATTCCGATCTGAATTGTGTCAGAGAGCAAAAACAATTTTCGAAGTTTTCTGTGTAGCCGAAACCGTAACAAGAACAACACAACTTTCATAAATATTACCTTTAAATCAAATGCATCAAATAATTAACAATTATTAATCTGGTATTATTAATAACAACAATTATTCACTAAAGTTATTAATATGGTATTAATTTTATGAAATTGTTAATATTAATTTTATCAATTTGTTATTATTAATTTTACTAATATGATATTATTAATAACAATAATTATTATATTATTAATAACAATAACTTCAAGCTTATTGTAAAATATGAACTTCAAGCTTATTGTAAAATTTTATGTAATCTAAAATAGAAATCTGGAAAGTACTGATAATTCAACTCTGATGATGATGCTAAACAGCATCGAAACGTCGGCAATATTACAATAAATGTTAATAAAGTGAAGTTAAGTGAAAGTGATTGTCTATAATTAAAAAAACCGCATATTCAATTTACATAATTCAGTAAGAAGACAATCAGTGGAATAGTCAATTTCAAAATGAAGAGAAATATTATCTTCTGTTCTGAACTGGTTTTGATCAGTATTAAATTTGCAATGACTTTTCTAAGGGTTCGAGGGTGAATTATTTCCATTCGTATTCCTTCGCTCTAAGGAATTCTTCCCCTCCGAGAAGAAATGATCCGTCGCAGGCGACTCGCAGTGGAGCGCAACTGGCGTGGCGCGGCGGAGGCACAAGGCCAGCACGTCCCTCGCGAACCGTTCGCCGGCGCGTCGGCGGAGGGACGTTGGTGGGCAGACGCGGTTGCAAATGTTCCCCGGAGCTCCCGTGGGGAAGCACCGCTTCAAGAGTGTGGTGTCGAGGGGAGAACTGAGTCGTCCAGGGCGGGGGTGGAGCACATCATTCTGCACGCGAGGACTCTCCCTCCGCGAGCCGCGCGTGCGAGTGGACGTGCGTGCCTCCTCACCCCACGCTTCGCGCCTGCACTATCCTCAAGGTATCCGACCTACGGGGCAACGGTTTATTCAACGATTCACTACATCGGTTGAATGCGAAGTCTAATTTACTGGCAGTACTGATGTAAACTTATCTTTTTGTTGCCAAAAATCAACTAAATTACTGGAACAATCTTCATGATTTGGGCAAGGCGGTAGCTTGAAATCCAGAGATGAGTGTAGGTTATTCTACATCATAAATTTAACATGTCTTACGATTATGTTTATTTTTATTTGAGAGAGAGGGAGAGAAATAAACAATTGATATACATATTCGATCGCAGAATAAAAACGAATCTTATAAGAACAACTTTAAAAATAGGGAAATAATAGTGTGTTTATATAGTCCCTGTAGTCCTCTCCACCATTGGAGTCATCCCTCACTGTCTACATCTGAGCATCAATCTGCTTCAACTCTCAAAAAAAATATTTTTAACTTAACAAACAGCAGCCATCCTTAACACAATCAGAAGATTATCCAATAGTAATATCATTTGTTGTGAGGATGCTCGGTATACCCCGCCCCCACCTGAATCCAAGCAAAGGTTGTGAAAATAGTAACAGAATATAGCAATAATATAAAATAATAATAATAATGATAATAATAATACAGAAACAAAGAAAATATGCCGACATAGCATATAGTATTAAGAACCAAGTAAACAAAGTTCATATTCTGCCCTTATTCGCCCTAGCACAGGGTTCATACACAAGAACCTACGTAAAAACCTCGTAGACCTAGGGATCAAGAAGGGAACTGTATACCTTATCCAGAAGTCAGTCGTGTTTAACACCTGCCTCATTGTCACGAACATCCTAAGCATTGATCTTTGAATAAATTTACTCATTATTGCTTCGAACTGATCCCGCAATTGATGAGGAACTTGAATGGACTGTGATAGATACACAGAAAACCAACAATAATAATAAAGATAATAGTGAATATTTCATGTATATTTGTTCTCCACATCCATGGCTGGACAGAAAATCTTTGATCCGTTAATCGTTCATTATCGAAGTAAACATTTGGCATCACTTTTTAACTCTTAAGTTAATTTCCAAAACCATGAACAGTTTTATTAATTTCCGTTACATTCAACTTCAGTTGACGTAAGTGTGTTAATTTCTTAAAGCATTACGGGTCTAGACAGAAATTGGTCGTAGCTCACATCGTCGGAACGGACGAATTGTTAATGCTCAAGGCTATCCGGGATGCCCGTTCTTCCCAGTGAAACGTCGGTTCATGCTCAATATACTTTTGTCTCGATGAATGATACCATTGTCAGTACAACTTAATACGTCAGTGCGGTCTGAGAGTGGTGGCGATTAGGCGGAGGAGAGGGGGGATAAGTCGCCCCGCCACATTTTTAAGAAAAAATAAAAATTTCATTTTAACAGTATAAAACTGGGAATTATAAAAAAATTATATTATCCTTGATGTGGTAATCACCTAATTGTCTTTCCTTTGATTTATTTCATTATTTAAAACATACTTAGTGAAAATATGCAGAAAATATCATGTGATATGTATAGCGCCGCGGTCAGTAGTGGAGACTTGCACAGCAGTGTGTAGAAAGTGACTTGAGGGAAGTACATTGCAGGGTTTCCATCGTTGGCCAATCTGCTGAATCCGAGTCCCGCCGCTGTTCCCCGAAGATTCTTTCTTCTGAGAACGATTTATTTCTGACATTGGACAATACAGTTTCGAATTGTTTTGCACTTGAAAATATTATTTTAGAGTATTATCTGTACCATCATCTTTTACGTATTAATGAAGGTGCGACATTAGCTATTGCCGTAAAATCTGGGTTAAGCATTGAAATGTCCACATGTTCCGATTTTCACTAATAGGTAGTGTGTTTCATTAAGAAGTTTAGATATCGATCTTGCAGATATTTGGACTAAATAAGCAGATCAGGGTCGCTCCTAGCTATTTTGTCGCCCCAAGTAATTCAAAATTTTGCCGCCCTCCCAGTGTTGGAGTAACGTACACCCCGCTTGGTAGGTAGCACTTTCGGTTTTTCTGGTAAAGAACCTAAAATGTCGGGTACAGTTTGTATGAAATGAAATGCTCTGCAGTCGATCTCGCAAATGCATGGGGAGTCATTAAACAATTTCAAGACAAAAATACGCGATTTGAAATGAATGAATAGAAAAAAACGCAAGAACAAATTTACCTATATAAACTACTAAAATACCATCTAAAATCCTTTAATTTTATTTTACGTTGAAAAATTGGCATTTTGGGTATCGAGACCTCTTTTTGGCAAAACAGAGTACTTTATTTGTCCGAATAACGAATGTCCTTGCCGAAAGTTGTTGAATGTTAGTTGTCAGTTTTTGTATGAAAAGTGAAATAAAAGTAAAAAATAAAAATTGTGTTTCATCGGAAAAAATATATTCCTAATTTCTGGGAATGTTTCAAAATTATCGTCAAATTATTTTATAAATTGTCAAATATTTTCATATTTCATATCAATAGTCCGGTAAATTTTTTTTCTGGGGGGTGCGACCGGAAAACGCTACGCCTCGGTCTCCTCCTACATTCTGAATTGAACTTGGAAATTCATGTTGCCAAATAGATTTTTCTCAGCTGATAGGTAAAACACGTAAACTGTTTGTATTATAGCAGAACAAACAATGACATCAATAGATTGATATTATGTACATTGATTTTTTAATAAAATATATGACTAGATTTTTTAATGAGACCATGCGTGTTTTCCAATATTTTTCATAATAAAACATAAGTATTAAGTGAATATTACAGTTCATAATAATAATAATGTTACTAGTCAATATTTTTGCCCCTCCTCCCCTATTTTTGACTCCCAATCGCCGCTACTGGTCTGAGATTCTCATGCCATGCGTCGTTGAAAAGGAGTGAAATTGGAAAGCAGTCCTTAAAGGTAGATAGAAAAACATCGGGTGATTGTACGTCGCAGGAACAAGGCATACTCAGATAAGGTGATAAGAGCCATGGCCAGGTAATTAAACCGTAGGTTCAAGGACTCCATTTCGCGAATGCTTTACAAAAAGCAAAAGGATTCAGTCATTTGGCGACTGAATCCCTCTCCCCACTTCAGCTCTCACATTCAGACTCTTGGACAGACCTTGAATTCAAAGGCTACAAAGTGAACGAACCCGAATAGAAAAAAATTACTATTATTTAGTTGACGATCATAATTCATTTGCGTTCAGTGGTTTTGTTGTTTTTACAACGTAACTGAACTCCATATTACGTCCACGAAAAACCTCTTAGTTGCATTTGATGGTGTCCACTGGAACAGAAGTAGGGTTAGGCAGGACAATTATAAACAAGTTTTGAATTGTTTTCTTTCATGCCTCAATTTCAATGTTCTTATTCATAAAAGAATATATTTTGATACTACAAGAACATGAAGTGTGTTTTTCACACTTCTTCCCTGTATGTCCATGAGTAAGAACATATTCAGTACAACGTGTCTTGTGGTTGGCTCTAAGTATGTTACTTTCCCCAAAAGATTGTCTTCCATATTTTAAAAATATTTATCGGAATATTCTGCTCTTCTTAACAATTCGCTTTTGTTTCTTCGGAGATAAATCATCTTTTATTATATAGGTAGATACAACCACATATATACAAACCCTATCTACAGAAAAAATCTGGGGGAAAATGAGTGGAATATAATTGAATTGTACAAAATGTGATTAAATACACATAATTCAGAAATACACATTGATTGTACGACAAAACTTTGCGAAACTAGTTGCAAATAACTATGTTTACAACTACTCCGACTCCACAAAACAGTGGGGTAAATGTAAACAGAGAACTGTGGGGCCTACAAATTTGCTAGAAGTTTATACGAATGATTTTCTGTTACCGTTATACATTACTGACAATAATGTACAACAAACATAATATAAATTTCAATAAGTTACCTACTGCAGAGCAATAAACGCAGTGCGGTAATTTCTAATTTCAATCTTCTGGATTACTCAATTTTCGTAAGGTTGTATTCCAGTAAGTGTAGGGTTCAAAAGCGCGAAATTGCTACATATTTCATCCACAAAGTCACTGACTTCTAGTTTTGACTATATTTTAGTTTCCCTGACTCACACAGCGTCGCTCAGTTTACATTTACCCCTTGTTTACAATTATCTCACCTGACTCTATCGCAGGGTACACGTTAATACTTCTTAGATAAAAATTCTAATATGTTAATGTTCATGAAGGAGAACACGCACAACATATTCTATTTCCACGTCAAATACAATAAACAAGAAGTACTATAAATATTACGACAAATGTGGTAATGAAATAATTTTGAGTTTGCCAAACCATATATTACTTGACGATTTGACGAATGTAATACTTAAAATATTCAATGAACTTTTAACGTCAAACTTTAACTTCCGTTAAAATTTAAGCAGCTAACGCTTTAACGATTAACGTGGTTAAATTATTGAGTAACAGAGTGATGGTTAACAAAGTTAAATTTCAGATTAACTTGGTCCCCCTCTGTCCACATCGCATTCGCAAGGAATAAATTACGAGTGTGATATGTTAGTCCTCATTCTTTAGTTTTTATATTATGTATTATTATTGTTTGTGTTCTGCTTGTTTATTCCATTGACTATAAATTTATTACATAATGAAACATTGTAAATTTATTTAGTAGAGCTTAAATTTTGAACACAACTCTATAAAATTTCTATCTGTGTTTCTCAATGACAGTACTGCTGCACCAACGATAACAACCGCAACTGTCATTTTTTTCTCTCAAAAATGGTTTATATTACGTTATGAACATAGTCAGCGAAATAGGATATATTAGTAACATTGCCATAAAGTTTACAGTATATTCCACAAATAAAAAAAAGCATTACTACTGTATCTGATTATTTTAGGTTGCTTCCTAGCCATATATACTCTATTAGTCATTCCACCTTATATATCTAAGGGCTCTAATGACCATGATGTTGACGAGTCCTAAAGCCCCAATAAAAAACTACCTTATATTTATAGCATAACACAGAAATTCATTACTTCAACACTGTTGAAGTAAATAAAGAAGTAGAACGCAAGATCCCGTAACTTGTTGAAAAACTTGAGTGGTGTTTTTCTCGCGATTATATTCGGTGCAGTAACGGTGGTTATTCTTGGAGCGGCATTTACGAACTATCCAAGCTGCCGAAGCTTTCGTTTTCATTGATGACCCTGTCTTATCTCACAATCAGATATAGGTGGGGAATGACATCAAAAGTTGTTCCTGTGACTAATAACAGCGATTGATCCGATTGATCCTAGTCATCTGTTGCGTTTGCTCTCTCTTTGTTTAAAAAAACATAAACTCCTTTACAATCCTATTTTATTAAGCTAGCAATAATTGTATATATGGCTGAAGATGAGACAGGCGAGAAATTCGTCTCGAGAAAAGTATTCCATGCTGCAACAGCATATTAATCATTTTTACTACAATCTTTTTGGACTTCATCCATCGTCTTTACCTGTTTATATCTTCACAACAGGTTTATTTCCGATTTGCAACGTTTCGGACGTTCTGTTAACAGCCGTCTTCCAGGCGTCCAGCAGCATGAGTATTCGAACCAGAGTACCTTGGTTCTTACGGCGAGGACGGCGACTGCGACCCGGTGGTTTATCCTCTTGCGTTGTGCTGCTCTAGTATTAATACTCTTTATTACTGGCATCCATAGGGGATGTATGTCGATTGAAAGTTGACTTACTGGATTATTAGCCAGGCGGATCTATGTAGCCTCCTTGATTTTCCGTATTTTTTTGATCGCTTTCTCTGGCGATGGGGAGGCCTTTTCCCATAGGATGCGACGTCCGTTTTCCCAATATAATATAACATCGACAAGAATAGTACATATTAATATTTCAATGAGCTCTTTGCATTATTCGATTTATCGCTAAATTATAAGCACCCCACGTATTTTAATGTAATGTTTTTATTTTTTCTCGTTTCTTTATAAAATGTTGTTTTTATCTAAAGAAGAGAACACATGTATTTCGAATTTTTGGATACTTCAACGTCTTAGACAATTCGATATTTTCACAGTTTTCAATCATTCAAGTCCGAGTTGTTATCCAAGTCCGAGTTGTTATCCAAGTCGGGGTTATCCACGTCCGACTTATTGGGAACGAGACCGTCATTTCAGGAACAAGACGTGTGGCTGGGTGCGAATAATATGAGAAAGCTTTGAAGATGAAAATTTTAGATTGGAACTAAATGATTCCAATGAGCAATGAAGAAATGAGTATTGTTCCAGAGAAATTACAAAACTACTAAACACTACTTTCATACCGTAGACTGTTATTTGAACTCTAAGAAATGAAATATTGACCCAGAAGTAAAGAACTACCTCTCAGAATGTGGAAAGAAAATTGTCGTGCATTTACAGGCGAGTGTGTTTCTGTAGCGCTACCAAAACACAATTTTGCCAGAAGAGCGCACTTAAGACAGACCGCCCCTTTGACTCTCCGCTTAAAACCAACACCAGGGGTAATACAACCTCTCAGCACGAATCTGTTCACGTTTTACAGCTGCTCCCAGCTAACGCTTTCTTGAGACGTACTACGGCTCAGGAAAATCCTTTGGTCGAACTACCGTCCTCTTACTATTCATCAGCTCAGAGCAACCCGAACACACTGCGTTTCCTTTCGGAAACAGTTTCTGTCTTCAAAGAATAACGCTACAATTTTTATTCTTTTTGTTTATTTTCATCCAGACAAATTAAAATTAAAATATTAAATGAAAATATGTGGAAACAAGGAAGGGGGAAAAATGAAACAGATAAAGAAATCTTCAATCTTACGACAAAAGGAAGTAATATAACGTAGTGTGATAAATAATTTAACACATTATATATATATATATATATATATATATATATATATATATATATATATATATATATATATATATATATATATATATATATATATAT
>NNCF01126338.1:254958-361132 GCA_002313205.1 Laupala kohalensis | reverse complement strand
AGAGACAGGGGTAAGGAAGGGTGGGGGAATGGGAGAGAGGCGAGTGGAGGCGGGGACGCAGAGCACGAAGAGGGGACGGAGACCGCGGGCGCAAGCGTCTCCTAGGCAAGTCGAGCTAGAGGATGAGACTGTGGGAATGGCTACGTTCATAAACAAAGCGTAAATGGGTTTTAAGTTCTGAGTTGCAGCGTGGTGGGTAGCTTTTGATGTTTCTTCCAGTCTTTAGTGGCAGGAGGTTACGAAGGGATGAAGAGAGAAAGGAAATAAATGAGACATAGGGAACATGCAGAAGAAGGGAAAATAATTATGAAATGAAACGAAGCTTGAAATGATAAACAGGAAGAAAGTTATTGTGACTTGGGTTAAGAGTGAGTGAAGAAAGTACATAGTGATAAATCGTGATTTACGAAAACGAGGTTTCTATAGCCGTTTTGGGATTCTCTTATACCTTAAAGGTGGTATTTAGAACACTGTCGGTAAGAGAGAGTCTGACTAAACAATTAAGTCAATTTCTTTCGTTTTCGAGTTCGGAGTAACATCTGCAGAATTTGCAGTACGATGGCAATATCTGGTATCGTGGGTAAAACTCACTATTGGAATAAATATTAGAGATGTCTTAACATTTTGAGCCAAATTCAGTAACATAAGAAAGATATATATTTTACCCAGAAATTTGGAACTGAACGCAGAAACATTTCTTCCAATCCGTGAGTAACTTTTATGCAATATTTTTCTTCATTTTTCTACAAAACTATTTACACGAAAACTGTAGTTCCGCTTCCGTAATATTTTTAACGTATGTACAATATGTAGATGTATATTTTAAAAGAATATTATACTATTTATTACTTGAATTTTTCCTTCGTCCAAATTTTTTCTTCATTTTTTCATCATTTAAAACAACTAACCTATTATTTGAAAATAACCTAATAATAAAAATTATTTTCATAATTAATTTTATTTGTTATCTATGCGACTGAAGAAGGCTAAAGCCAAAATTGTTTCTTCAGATTTGTGAGTTTATTTTATGAGATATATTTTCTATTTTGTCATTAACTTTAGAACTTGATAGATAGATACATTGATAGACAGACATAGAGACAGATACGTAAGTTAACATAGAATACAATCGGTACCCGTGCTTCCGCATGAACGTGATTCAGAAAACCTATATAAAAGCTAAATTTGCTAATTTTTTTATCATGGTTCGCTGAATCTTTATTACAGCTGGCACAAAACGAAAAAGTATTTTTGATGATTCTCGACGCATCTTTTAATAAAAATCAACGGTATTTTTAATGAGAATAATGTCTTAGGTTAAAACCAAATGTTTGCATTATGTTGCAATTCAGTGTCATTAACATACGTTCGAGATGCTTTCAATTCAATAAATTCAAGAGTATAGATTTTCATACAAAATAGCAATTTTTATTATCTCGGTAACAATTGAAATAACGAAGTCCTGTAAAAAAATCGTATTTATTCACACGATCGCCCACACATTAAAGCAAGACCACATACCAATTGGAAATTTAAAACGCGAGTACAGAAAATATCTCCCAAATTTGGTGCTTAAGTATTAATAAAATTAATCACGTTACATGTACAAAGGAAAATACATTTCACACATTAAGGGGAACATACCGGACAGAGGGAGAAAATACGCCAAGAAATACAGCATTTTCTTAATTAAAATTTAGCGCGTTCCCGTCAAATATTAGGATCATAAAGAAATAATATTGTACCAAAGAAGTCGTAGGGAAAGATCCCTAACAATTTGCTTCTTCTTGTAAAGCGTAAACCGAAGAACTCAAATTCAAATTTAGAATTGGCATCTCTGTTCTGTTTATGCTCTTTCAATCAAATATCGGCCATCATCAGACCCTGTATACAAATTACACGCAATATAATATTATTTATTACGACAAGTTCTATACAGTTGAAAAAATAAAAGATAAAAGGAGAATAATCCAAAATACTATTACACATACATAAGATGGATATGCAATATAGAATAGTGACATTAATTAATACAACAATTTAAAATATAAAAGAAGCATTTTTATAAAGACTAAAAATGAGGACAGATTAGATAATTTCATTTTATATTTTGACAACAATAATCGGCTAAAAGGGCTCTCGCCAAAGAAGACAAACGGAAACGAGATGTCAATTTTTATTCTCCCACAATGTCATTCTCCATTGAATAGAACTTTCGTACCTACAGCGTTTATACCTGTTTCTGACACGTATTGTAAAGCAAAAGGAAATTTTACGAACTATGAACTTGGCCAAGGTCATTCTTTTCTTCTTCCTGTTTGTGGAAATCTTGCTGTTAGTAGTCTGGTGTATCTGCGATTTAGTGATTAAAATTTATTAGAAGGCTTATATTCTGTAGGCCTACGTTTTACAGTTTTCTATATTCAAAGAGTATTTCTTTTATTCATGGAATCTGAAATTACCACTGCCTAGTAGAGATTCCTGTTCAAAGGTGATGCCGTTTTTAACTCTTGTATCAATGAGAAGGGATTCAGAGAAACTAATATATGAACCAGCTAACAACTCATTTCATACAAATTCTGAATGGAGTTAACAGATGAATAGAGTATTTAGTCATATAATAGTGATACACAAAAGACTGACTGATTGATCAGAAGTGGTTGACTCGACTGAAATACCTTGCCTCACCAACTAGGGTATTAAAACTCAAATCCATAAATCCATTCCAGAAACTGTTATCTTCAGTGTTTCTGAATAAAACAATGAGCAATCTTCATTTAAGAATGATTTGAATTTGACACGTTTAGTGTGATGGGGTCAGCTAACAGATTAATTAACTATTTCACTGCGGAAGAGTCGTGGTTAAGAATTTTAACACTACACCACGGGTAGAATCTAAAACACGTCGGTTTTCAACATAATTTCTTTCAATTTAATTCTGCAACTATGGGGAGAACAATTCAAGTTATGACAGATTATTTCTATCTAGGCATAAAAATGGATTCAAGGCTTAAATTCGTGGGACACATAAAAAATATTGAAGAAACAGTAAAGAAAACCTATTTGCTGATGAGAGTAGGAATGACTAAATTCAATATTGGACGCAAACAATAACTGTAGTAACATAAAGGAGTGATGGTCCCATGATATCATAAGGGTGCAAGGCTTGGGACACAGTACTGCGGAATATAGCTCATCGGAGAACATAAGATAGAATACAAAGCTTTTGCCTATTGAGTTTGAGCTCAAAATCCAGTGACGCATTGAATGTATAAGTAGGTGTATTGCAAATGGACTTATGTATACAAAAATGGATACCGCGATCGATAATGTGATACTGCGAACAGTAATAGAGAGTAAGAAGTTAAAAATTGAGGAAGAAGGATGGAGAAAAAAAGATGACAGATGCGTTACTTACAGCTGGCAAATAAGATGGAACGTATATACAAAAGGGAGACAATTGTATGTTATGATACCGGATGTATATTTTGCAGAAAGAAATCGAGGATGGTTTAGGTCCGAACTAATCGAGGATGGTTTAGGTCCGAACTAATCGAGGCAGAAATAATGACGGGACACGGCGACATAAAAACATATTTATACAAATTTGAATTGTCAGACGAAGACTGTAAGTGTGGATTAGGACAGGAAACAAGACAGCATACGTTGTGGGACTGCCCGCTGTATGGACTGGAAAGGACAAATTACCTGAACAAAATGAAGACAGAATAATAATAATAAAATTTGGACATGCCATGATAAGTACTGACACTAATACAGGAAATTTAAGAACATGTGTCAGGAATAAAAGAAATTAAAAAAACTTTAGATTGTACATGTTAGGAAGAATGTAAACAATTGATGTGGTCGTAGAATTTCTGCCGATGGAGACACGGCGAAAAATAAAATAATGATATAAATAATAACCATTTCTGTGCTTCGCCATGTTATGAGAAGAGGCACTATGTAACAGATTCAAGAGGGAACTAATTCATTGCGAACAGATTAACATGATTTCGAATTATGTATCCGTAACATGGTAAAGATCATAGATTTGCAGTGTCAAAGATTTTAATGATAAAACCTTTGCTGGCGAAAAAACTTCAATTCCACTATTACACCAGGAAATATAACAGAATATAATAGAAATTTATATAAGAGAATAGAAAATTTCTTGGGATATTAGAGATATCATTATTAAAATGTACCATACTTAATACAATGAACCTATATTCTATCTTGTAGTTGATATATTGCCACGTCGCTTAACTTCATACACATAGCCATGTATTTATTTTTCCTACACTCCATTTTCCCTTGTCTTGAAGAGATCGGAGATGGAAGATGAGATGATGTCTCTTTTGATTTGGCAGGGGAATTTCAATGGTGTAGGATACCTTTCCTCACGCACCTCCCCGAGGCGGGTGATACATGAATGCCATGAGGGTGGATGAATATTCTGGAGATATGAAAGTTAGAGGAAACGGGAGTATTCTGAGGAAACCTGCCGCTAAATCCCGCTTCGTCCACCACTTCGAGTCACGTGTCTTATGCGCCAGGGAAATCTGTGTTATTATTATCAGCCGGGAAGAAATGACTATCAAATGCAACGCCACCTCCCGCACTGTAAAGGTATTTGACTCTCGTTTCAGCTGACATATCTCAATACTACCCAAGACTCAAATTCCAAGGTAGGTCGCAACTTTTCAGAAGAAGCGAATGGAGAGATGTCGTCGAGATAACCGAATTTCAAACAACTCTGGGTGCTACATTCATTCTAGACTAAAGATTACAATAACCAACTGAAATTGAACTACATAAAGGAAATTCCTTTTCTGAAAACAAATACGAAATAAAAGGGTTGTCAAATGTTTACTCATATAGTTTGAATACTGTTTCCGGTTTTTAATTTAATTTTCCATTTATATTTAAAGCGTCTTCGCGGATGCAATTGTTTTCAATCTCCACCGAAATATGATCATAATGAAAGAATGAAATAAATATACGATTGACAACATAGCAGTTAGAAACTGCTAATGAACACGCGGAGAAAAATATGTCACTTTACACCTCGAAAGCAAGCAAGGGACCATCCGATCAATTTGATCAAAGATCTGAGGAAGAATAGGAAGGTTTATGTGCCCTGAAGCTAACAACTATCTACGGACTTAAGAAATCAAAATCAAGAAACAAACTTCTGTTGTGACTTTAGGCTTATCTTTACCGCCCAGAAGAGGATTGGATCACCTATCCTTTTCGCGAGGGAGTAAGTCAGCACGAGTCCGCACTTGGCAGCACGTCGAGGGACACTGGGGTTGGGAGGCTTCTCCCGCCATCTACCTTGCCGCCCAGCACAAGAATCTGGAGGGACAGGCGACGCTGTGGTGCGCGCGAGTGCCGCGTCTGTTTTATTCATTTGGCGGCACAATTATCTGCAGCGTGGCTTTGTGATCTCAGGCGGCTTTTTGTGCGCTCGGCTGCGCGGTCGCTGTGAGGCAGCATACGTTAAACTCGCGCACAAAAGATTTCTCCTAACCTTGGAGAACAGCAACATGGTTTTTTGTCATTTTTAAAAGGACGACCGAATGCACGTTTTGAAAAAGTTTCGTCCTGCTGCGCGTGCGATACAAAAACATTTCGTCTCCGAATTCGAGACTTAACAGCAAGACTTTTCTATGCATAGGAATCATCGTAGAAGTCTTCGGACTGAGGGGAGGAGACTGATGGATTCTGAGGGAGTTTCTCGTCGTAGCTGCAACAGACAGGAGGAGATGCGAGGTATGGAGATACGCGGATGCATGAGAAAAACGCTACCAAGAAAAAGGAAAAAGGATCAAACACTTAAAGAAGTGTCAAACTAAAGACTGTTGTGTAGTAGCGCATTTGGGTATTTGATGTCTTCTTCAGGAAGTGGAGAAATGATGGGATTGGAATCATCTTAAAAAGTGAATAAGTAACTTACGCAACAACGTAAATTATTAAAAATTCTTATTGGAAGTAAAAAATAAAAAAAGTCAATACGTCAAGCGAAGAAAGAGAAGTGCAAAGGCATTCAACAATGAGGAGGAAAGAAGTTGAAGATGGAGATGTTACTGGACACAGAAAAGCGGAATAAATAATTAAATGAAGAGAGAGGGAAAATGTTTAGAGATGATGTTGCAGGGGTAGTACTACAAATATTAAAGAAGGGGATGCAAAGAGGTAAATGAGATTGAAAACGACACACTGCCTTATCCATTAGCATGGAATCAGAGAGAGAGAGAGAAAAGGGTAGAGGATGAGCGGCAAACATTCACTATGGAAGAACCTAGGGAGCCATGGAGAAAAGTGGAGATGTGAGAAAGTGAATGGAAGAGGAAAAAAGTGAGGGACAGAAAAAAAATTAAAAGTTAAACAAGGGGAGATTTGGATTACGTGACAAGAGAAAGTACTGTACTGTACGACAGGAAAAAGAACTTATAAAAGAGAACGTATATACCATTTGTCAGGGAAATGACCGCACAACAAAGAAGTATAACGGAAGAAAACAGGAAATGGAATGAATGAATAATAGGAGATATCGAGAGAAATTTGAGAAAGAAAACGCACGATATATTGACAAATACTAGAAAAATAAAAGTGAAGAATAAGTATGAGAACAGGAAAGGAGCACAATATGGCGGGAAGAGGGAACCATGGAGTGACTGGGAGGGAAGAGCAATGCGGCAGAGACCGTAGCAGATTCTTGTGGGTGCGGTGCAGGCTTCCGAAAGAGGAATCGCCAAATAAAACACGCTACTCGACTTCACCCTTTCGCAGGAGACAATCCGTTGAAGACGCGGCGCAACGGAACGACAGCGGGGTGGAGGCGGACACTTCCCGCTGATGGAGCGGCGCGGGAATGGCAGATTCTCTAAGAAACAAACGCTTCTCGGAACGCCACGATGGAATCGTCAAAGCTTCCCTCCAAAGAAAGAATTGACCATTCGTACTGGAATAATAAGCACTCTTTCTGTCTGTGGTCTTTGCATTTTAAATCCTGCTCTAGAGCTGATCGATTAAAACAATTACCAAGAGTTTCGTAATTTTGAAATTTGATAGATATTTCTATGATGTATTATTTTCGCGATCTCATTCAATACGGAATCCTGAGAAGTTCTGTCGTTTTCTATCCAATCCTAATTAATACATTTTAACGATACCAGAAAGCTTCATTATTGACTCATGACAAAATAAAGTTTACAAAAATATATGATTGGTAAATCTAGTGAATTCGTTTTAAAGTGCAAGATAGGGTGGAACTAAGAGGTACGTTTTACCTATATTGTCTCATAAAGATGACCTTTTAAGTTCTTGTGAAGAAATAATGAACATAAGTAGAAACGTCCTTCGACAATTCAGAATGTCAAAAATATATCTATACACCACGCATAATTGATCATGAAAGTCCGGTCGAATGGACCTTTGGACGGGATAAGAACGACTGGTCATGGGGTTGAAAGAACCAAGATAATTACATAGCATTTTATGGGTAACAGAAGTGAAAAAATAAAAATATAGCGTGAAATAATCAACCATTCTTATATAAGCAAATGAATTAGCATAACTTGGTTTACAGTTCTCTGATCACAATACCTATTACATCTTTTAATTATATTTGTAACTTAACCTAAAACAATAGCACAGTATTCTGGACAAAATAACATAAACGGGGTGTAATCTTTTTGGCAAAAAAATGTTAGATATTATTAGTAAGTTACTAAATTTAAAAGTTTGAAATGTGCAGGGCACAAACCCCGGACCATTTTGCCCCGTCGACATTGGTTCATTTTACTCATATGATACGTCAGCTCATGTTTCAAGTAATTTAAGATGGTACACAAAAATAAACAATGATGCCGGGTGAAACTTGTCACTAACCATATACGATGACAAGTTAAGCTTAAAGATTCGTAATGCAAGCATGTGAGACTAAGAAGAAGGAATATGCAACTTACTACTTTTGTGTATCTTTTTGTTTTTGCTTTTTTTCGCCGTATGCTCGCAGTCCCGCCGGCGCGTACAAATATGATTTCGGGAGGCGGCATGCGGTCCCTTAATATACAAGTCACTCGTATAAAAGACTTCAAGTTTCGGAGATAGACAAAGGAGACCTTTCTACCANAAGCTTAAAGATTCGTAATGCAAGCATGTGAGACTAAGAAGAAGGAATATGCAACTTACTACTTTTGTGTATCTTTTTGTTTTTGCTTTTTTTCGCCGTATGCTCGCAGTCCCGCCGGCGCGTACAAATATGATTTCGGGAGGCGGCATGCGGTCCCTTAATATACAAGTCACTCGTATAAAAGACTTCAAGTTTCGGAGATAGACAAAGGGGACCTTTCTACCCTTGGACCTTTTAGTCCCACCCTACCCTGCATATTAAGAAATATTTTTACATTAAAATTTTATCACATAATTTATATTATTAATTACTTCTGAAACTGCTAAATCTAAACTTGCGAAAAGAATTTAAAAGGATTACCCACTTTCTTCTCTTAGCTTACGCCACAATGAGACGGTTCTCTTATAAAACAACGTACTGAGTGCATTATTATAATTCTTGTATACAACTGAATGAGTGAAAAATAGTTGTTACAGTAAACATTATGAGAATTTGCTGATAAGATGAAGAGAAATTCATTTTAAAAGTTTTCGAATTAACTTTCTGATTAAGCAAAATACGTTTCTGCGTCCTCAATTGTTCTCGTGTGTTAACGTAGTAAGCCAGTATTTTTGTCCCAGCACAATCCTTTTCTACTAATAAATTGCTGATCATTCTTTTTCTATTCGTAAATTAATAACGAATTGCTTTCAGTGAACACCTAGATGTATTAGTTGCCTACGAATGGAAATCTGTCAAATTTTTGTTATAAGTCATTTATTATTTTATTCATTAATTTATTCTCCTCTTAATATTCCGAAGAATGAAACGAACTTCTTTCACTTCTTTAAACGCTTCTTGCGAGAAGAAATTAACTGTTCATACTTCCGTAATTGGGATAATTTTCTTTTCTTTTGACATAGAGTTATTATTCCAACAACTGAATGGATATCTGGAAATATGATCAATTGAAGATGTTCTGTCTTCTCATGGTACCCAAAATTTCTCGAAAACTGTTCCTGAGAAATGAATGTTAGAATTTTCATTGTCTTCCAAAGACACGAGAAAAAGAAATTTAATAAACCATCAAATAACTTTTCTCGTCCATGTGGAACAAGGGTTTCGCAGTAACGAAAAATGAGATCACGGTTATGATTCTGGCGTATTTTCATGGCTGCTTACCCTTGCTGCCGTCAACCCGATTCATACATAACGTGTGATGCGAGGTGGAAGGAGACATAACCTTTCTTCTTGAACAGCATAAATACAACACACGATGTTATGCAAACCACAAGGTATACAATAGAAAAACTGCTAATAATAATGCATCTTTTAGAGCAAATTTTTCTACTTAATAACCAGCCGAAAAACGAGAAGTGTGTAAGTGAAAAGACTTTCAACAAATTACTCAGTATGTACTAGATTGAAAGATGTCTTAATGCGTTGAATGAATTGTATTTAAATCTATTAAATTGTGGTCAATCACACCGGGTTCGATCCCCGGAGGCGTCTCCCATTTTCATTCAATATAACATAATTGAATGAATTGTCGTAATTTGTTAATATATTACGTTTAATGCTAATATGTTTAATGAAATAAATATTTTTTATTTGCATTTACATTTTTTTCCAGATATATTCACTTGTGAGATTTTTACGTCTATAATGTAAGTAGTATCATAAGTTAAGTTGTATATCGCATTTTTACTTTCTCATGTACGTAGTATATAGAAAGTATTGTAATCGTGAAAAAATTCGAAAATGTGATTTTTGCTGAAATATCCGTTTTGAAGGCCCCTGATTCCGAAAAAATAGTTTTTGGCTGGACGTCCGTCCGGTCCGTCCGGTCCGTCCGGTCCGTCCGGTCCGTCCGGTCCGTCCGGTCCGTCCGGTCCGTCCGGTCCGTCCGGTCCGTCCGGTCCGTCCGGTCCGTCCGGTCCGTCCGGTCCGTCCGGTCCGTCCGGTCCGTCCGGTCCGTCCGGTCCGTCCGGTCCGTCCGGTCCGTCCGGTCCGTCCGGTCCGTCCGGTCCGTCCGGTCCGTCCGGTCCGTCCGGTCCGTCCGGTCCGTCCGGTCCGTCCGGTCCGTCCGGTCCGTCCGGTCCGTCCGGTCCGTCCGGTCCGTCCGGTCCGTCCGGTCCGTCCGGTCCGTCCGGTCCGTCCGGTCCGTCCGGTCCGTCCGGTCCGTCCGGTCCGTCCGGTCCGTCCGGTCCGTCCGGTCCGTCCGGTCCGTCCGGTCCGTCCGGTCCGTCCGGTCCGTCCGGTCCGTCCGGTCCGTCCGGTCCGTCCGGTCCGTCCGGTCCGTCCGGNGTCCGTGCTCAGCACTCCTGACCGAATGGTATTTTTTTTTCATTTTTCGTATTTAGGGTAGAATTTACTTCTGACATATGCACGTGCTTTCAATTTTCTTTTTTACTTGAACACAAAGGGCACTTCACATGAAGTTCAAAGTACATTTTTGAATATTTTTCAAAAACCGATCCAACGATTTTTCTTAAATTTTCTGTACGTAAAGTAGAATTAGTATGCATTACTTCCGCATTAGCAGTATTTCGCTGGAAAGTTTGGTATAGACCCAGTAAAATAATTTCTATCTGCTACATTTTAGCTACACAATATATTTTAGCACTTACAGATTTCTTTGACGAGATAGATACGAGCGATACGAAATAGCAGGAAGTAAATAAAACTAACACTGTTAGCTATTTAACCGAAATAATTAAGAGATACTATTAGTGTTTATTAATATAATTTCGACATTTCAAATTGCAAAAAAATTAATTTTAGTTCGTAATTAAATTTTATAAGAATATTTATGGTCTGCTGGCTTTGTTCTCGCGTTAATAATATCCTATTTATATTTAATAATGAATATATATTTTGAAATAGAATATAAATATTGCTGATCTCTTCTCCCACCGAAACGAAAAAAACAGTATTTGTATATTAGAGATTCTTTTATATAAATGCTAGTAAAGTATTTGTTTAATAAACTTTTTAAATTGAGTAAAATGAAGACGATCAAACTGTAGAGTAACATGTGAAAATCACCCCTCTCCTAATAGAATGCTTTAATGCCGCTCTCTAGTACAGACTTAGAAACGTATATGAGAAAGTATGTGCAATGCTTTTGCACCACTGGTTTCTTAAATACAACTGTATATTGCAACTTGTAATGCATTCTAAATTATTACGTATACATCAGGGATAGCCACAGCTGCCCGTCGCGAGAATTTTGCCCGCGCGGGTATTACGTGGGCATATGAAGAGGTGGAAGACAGTCTGCACTGCGTATCGCTTCCTTATAGTAATAAGAGCCACGCCTAGTGTTTCATGTTCAGTTATGTCAGAGAAGTTGTTAAGTCCTTGAGCAAGTGAGCCTAATGGTATTTATCGAAGATGGGGTAATTTGTTGTATAATAATTGAATATACTGAATTGAATATAACAATATAATTCAAGACATTGCGATTCGTTAATCAAATATATTGTTGCTGAAGAGGCAGTGTGAACCTCTTTTTTATTCTCCCCATGTGATTTTTTTCCTTTTTATTAATTATTCTATAATAAATCACGCTATTTAGATTTTTGGAGAAAAAAATATAGGTCTTATTTATCATTTAAATAAATAATTATAGACTTGTATCCTTAAACGAACAGTATGTATTTGTGATTAAAAGCTCACATGGTTTTGGCTTTGTCACGTATTTATTATTAAGATAAATAGAAGACATTAATAGAGTAGAGAAGAAATAAACTGAGACTGAGTAAAAGTAATTTTCAAAAACTTTCCAAACACCTACCAGATATTACACCGTTCATTGAAAACTGACCATTAGAGTCGTGCAATCTGATGCTCGGCTCAATGTGAATAGTTTTCTGAAATGTTAAATCAAAAGCTGAACGCTATAGTAAAAAATAATCGCCCAAATAACACTCAGAATTATCAGTACGTCTTGTATTCCCCCTCTAACAGTTCTTCCCAATATGCTGTTAATCAGGTATGTAAAGTCTGTTCTATTCAATTAGTAGCTCTGTTCCTAAGTTTGAATTCCTACTTTATAACCAAGTGGTGGGGAGAGTGGTAGCGCTCGAATCTCTCTCTCTCTCTCTCTCTCTCTCTCTCGGCAGTTACCCGTGGTTGCCCGCAGCATTCGTCGAAGAGCAAATCGCTGGCCACCTCTGGTATACGGTATGTAATACACTGTATCTTTGACATTTTCATAGTGTGCAAACTGACAGCGCCCAATGCTTGTGTGGAAAGTTCTACGAGCAATAAAGTTTTTGTTATTATTTTTATTTATATTGTTTAATTTGTTCACGACTTTCTGTCGTTTCTTGCAGATGGAGGAGTGAGTGCTTAATCTGAACCACATACATGATAAATTCCTCGGAAAGAAACATCAAGGTGTATCACACTCATAGGAATCGCCGTACTGCGTGGCACGTGTTTAAGATGATTGATTTTTGCATTGTGTCGATAGTTTTGTGGCTTTCAATCTAGTTCTTTTAGTGATTTGAATAGGTTCCTTGGAACTACTCACACGTTTGATAGTATGATTGGGATCACTCTTCCTATCATGTTTCACAGTCCTTAATTTCAAAGTATAGGTCAAAGTAGGCCTCCCAAGGCAAACGGAACCCTTTCGGGTAATTTAAATGGGTAAAAGGGTCTTTTTCGTGAGCCCATTTAAAAGAGTCCGTGGACCCATTTAAAACGGTCCGTGGATAATCCAGAAAATTTCTCAGATAACAATAAAGTATATATCAAACACATTGATTTTATTTAATTAACGTGTTAAAAACATTCCCAATGTATAAAATGGCGTACTATTATATTCACCAATGTAAATAAAACTAATAGACCCAAGGTGGATTTGAACATACGAGCTCCCAATCATAGGGAGTGGTCACGTCGCTACCACTTGCGCCATGGTGACTAAGGCAGTTAAGTGTTTTTCATACATTTTAAAAATAATATTACAAGAAGACAAACTACAATTCTGAGAAATGAATTCATGTTAGATGTATGAAAAATATTTTTTTAAAGCTTGAAGCTGTTTTTCGTGTATTTCCAACTTCTTTTCGTATTTCCAACTCTTTCTGAAATGAATGTGAGCGATATCGGTTGGTTTCCGGGTATATTAACCGCTAAAGGTAGGTATAGGGCATAAAGCCAACTGGGTCGTAATCCTCTGTGACACAAATGTATTTAATAATTTCCCTTCAGTTGATACTTTATCGTCTTCATATTGTCTCAGAAATATTACGACTCGTAACTTCCCTTACCTTCATTACACTTCTACTTGCAACTTCATTATATTCACGAAGTCATGAAAGTTGACCCAGAGAAAATGTAATCCAAGAAGAAAAAACATGGATGGGAACGCATGTATGGAACATATTGTAAAGAGGTAGCAGTAAATTAGTTTATTGTCCTAGACATGGTCGTAGGCAGTTTGTAACTGCTCTCTTGACAATAAATTATTTATTAATTAAACTTTTTAATCCAGTATAATTGGCTTGATATTGGTACAGGGCTTGTATCTAGTGTAGCCAACGCTTTTACTTCGCTATCGACCATAGGGGTAATGATAAGTGTACCTAGCGTTATGTTGGTAATACTTTCAGATTTCTTTAAATTTAAACGTAACACCAACATCGGTCATCAATTCAATTCATTTTCTCCCGTAGCTCTATTCTCTTTTTTTTCCATCGTGGAACGAATATTACCTCGTGCTTTTGTTTGTTGTGTTTTTAATTAGTATTTTTTATTGTTGCAAATTATGAGGTCATCGTGTTGTTTATCAAAAGGTGGAAATCAAGCTTCGTGAGGTGCAACGAGTTTGTCTGCTAAAGGTGGGTGGGTGTTACAGGAGTGTCTCAACGGATGCTTTAAAGGTGATGCATGGGATCCTACCCATAGATCACATTCAAAAGAAGGTATAGTAGAATATTACAAGAGGAAGGAATAATTACAATAAATGGGGAAGTATGCCCACGTGGGGACAAAAACGTACGGGAAAGACTGGTGAAGTAGCTACTAAACGGTTAACAAACTCGTTGGAATAAGTCATCAAAAGAGCACCTGACATGTAGTTACTTATCACAGGTTCATTTTTTTAAAAAATAACAAAAAATGGTTTCATTTAAATAGTCTAACAATATAATTTGACAGAAAACGGAAAATTCAACAAGAATCTTCAGAAGATATATTTAAGAGACTATGCTACTTGCTCTGTAGTCTCTTCTTCCATACCATATAGACATTTGCCATGAGAATGTCAGTTTTACGGAGGAGAGAACACAGTTCATAGATAACCGAAAAAGAGAAAGCAAACTGGTGGTGACAACAAGGAGAGAGTATATCAAGTTTAAGACCATGTATCACATATTTAAAGATTGTGTAGAACTTCGAGAAATAAACTGATAAGTGTTAAAAGATAATAGAACACCCGCCTTCCCGTAGCAGGGATGGAAGTAGGAGAACAAAATCGCTAGGTAAGTGACGCTGAGTAAAATTAGAACGTATTGTGCCTTCAAATGACAATTTCGGGGACAAGGTGGACATACCAGATTGGCTTCAAGTCGTAATTTATTTATGAGATGTCTTTTAATTTGTGAAATAATCTCTAACATCTCTAATGAATGTATGAGATGTCTTTTAATTTGTGAAATAAAATAATTTAAATTTAAATTGAAAAATAGCATCTAGTCGCTCTTTTGAATAATATTAATTTAAAAACATATATTTTAAAAATTAATAGAAGTTTGCAATTTGTGTTAGGCAGCCATATTGCATTATTTTCGATAAAGTTACATGACTCTGCGTATACACCTCCTCGGCGTAAAAAGCAATGCATTCCTCTCTTATTGGTATGGACGAATGTCAACGTTTTAATAATTCTACCCCAGAGGATTGTGTTGCGAGGATTATTCTGATGAAATAATCGAACGTCGGCCGGTGGGCGGAGGGCGGGTGTCGTTGCTGGCAGCCATGTCCCTAGTACGCCCTGCACGCGCCGGAGCGCAAACCGAACGCGATTCCCACGCCCCGTGCGCGCTCAGAAATTATGTATAATTCAACGAAGGGATCGTTAGCTACTGACAAGCACAGAGTGTCAACAACTCTTCCTTTTGCCATTATGTTCGCTTTCTCAAAGGAGAACCAGTTCAGGGCGGACGATTGCACCACGCGGAAGGAATGGACGCCTTGTTCCCCGCATTTGTAACTCATTTGTAGATATTATTCGTACCAGGCGTTTCTTATGTTCTACGCGTTGAGTAGCATTTGTAAGCAATATATGAGAAATGCTAGTGCAAACAATGATTTTGTAATTAAAGAATTCGTTCTGGACTGAGAAACGCTATGTGATCGCAAATGAAATTAAAAAACGAACTTGACAGCCCTTTATGAGCGTCCGCTTTTCAACGTGGTTCTGACAGTAATCAAGCAAAATAAGATATTATGGACTAATTTTTTTCGTAGAGCAAAATTTCATTTTGGTAGTTATTTTTCATGTTAGCTAAACTAAAACGTTAAAAATTGTCATTTCTAACCGCAATAAAGCTCGTCGTTTGCAGACTGTACCTGTCTACAAAAGCATCTGTTACCGCTGGTATACCAGGTGAAGCAATAAGAAGTATATTTTAAAAAACGAAGTTATAAAAAGCTAAGTTAAGTCGTGACATAAGGATAATAATTTGACGCACTTAAATTATTTGCTGTTTGTCTAACTGCTGTTGACACACAAACTTTAATTTCGTGAATAACTATTTTTTCCAACTTCTCTTGAAGTTCAAGAAAAGAAAAGTACAAAAATCTGAAATATATAGATTTTGATGAACTACAGCGTAACAGCCCTGTGAATATCTGAATATTTCCGAAGGGTGGCCTTGCCGCGCGCCGGGGCGAGGTCTCAGAAAAATCCGTGGCTTCCGACTAAAGCTTACTTTTCTTTCGTCTCAATTACCCAAAATTTTCACATGCGCGGTTTTGTTACGTTAATCTTGTTAGTCGTTCTTATTCAATCAATTTCATATATTTGTATTCGTCTTTTTTCAAGCGTTAAAATAACGCTGAAGGAAATGCAAAGTACCATTTAAAAAGTTGATTGTGTCAACATATCTACAGCTGAAACCTACAATTCATTTGAATGTATTCTTCCCTATTTAGAAGAAATATGTGAAAGCTAGGTTAAAATGTCTTTATTTTTAAGAAAAGCTATTTGTGATAGCGTTCAATTACTTTGTAGAATGCTTCGTAACTCTTTCCGTAACAATAAAACTTATGAGTTTTTAACGGGTTTTTTAAAATTGTAAATGAATATCGTGTAAATTAGAAAATTCCTTAATATTTGGGTAAAGAGAGACTAAAATTGTGACAACCCATTTTCATTGTGAGTCTTTACATATTTTTATATTTTATACTTAGACATATTTTTACATTTTAATAGAATTTTATATTTTTAAAATTTTAAGTATAGTTATTGGTGTGTGTCCCACAAGTTCTTCCGTTCATTGTACGGCAGTAATTTATATTCTAATCCTTTTGGGAACACTTCCTTCACAATCATACGATTGAACGGTCCTTGAAATGTTTTCTTGAAGTAATATCAACATTCAGATATTAAAGTGATAATTGAGACCAATCATGTACAGTGCATTATCAACAATCTCGCACCTTCACTAACCCGAATAGTCAGTTATGAGCTTCAGAGGAGAGATGTTATTTGGGAAAGTTAACCAAAGAAATGCAGAAAAGGAACAATTACAGAAAAGGCGATCTCTCTTCTCAATCGATCGGCAGTGAGGAGTGAGAATACGACCGTTCTAGAAACGTAAACATCCTATATGACGGATTAGATTCACTAAGGCTAATCTGATATATTATGGATTATTGTAAATGGAAGCATTAACAGGTACTAAAGGTAATAAATTTGACACCACCCTCTTAATTGTTCTACTGTTTTCTGTCGCTTATTATCCTCATAGGGAAGAGTTGTGGATGATGATAATTTAGGCGACAAATTTCGTTTTGATTAAAACTTCGTACGTTATTCTTTCAGGAATGTGGTGATTGGACATGGTCCTTTCGAGCATATGATTCGCTCTTAATGAAGCTCGTAACATTTCAGACACCACAAATAGATTCAATAAATTGATCGGTCGCCGATAACAAAGATACATGGGACAGTTTAGCGGCTAACCTAAATTCACATAAATGCCTATTTTTGTATCTTCGTCGTGGAGTCATATTTGAAAGAATGGCAATCGACCATTAAATAAGTGATTGTACAAAAAAAATTACAACTGTATACAATGACGTGGGGGAGAGAAATTTACTCTATTCCAATAACTTGCGAGTGAACGTACACGAGGGCATCAGAGTTTGACGTGAAGACTGAAGTTCAAAAATGCATAGTGATTGTCTCCAATGAATGAAGTTGCACGTAGTACAAGACTCTTTAGTCTGGATCGAACGCCATCAACGAAGCGGACGTCCTGCGCATCTGCGCTGCCGAAGAAGGTGGCTACGGAGGGCTGCGTCGCCGAAATTCTCGTGCTCTCCCCCTTCCGCTGGCCTGCCTCCCTTCGAATGCAAGGGCGTCGCGCCCAGCGTCGCCAAGGCAGCCCTCTCCACCCTCGCGCCACCCGCTATGTTTGTATTTGTTGCCCAGTATTGATCCGGTCGCAGATGCAGTGGCGGGGAGGTGGAATGACACGGCGGGGTGAAGTCGGGGAGGAGGAAGAGGCGCGTGGAGGCAAAGGAGCGGCCTTAGCGGGGTCGGAAACGGGGAACGCTCTGTTCCCGCGCACGCCTGCTCCTCGGTCTGCATGCACTATGTCTCTCTGCTGAAGGTCTGGGCGCACAGGTAGTGAGTGAGTGGCATGGCTCAGAAGCGCCTGCGCAATGCCCACCCTACTCCAGGAACGGGGTTGAGCGGCGAGGCGAGACGCGCGCAAGTGCCGCATTAGCGCCCTAGCGCCAGCGGGTGCCCTGCTAACAAGCCCTGCGCCTCTGCACACGCCTTCCATCCCCTAGCTTCCGACCTCCTCCACCCCGTCGGGGCCAACCACAAATAACCGATGGCCGAAAAGTCGCTGAACACCGTATCACTGTAACCATTAGCCCAACTGTGTGGCGGTCAGAGAAAAAGAGAGAGAAAGAAGAACGCGGGGGTGGAATTGTCGCAAGCTGAGAAGGTGGAACGCCCTATTATTCATTTCGAGCGCTTACTACGTACTATCCACCGAAAAGATACTGTCATTCACACAGTGTTACAGAAAAATAAACTTACAATCAGCTCACATTCTGATCCTTTCTTGACCAAGGGTTCGTACTTCTGCAATAATCTGAAAGTTGGGATATTAATTCCCAGGAGGCTGCTCAGTCCACCCGCTCTGACCTGTGCGATGATGCAGAAGCTGGCAATATATCAGATCCGCCTACGTTTAATCCAGAAGCTGGTAATATATTATGAAGACGGTTGTAAGAGATCGCCCAGCGACAATTGAAAAGATGTCGAGGCAGCTGCCGGTTTCATGTGACCTCGGGTGGATGGTTCAGCCTCAGTCGACGAGCTACGTCACGTGGAAAGTGAGATGTGTTAGTAATGCCTGACAGTGAGACGGTTTGCAGAAATAGTAGTGGGTCCCTTGTCAGCTCCGCCAACTGAAATAGCGCCAACTCTAACCGTGACAAGAAAAAAGTCACAAATCTGCTTCAGATAAGATGAGTAAATTTTGATCTCATCAATTTTCCCCCGAAATCCCACAGCGACACGACCGACTCCACGGACCAGACTGGCTCCTGCCCTCGCTTCCGATGAGTCCTACCGTCGAACGCTGCGCAGCGGCCACGACTTCCTCTTCCCCTCATGCAACCACCGTCATCGCACCCCAGCTCTACAGCCGAGGACTGGGGGAATTTCTCTACTTCTATTTCACAACAAGGAATGCGTTTGTGCTGGCGTGTAGCACTGTCGCCGACAGAGCACGTCACATAGCCGGCAGATGAGGTTTGGGTGGAAGGTGGCAGGGCGCACAATGCAGCCGCCGCGCCTCCACCAACGATGGCCTGGGGTGACTCCTCTGCGCTCGGCGATGGAACGCCGGAAGCAGACAGTTCGCAAGAACGTGGTTCCACGTCCACGCCTTCGACATTTACCTTCAGCTGATAAGCATCATTCTGCTTTTTACACTTTCACAAAACACGTTGCAACACATACCTGTCAGCTACCAATGCCTTACAAAGCTATATTTTCATTTTATTACGTAGTGGAGCCCGACACGGAATAAGTACGACAACTCAAGTAACTTTATTTCAGAATACTGAGATATTTCCTTCATGTCAAAAAAAGAGATGAAGAGGAATACACCTTTATCCCTCACTTATTCCAAAATCCTGTTCTTCCTAAACCACATGAGAAATGAAGGAATAAAGCAACTGCGTTGTTGTGGGTATACGAATCATACTTTGGCTGCATTTAAAAACATTCAGCAGTTGAATGTATCGCATCAAAAATAAATGAAACTGCCGATGCAAAAGACTGATCACTCACAGGTTTTTCTGGAGAACCCACTCTCCTGAAGTAATTGAAAGTATTGAAAGCTACAAAGATAGGAAGTATGTTTTTCCATCGTGTGGATACACTTTTTTAAAAAACCCTTACTATCAGAAATAATCGACAATATCGGGTATTAAACAGAAATCCAGTGTCCAGTTTTTGTGACTTTGAGGAGTAAACGTGAAAATAAATTATTAATGCATAGAAAACATATATTCTGTTAAAGAATATATGAGAAAATTCGTCTGCATTCCGTCAAAGTCTACGTTTTTGTAATGGGTCGCAGCGTGAGTGCAACCCAATTTCCTCGTGAATAATCTGGTTCGTGGAGGGTGGCAGGGGGAGGTTGTCAGTGAGAAATGCAGCGCATGCGGCCGAGTGGACACCGGAGGTATGATGCGTGGCGCATGGAACGGTGATGGCGGGGATTCGCGCAGGCGCGCAGGCAACTCACACAGGGCCGGATGGGACGCGTGAATAAATGAAGCGCGAACCTCGACATCGTGAGAGTGGGAACGGAGCGAGAGGGTGGAGCGTGGTTGGAGGAGGGAAAGAAGCGGAGAAAGGGAGGAGGGGAAGATGAGCGACGGCTGTCGACGTTCACGGCCTCAAGAAGAGAAAAGGGCGGGGATGGCGCTGAGGGGTTCGACGAGAAAGCGAGCGGGAAGCCGGTTCCATTGTAGCAGCTATGAGCGAACTGACTTGTACAATGCGTGCCGATACCAGCATTGCATCGATTACCGATACGTGACTTTCGAGATATCGGATTTCTCGTAAGACTTGAGGCCGCGTCTCCGCCGTCGTGCCGACCCGACGTTTGGGCGTTGTCTACGCAGTAAAAACTTCAGAATATGGGAGACGCACAGCTTGGGGAACTTGAGAAATATGTGGTTACTGCTAAGTATACTTACAGTATTTTTTCGAGACGAATTTGCTCGCGTAGAAAATATGTATTTCTTCGAAGTTCATACCGCTGGTGTTCGGGGAATCCTAAATCGTTTATTTAATCGAGGGTAACGTGGAAAACGATTATGTGGTTGAGATAACTTCTAGCATTTAGATTAGTCATTTTAGTATTTAGAGAAGTCATTTTCTTCTGCATGGATATATAATCCAAAATTTTGGTTTCAAACATAGATCACGCGAATAAACGTGGTTGAGATGTGCAGTGACCTCTGATTGTTCTCCATATAAAATAGACGTTTCTACAATTTTTCAATTTTCGTATTTCTTGCACTTACAAAATATAAGCGAAAGAAAGACTTACTCGCAACTTCATGTATACTACAACCCAATTTTAAAATCTATTTATTTTTTGTGAATACTTCATGTTTCCCCAAATAATACTCTTTGAGTAAAGAAAATTTATTGGTAAATAATTATCTTTTGTTTAACGTTCCACAGTTTATACCAGGGATGGATACATACTAATATTTTAGGGGGGGTCATGGCAAAAGAATATAGTCTAGGGCATAGTATGTTCCAAAAAACATCCTAACCTAAGAAGAAAAAAATTTCTAAAGCAAATTGTTAAGTGTAGGTCATCTAAGTGTTAATTAATATGTACAGTAACAAATTACTTTAGAGATTATTTAAAAATTATTATGCGATAGGGGACAGTAATGCAAAACATTTATTCTGATTAAAGTTGCAAAATTGGTTACACCATTTTTAAGGTATGGAAACATTTAATATTTCAAGGATAAGAACAAAACTGGTGAAAAATGGCGCTGAAACTGCGGATTTTGAAAAATTAAGTCCAAGTGCTGTATACGACTGGGACTGTTCCTCTCTATTGAACCCAAAATTTGAATGCATCGTTAATTCCTGAGACATTGGCTTTAGCCGAGTAGCAAAAATTCATTTAAACAAAAAATATTTAAAATTGCCGTAACATGAAAAAAATTATTAAAAAATTTACCTTTTTCGCAATTTTAATCGAAGTGTGCTTCTTAAATTTTCTAGTCAAGATTACATGACTAAAAAATCAAATTTCTCAATAACAATATTCCAAAGCATTAACTCTAAGTGCGTGAAAAATGGTCTATGAATATTGAAGTATGAATATGAATATGGTCTATGAATATGAATTTTCAAGTAAAAACATTGTGTTAATAAATCAAGTTTCAATTTATTTTTGATTTGATTTGATGACATATCGGTCTCTGGACGAACCCTGAAAATTGGAGCGGCTCACAGATAGCATCTAATGTTTCCGTTTAAACAGCAGTTAAATCGTATTATTTTTAAACAGTAATAAATACGCTCCGAGACATTATTCAGGAAGAGAGCGGATTAGGTACTCTTTAATTACGCATCTTCATATATTTTTCTCGCGAATTTTGATCGGATTTTTCGTGTGAGTACACAATCATTCATGCTAACGCTGCAAGCACTACTAATAATTGAATTAAGTACTTATATTTATCATTGAATGACAAACCATCTAGCAATAGAGCAGCATGGAAACAAACATATTACGAGAAACCTCTAATCGACCCCATGAATTATACATGAGAGTCCTACCCAAGAAGAACCCCGCGCGACGGTACTAAAATGTTTTAATTTATTTAGATGAATGAGAAATATTCTTGGTAACGTCTCACGTGTAAGAGTTGCGCAAATTGAGAGGGCCGGATGGTTGTAAGTTGATACTTCTGTTTACGTTGTGAGATTTACAGAGACCCTGGTAGAGCGAAGAATTCGTGGCTGGAACCTGGGTTCGTCCAAAATTTCAGAATATAATAGTTTACTCGAAGTCAGAGAATTTGCATAACCTTCATTTATGTCTATAAATCAATTTTGATTATAAAATTATGCTCTATGTAGTTCCGATTTGGTACAGTTAGTTTTCTTTTCGTTTAACAGAATAATTCTTAAATTGATAATCGAGAGGGGGGCTTCAGCCCCGTAAGCCCCCCCCCCCCGTGGATGCGCCACTGCGTTAAAACACAATCACAATTCATAACTCATGGACGTCCGAAGACGACTCTCATCCCATAAGCGTATCTTGTCATTAACATCAACACCCACTCTCACAACCATAATGGCACAACCATCGCCACCACTACACCTTAGTCGAACTGGGTATGGCACGTTGTGCGTTGTTAAATCGTTTATACAAATATACTGCAGTACTAATTACTGATTAAAAGTTGTTCAAATTCGTCAACCTTCTTGAAAATCATAAACGCTTATGCGCGACTAGAAACTATTCTCTATGGGTTTTTAGGGGGATCAAGACCCCCTTGACCCCTCCTTTGTATCTGCGCCTGGTTTATGCTTCGCCAAGACACGAGTAAAGTAATATTGTGAGTTTCTTCTGAGAATTCGTGTACGCTGAAAGCTATGAGACGTTCAATATTTTGAGGACGAAATCCCATGGTCCAGATATAGCAAGTCTAGGAAACCAAAAATAATAGAACCGTGCTAACAGCTGTATGTCAGTAATTGGTATGTGAGTATGCTAACAGTTACGTTAGTGAGTAATATGGTATTGAACAAATAAAATTTACGTACTAGAACTTGAGTGTGCAAGACAGGCACTAAGCAGGTTTAGCACAAATTATCTTTCACTTTTTTCTCTGGTTCATAATGTCGAAGAACGCATTAAAAACAAAGAAGTGATTTTGGATTGTGTCATCGTTCGCATGATAAATATACAAACGAGAAAACAAAACAAACTTTGCACTTTGTGTTGCCTTGAATATGATACGGCAATCGATGATGAAAAACCGTTCATGGAAAATTAGGTGAAAATATGAGACAAAACTTGAAAAATACGAATAATGTCATGAATTTTTCTTTACAAATTTACTTTCAACTATAAATGATAGTGAGATTGTTTTAACAAACATATTTTTAGAGATGTTCCCTCAAAAATGGGAGCATTAATTTTGATCAAGAACCAATAATAATAATAATATACTTTCATTATAGATGAAGTCATATCTAACACCAATGGTATGCTGACAAAGGCTGCTGAGAAAGTTAACAAGTATACCAAATTGGTGGAAGAAGTTGAAAGGATGTGGAGGTCTAACAGAGTTGAAATAATACAGATTATTATCTCAGTAACTGGCATTATTACCATACACCTGTTCAAAAGTCCAGAAAAATTGAACTTCCCTCGACACCTTTTCCTTCCAATGCAAAAGGCTGTCATTCTGAAAACATGTCGAACTGTCCGGAAGTTCTTATATTTTGTTTCTAATTAAATTTTATTACTAAGTAATTTATTTAATAATTTAGGTATAATTGTTTCTACTTTTCTTTCTCCGTATTTATTAAAGTAATAAGGGATCTTAAAATCGTATTTTTTTTCTTGTTTCATGCTCATGTTCTTGTAAATCTAGAATATTTTCTTCAAATCTATTTTTTCTTAACAGTTGAAATTCACATAAATTTCTTATATTTAGAATTTTTTCATCAGAATTTATTCATATTCCTTGCTTTTATATCACCAAAACATTTTAGTGCTTTATCCTGTAATTTTTGTAGTTTTTATATGTGAATTAGATGTGGAACCCCAGATGGTGATTCCATATCTTAACACAGATTCAAACAAAGTACGATAAATAATTTTGAGTATATTATTTGGTGTAATTTCTTTTATATTGCACATTCTCCATATACAAGTTGTAAGTTCTTTTGTAATGTAAAAGGTATGCTCTTTCCAAATGAAATTTTTATCTATAATAACTCCTAAATATTTAAGATTATTAACTAATTCTATTCTATTCAATTCTATCTGTATATTTTTTCAATTTTGAAAATATTTATAAATACAATTTATATGATAAAAACTATTTCTGAATTTATTCTCTTAGTATGTGATGTTGTTATATGTAGTAATTTTGTTTTACTATTATTTATAGTAAAACCTTTTTCATGCGTCCAACATTGAAAATTCTCAAGCTCATTTTGCAAACTTTGTAAGATCTTGTTTTGTTAAATAAAATTATTATATTATCGTCTGCATAAATGAAAAATTTACATTTTTTGAAATACTCTTTTACATCATTCACATATATTATGTAAAGTAGTGGAGCCAGATAGCTTCCTTGGGGAATGCCTTTGTCTAAATTAATACTGTCACAGTAAATATTTTCAATTTTTACTTTTTACGATCTTTTACTTCGATAACTTTGGAGTAATTTTAATGTGTATCCTCTTATTCCTATTTTTTCTAAGATTTCTACTATTTTTGTGTGATTAATTACATCATATGCCTTAGACATATCTATAGATAACATCAATATATGTTCACATTTATTCAGTTTTGTGTTGATTAAATTAGCAAAATTTTCTAAAAGATTTACAGTGCTTTTGTTTCTTTGATATGCAAGTAGTAATAGTAATAATAATAAAATAATAATAATAATTTTAATAATAATACTTGAACTGATAGATCAGTAGCTGCCAACAAACCTGATATTACAGAACGAAACAATAGAGACAAAACTTGTCGATTCACTGCCCAAAGATATGAACATCTAACAAAGAGAAGCTGAAAAAATAATAAAAACTTAAAAATAGAAATTCAGAGAATGTGGAAAACGAAAACAGACATCATACTACTAGTAATAGGGGCATTAGGAACTATCAATAAAGCAAGAGAGCAATATATACAGAAAATACCAGGAAATATAAATCTAACTGAAATTAAAAAAACAGCACTGTTGTGAACTGCCCATATCCTGATAAAAGTCCCAGGAGACTTAAGTGCGTGTTTGACAAACACGGGGTCCAGAGCTGAGTCTGGCCTTGCTTTCACTTACTTGTTTAAGGCTCCTTCCTTTCTCTTTCCTGACCTTCCTTGGTCACCTCTTGTTCTTTTCGATCCCGACGCTATTAGGGCTAGGGTATCTTTCATTTTCCTCATTTTTGTCCCCCCTCATTTTTTTCCTACCCCTCATTTTTTGTCCCCAAATGTTTTGATGTATGTTTTGAGATATATTTTGGTATGTTGTAATTCAAGAAGGTATTTAGTGGTTATGGTTGAGTCATTCGGCGAGTCCCACACTCGGGGAGAGTCATGTTGGCTCTCCCTAGTGCGTAGCTGCATTTTCCCTACCTGTACAAGTTTTTAGGGTAGGACATCCAATGACCTTTGATGTCGACGAGTCGTAAAACCCCACACACACAAAAAAAGAGTGATAAAAGTGTTGTAGCTGCTATATGGATTATATCCAACTCTAGGAATGTGGTTCATTCCCGGTTGGAAGAAAGATACCAGCATTAGCTGAGACAAAAATACATAATAATAATAATAATAATAATAATAATAATAATAATAATAATAATATAATAAATGCTCTTTTAAAGGACTCTTTAGCAGAACTCTCCGATTGAGTGACTGGTTAGAAATGGGGATATTATTTTATTCAATGACTTTATATGACGAAGTTCAGGTCACGAGACCTGCACATCCACCAAATCATCCGATTTTGGTGCAGGAATTGGAAAGGAGAAATTAAGTTTGCCGGGGAGCAAAGGTACCAAACCGACATTGGCCTAGAGTAGGTGAGGGAAACCCCAGCTGAAACACCAACCTATAATCTCTAGCTCAGCAGGAAGTCAGGAGTAACAAGCATTGCACCAACGCTTCGGTTGTCTAACTCTGTATGACTGTAAATATATGGACGGGTGCCTCATAATTTGGGTTAGCTCATTTTCCAAACACATCTACAAAAGACCTTCCAAAATATTTTAATATATAAAATTTGAATACTCAAATATTTTAAAATATAAGGTACATTTTTAAATTTTCGATAAAAATATATACCTTATCAAGAACAAGGATATGGTATTAGAGAATTTGGATGAGACTTACAAAATAGAAACTCGGAATTTATGTAGCAAACTAAGTTGTAGAATGAGAAGTATGAAATGACCACGCGGAGAATATCCAGGTAGAAAGACAGTTGATGTAAACAAAATTGACATCTTAAATGCATAATGACAAAACCAATCAAAGCATAATTACCGAGCAACTCAGCGTTGTGTGTTTCATTGGCTACAGGGATGGAAATAAATGATATGCGTAAGGAAAAGTAACTGGTTATGGCGAGTATGGTATGGTAATAAGTTTCTTGCTCGACAAGTCAACATTGTCATCGATAATTTTCTGTCCTTCGCAAACATCCCGAGGCAATCACCATTTACGCAAGTCGGTGGAGAAGACTGCGAAGGCAAATGGGCTACGGATGGTAAAAAAGGGATGTTAAAACGTCTGGTTCCGAGAGTTGTATAAAGAATTATTATCTTCCAGTTTACATGGACTCTTGAAATAATGTAACCTTAAGGAGGAGAGGATTAACACTGAAATGGCAAAGTGACTTGCGTATCAGTATATTTATTTGTAACTATTTAACCCTTACATGTATTTGCATATATCGTAACATGTTAATTGGATTTATTGTCATACGTTTTGTGGAATGAGAAGAAGTTGATGTTACGAGTTAATTTATAGTACTTCTTTTCTTCTAGGTATTCATTTCTTTCTGCGCACATTTTAAGAGAGGAAATTTACTTTTTCGAAAAATTAAAAATTATTGATAATTGAATTTACATAACACGAAAAATGATTTTACAAATATCAAAACAAGTTAAGTCAATGATTTTTCCAACGTCATTTTACTCGTTCGTTTTTCTCAAATACCTAAAGCAATTTATAATAATTATATAAAAATTTATGAAAGATAATTCTATTAAAATACGTATTTTTGGGCAAATAAATGTTTTTGTTTTCATTCAAAAATTCAGGATATCATTGCCACTTACGAGGAACTACAATTTATACATACATACTGGTATAGTGACTGCTGCAAGTGGAAAATCCAGAACAACAATTGAAAAATAAAACGAACGAAAATTCAAGCGAAATGACAAAATATTGGTAAAAAGCAGCACAAAATAAAGAAGAGTAATAAATTCGTTCCAATGAATAAAAATAATACCAAAAATTAATTAACAAGTAAGAGTTGCAAGAGGGTTATGTGATGTTAAGATGAGACGATATGAGATAATATAAAAAAAGAACTAACAAAAATATGAAAATGAATCAGAAAATTTCCAATATAAATCAGGATTAAGATTTAAAAAGTAAAAAAAAATATATAGAGAAGTAAGGAAACCAATTACAATGAAAAAGAAAAAGGTAAGCAACGAATAATGAAGCTATGAAACATAAAATACCCCTACTCGTTTCCTCATAGAAGGAGAGAAATTGACCGAAAGGAAGTTGAAGCGAAGGAGCGTAGAGGCGCAGGAAATGGATATAGATCGATGTAGAGTAGGAGTAGGGAGAGTGAGGGGATGAGGGTCAGGAGAGGCGCTAGATGGGATGAGAAGAGCTTTCGCAGTTGCTGCCGCACAAGACCAATTACTCGGTGTCACGCGATCTGAACGTAAGCACAACATCACCGTCCAGTACATTAGCAAACTTCGTCAAAAAGTACTGCTTATTTTATATGACGCACTGCGCATTAACAACCTCATCCTACATGGGTCGACCTAACGTTCGCTATATATTTCCCCGAGATATCAATTTTCGGAGCCATCTGGTGCGAGGTGCTTTGAAAACTGAAGCATGTTCCAACGATTTATTGAAAGCTGCAAATGGAAGTTGCCAGCGGAACTTGGGGTTTCACCCAGTGGGGCAATTTTCTGTAATGGAAGTCTCAGTGTAAATAAGCTCTCGGAAACTCCATCAGTCTTCTGAGAGGTGCGCGTTGATAAAAACCGTCCGTCACTTAAGTCTTCCCACAAAGAATCAATAGTCACAAAATGAAACGCAGTTCCAAATTAACTGATGATACACAAGGGAAGAAAATGAACTACTCGTTTTCCTTTCGAATTTCCAATTGCTACAGTCCTTTCGTAACGTTTGAAGTTTTATCTTTTTAAGTGTTCAAACTTTTTTCGTGATTTCAAGAACGAATATTTTTAATTATGTCTATTAATTACTATATTCAGAGTATACAATCTATAAGCTCATACAATCCTGTAAATCGGAGAACAAACGTTCAGTAAAATACTAACACATTATTTACAATCGTAGTGCATACCTGAATATGAATTCACATATTTAAAAAGTGTTTGTGATTTAAAATATTCGTCTAATACATTTTAACATCCCACAGTTGAGTGGGACGGTACAAATGGGAACAAAATTAAGAACATAGACGAGAATAGTTATGTGTGAATAAACTGTTAAGGAAATGGTGGTTTTCATCGTATCAATTTCTTTTTTATCAATTTTGCCAATTGTATAAATTCTGTAAAAGGTTCTACGGACTCCATAAACTCTGTTCAAGACTCTACGGTAAATTTGCAGTGATGGAACAAATGTGGGTGAATTTGCAAATCGGAACAAATGTGGGTGAATTTGCAAATCGGAACAAATGTGGGTGAGTTATTTAGTTTCCATGCGGATGCAAACGGAAATATATTTATGTGTTCCGTTTCCATCCGCGTGTAAACTGAAGAACTTACATTTGTTCCTATGCGGATTGAACTAGCAAAATTTGGACCCTTTCCATCCGCATCTAAACAGGCGCAGTTTCGTTCCATCTGAGTAAGAGCAGAAACGCTGCACAGGATCCATCCGAATGGAAGGCAAAAGAACTTCTCTTTTGTTCCAATTCGCACTCCTCCGAAAACTATGTTTTTTTCTGTAAATTTATTGAATTCTTCTTTTATAATAAGAATGTAACCATTATCTTGTGTATGAACATACAATTTTAATTAATTATCATTCTAATGAATAATCATGCTGAAAAGTAAATGCTCATATTTTAATCTTTAATTGAGAAGTTATATTTAAACTTTTTAAGTAGAACTGGAAATTGTTTATTCAATTTTCAACTGGAAAATTTTTATGTTAATTCGGATTAATTCCAATATAATGCGGTTTCCCCGCATTTTCGCCAAGTAAATTATTGGATGAAAAATTATAAACAAGCCATAACAAAATTTGAATGAATGATGGCAACATCTTAACTTCATCTCGTTCATCTTAGCACATGAGAATTGGAATGAAAAGTATTCCGTGTTTACTTAAGTGGTATAAGTGATATAAAATGTTTACAATCGATTCGGGATACGTAATATGCACTTTTGATGGAACGATCGAACCCTTTTAATTAATATCGTTTTAGAGTAAATATTTTTGGTATTTACATGTCGATAATTTAATTATATAAAGAATAAGAAAAAAATGTGTGTCGTTAATGAAACATCTATAAGTCGTTATATTCTTAAATTGAGACTTTGGATAACCTATTTGGGGTATAAATGTTCCTATATTTTAAAATTGTTAATAACTCTAATCTAGTACTCAAGATTTTTAAACAATTGTCACACGTCATTGAAAACTATGTTATACACCCTAAACTGCGTAAGTTGAATAATAGAAACTAATGACTTTCAACGTGATATTTCAGTAAATATACACCTTGACATACTTATCAGCCTATGTTATGACAATAACCCATCAATATCAGCCATCTTTATCAGCTGAAATTATGACAATAGTTTCAATATTGTTCCCAATTGTTTGTCACATAAATGTCGCCATGAAACACCACAGTTACGGGTGTACGAAGTCCTTACGTGTTATTTCCGGAGAGGAAAGGGAGTGGTAGAGAAAGGTTTAAGGAACAAATTTATCTAAGAAAAATACTTTCATCCTCAATGATGGATACAATTAATCAATAATCATTTACGACTATGTCTTCTTTGCAAATTACTTATCAGAATATTGAACTGTATGGATATCAAGAATTTGTGAATTATAATTCCCTTTTACCTCATAAGGCAACATCAAGCAGATGAATTGTTAAGAATAAGATACATGCACCCCATTCAGCGCTACGATATCGAGATAACATGAGTCATGAACGATCTGACATTTTAATGCCATTTGTAATTTTTGCAAAACCCTAACGTATGTTTAAATCTTTATAGAATGTATGATACTCACAAAGCATTTCTCGAGCATGTAGCACATACATTCATGAAAATTCTCGATAACGCTGTGTATGTAACTATATAGATTTTGACAGCGATAGAGTTAAAATATAAAAGTCGTAGCTGCAGAAGCGGCAACCAGAGAGAAGGAAAGAGTAACCCGGGTGCACATTGAGACGCAGTCGCGCAAGCAGCGTAGCGCAGGGGTAGCACCTATACTGTGACTCCGTGTTGTAAAGGAGAACAGCGCGATTGAGGCGCATCGGTACCCGCCCGTTGTGGACTTACCACAAAAGCTGTGACACGCACTCGTGCCACGCAGGCGAGTCCTAAGCTGCGCTGCGCTGTGCAGCGCTACATGAGCGACTGCGTCTCAGTGTAAGCCTCTTAAGCCATCTCACACTTCCAGTAGGTATGGGACGTTGGCAACATTATCAAAGAATGGTACATTATTGTGTGTTATGTTACATAATAACGCCTCATAATTTATCATTCACACTTCCAAATTATAAACTTTATCCAGAACCCAACTGATACCGTTTTCCATAAGTCAAATATTTACAATATTACTCCCCTTTAATCTTGACCCTGCAGTCAAGATGTGATGTCTACACCAGCTTTTTCGCAGTCTTTTATATATGTGGGTTCAATTTTATATCGTCAGCTTCGCACAATAGAGCGCGTTCGGCACACACCACGCACTCACATTCAATGTAGAAAACTCTCCATTTCCTAGTTTCTCATTAACAAACACGTTCATATACGTACATTCCTAGATCATATTATTTGTATTATTACTTTTATTGATATTCAAATAAAACTTGTAAAACATTTATAGTGTAACAATTTTCTGTTCAAAACAAGTTACTCCTTGCAATACAAAACGTTTACATTTTCGTGTTATTCAATGCACCAAGAATAAAAATACCATAATAATAGAATAATAGAATATATTGTAATATTTTTGTTATTGCCATGAGGCCTGCTCTTCCGCATAACCATGACTTAAGTGAGGGAATTGGGTAGGACAGATGTTGGGATGCTGGGAAATATATGGTTCCGAGCCGTTATTTGTACTGCGTTGAGAGTTTTGTTTCAATGCGTATAGGAACGAGACTGCGTTCAAAGTTACGTTTATATGTGGGATGGAAACGGTACTGCGTTGAGAGATCCGTTTCGTTGCAGATTGAAACTAAATAAGAATAAGAATATTGTTTCCATTCTTGGATCGAAACAAACGTTCCGTTCCGTTTCCATTCGCACCTCTGAATGAGAGTAATGCACTCATTTCCCTCTCAGATCCAAGTGAAGTGGTGAGGAGATTTCTTCATAGCTGATGCTCTGTTCTCGACAACAAATTTGAGAAGTTAACATGGTGAAGATTGTTCAGAAAAGAATAATCGATTACGATAAGGGTTGCATTTCTGTAGGTAGCAAAATATTTTCTCCATCAGTTTTTCTTGTTTCCGCATTCCACTCTTCGAAGAACCTCCAATGACCTCCACATCACTACGTACCCCTCCCCCACCGCTCGTCACAATGTAAATTCTTTAATGCGCATACTTTGTATTCTTTGTGCTTGTAAATGTGTTGCTTACGTCACATCCTCCTTTTCCTCATCTCGAGAATTTTCTGAGAATCTAATTAATTAATTAAAATTACTAGCAGACGCAGTGCATTTCAAATGACGCATTGAAAACCTATTGCCTGTTTGTACTCGTTACATAATTATACCCACGTACGACGTGGAAGTTGCCTAACTAGAATATTACAACACGATCAATCTGTATTTCACAAGAGAATAGTTCCACGCTTGACTGAACACGTGGTCTCCAAATCTATGTATGATAGACATAAATTGTTGTGAACATCGCATTTCATTCGCGTTGCTAGTAGTAGGTCCAAATAAATCCAAATAAATTAAAGGAATAGACATAAGTATTAGTATGCGAAAAAAATTATGCGCGAAAGAAGAATTGAAAATAATAACTTTTATGATGGAAACAAGCTAACATAAGCTATTCAATTGTATGTAAAATATTTATTGATCTTGTGAATTAGTTTGATCGTTCCTGGATAATGCCAAAAACTTAATATTTTTAACACTCTCTTCATTTCATAATCTTTGCTTTCAACTGCTACGAGATTCTTGAGGGAAGGTCATTATCTACAATAAAATAACATTTATTTAATTACACACAAAATTACATATTTATTAATGTAATTTTGTTGAAGATAGCGACCTTTCTTTAGGAACATCTCCAGTAATATTTGTAATATATTGTATAAAATTTGAAAAAGACTTCCTGTTAAAATCAGAATAATATTAAATACATTGATATGGTTGTTAAAAGAAATGATTTATTAATTACTTCACCGAGATAGATTCTGATGGGGGAGCTCGGATTAATTACTGGGACAAAATTCGCTCTTTTTCAGATGCATGTTCAAGTGTTTGTCATCGTATCTAAGAGCAATAATGATAACAAGTTTAATGATAATGAACGGAATAATAATTTGGCATCAGAAAAGGTGTCAGACTGCGCTTACGAAGACTTCGTGAACAATAAGTAGGTTTACTCTCCGAGAGCAAGGAAGAGACCATTTCATCAATTATAACTGTACCTGAGTAAAACAGGAGAATAACCAGGATTAGGATTGGACAACAAAAATAATGTACATATTGACGCCATGACTGAGTGCTGATAGGAAAGATTACAATAAAAAAGTGAATGATTTCGGTGCACTGAAGCAAGTATTTGGTTTTTAATTAATTATTATTTAAAGTTAATAGGATATTTTATCTACGCGTAACTACGTTATATAATACCGAAGAATATTCCTCGACTTAGGGTTAAAGCAAAAGTCGAAATAACACACGAACAATAAACCTCTTCCATTCATTTATAGTTTTGAGAAATGAAATGTCTTCAATGCGTATATGCTAAACATATATTTCTCGTTGTGCAATAGAGAAGCTCGAACGTTCCTCCTTGAATACTCTCATGTGATGGTAAGTGCTTGGGAGTATAGAAAGGTGAATCGTTCACACGGAAACTAACAGGAAGCGTAATGACGCACTTAGCGTCCAGAAGAGGGAAAACGACCGTCGGGTTCTGAGCGGAGACTTGCTGCAGCGAGCAAAAACATGAAGGGACGTTGACGTGCACACACACTGCAATGTCCCCTAATGATAAACGTTCCGCAATTACTCTTCTCATTAGATGTATTTACTTCCAACATAAAAGTAATTAGTAGATCAATTATTTTCGTTTGTCTGCGGAATTATTTGTTTCCAAAGAAACTCCATATCCCATCTTATTCAGGAGCAAAATTAAGCGAAAAACCATTGATTTCAATGCCTCAGTATTTCAACACTCGCCACGAAAGCAAATGAAAATATGAGGTTATACTACAGAAAACAAAACGGTTCCGTCTAATACCACAAAGTTTCTGCAAAGAAATATACAAAACCACTATAATTAATAACAAATCACAATACAACTATTTATCACAAAAAATCTACCCAGTCTCTTATTTGACATTTCCTCAAATCCTAATTGCAACCTGTTGTTCATATTTATTCTTTCATCACGTGCCTCATCCCTCACTTTCATAATCTCTTCTTCCTGATCATGCGCAATATTCCGCATCATTTCCACGCACTCCCTGATTTGTAGAACCACTCCGTTTGCCATCTTCTTTAATTTACCATCTGATATAGCTTTTATGACAATCCTGTACTGTTTCGCAAAATTGTTTACCCTGATTCTCCTCGGACTTGGCTGGCAATCGTCACCTCCGCCGTCACTGGTTTCAGATGACCCCTCAACATCCATCCTGACCACTTTTCCAAACCACGTCCCTACAAATCACATAAGTCGACTGTGCAATTTTTCTGACCGTCCAGTATTTATATTTACTTTTAGTTACTACCCACTGTGTACATCCTTGCTAAAATCTACCATGATAAGAAGCGACAGATAGCATCTAAGAATTTTTTTGTACCTTTATTTCAAGTGTCGTGTACATCTGGTTCCCTTGTTACTAACATTCAAAAATGTCTTCTATTCTGAACCATAGACTCCCGTAATTGTCTTAACGTTATTTTCGCCTCTCGAATATCTCCTTCTTACGTTCACTTAACTCTTTTAAATTTCTAATGGTTTGAAAACTTCTTGAATAATGCATTAAATACAATGTAAACAACAATAACAACGAAGCACGTAAACAAAATCAGGACTCGCCAATATTAAATGCAAATCTGTCTCAATCTTCAGCACACGTCCTGGCGTCTTGAATGGCTTCTTCTTGCTTTTTATTAACTGATTTATTCCTTTAATGTTTTAAAAGTTATTGAATTACGCAATAACAAAATGTTACACAATAACAATAACAACTAAGACGAACATAAACAATTTTTTAAACAGAGAAATCTCGGACCCCTCAATGTCGTTGTCTCCCAAATTCTGTACGCTTACTCTTCAGACCTCCCTCTTTCTTCGGAATTTCAGCACATATATCTATTTGGTCACTTCCTTCCTTTTGTAAGCAAGTCTTGCGCGGAGAATCGTACCAATACGTCTAGCCCAGGTAGAAACAAATAATAAATTGTAATAATAAACAGAGACCAGAAGTGGACTGAATCAGAAACGGAACGATTCAGAAGCATTACTTTTCTCGGAGCGGAACCTGTCGTCTCGTAATTTCAAAATGCCTTAGTACTTGAACCAAAACTTTGGTTCTTTTGGTATTCCAGTTGTTGCCAAAAACAGAATACTGAAATTAAATCAAATCAAAATTATAAATTGAAATGAAATTCCGCCGTTACAGTATTGAATCAAATAAAACCTTTTATCATGGTTGTGGAAATTTATAAATTACAGACCTATAACAAAATATAATTAGGAATCAGATAGTCTTCTATTGCGTGCTTTATTGAGGTGTTAAACAATGATTTGTTGCGTTCATATTTTTCAATTAAATTATTTAATCCCTGATAATTAAAAAGAGTTAATAATAATTAAACTTTTAAAATTATGTCCAATACGCAAATGTCTCCTAGATTTTCCGTTCCTTTTCTGCATAACGGACGGAGCAAATCACACGAAGTATCATACGATAGAGCATTAAAAGGTGTGTTTGAGATTTCCTGCCATTTCATCTACGTCCTTTTCCTTTCTGAGATAACAACATTTACAAATTTCATCAAGAAAAGACGCTAACTTATTTATTTGAAAAGGACGTAACTGCTTCAGTCCAGACAAACGAAAGTGTGTTGTAAATAATAAATAGATATTCTTAGGGAATTGTACGCGAGTTACGTAATATTCTATCGTGTATTATCTTACACTATTCATAACTGTTCTTATGTCCTGGTGAAACTTGCATACAACTAGAAGATATGACGGAAAGTATTATCTACCCTAATATTCACGTAAATAAATAAGTCTTGCTAATAGCGTTTCACCAACGTTCTCATCGGTCGGATAGCAATACTTGGATAACTATTCCGTCCGGTAATTGTAGATTGTCTTTCACCACGCTGGAAAGTTACCACTCCGTTGGATAGCTCCACTACCGGAGAGGTAACTTTAACCAGTCGAAAAGTGATCGGATAAACATTATCGGGGCGAGTGAACTTCAAATATGGACGCTGTTGAGGGGGAACTTATTTTTGAAAACTGAAAGATTTTTCTTGTGTAATGGTAATGTCACATGAGGTATACAACTCGAATGAAAAAAAATATTATAACAGTATTTGATATTACGGTTTTGAGAATCGTTCCTTACTTCATTGTTTTTCAATAAATGTTTCCTTCGGGTTTCTTTCATTTTCAATCCGCCCCTCAACGATATACAAGCTTAAATTGTTATATTTTGCTTGGCACATTGGACGTTTTGTAAACAAATCGTGTCACTTCCTATATTCTTCACTGTTAATTCTCGCAAAACCAGTCAAACGATTTGCCACCGGGAGTCGCCCCACCAGATGGATAAGCGTGATATCAGACCCAAGATATATCGATCGGTTAGTGAAAACTATTAGGTACCCGCTCAGCAAGTACCTTGGCAGAAGTCGACTTAAATCAAATGAAACGTTCGTATTATCATATAGATAAATTCATTCAATTTCATACACGGGATTTAATCGCACAGTTTAGCTAGTACTATAAATTGTAGTTTTCAGAAATGGACCCGAAAAAAAGGAAAAAAGGGACCCCAAAGTGAACTGGAAGCGATATTTGAAAACGTAGTGGAACTGGAAACAATGGAAAACTTCTTCTCCCTCATCCTTCAGAGTGGGGAACGCAAGTTTGATACCTCACTTAACTGAGCTAGGTGAAGTTTTCAGCAGGGATTTCCCTCTCACCTTACATTTCTCGGCAACCCAACATCTATCCTTCCCAATACCTCAATCCAAAATGATGTCAGGTGGACGAGCAGGTCTCAGATCGCCACAATGAGTCATGAAATGCGTAAAATGTCCCCGAACCGAATTGAGACGTTATAATAAATGAAAACCCTAAAACGCCATTAAAAATTAAGTAAGTTTACATATCAGACGCTTAAGGAAATTTATTCTTCTGTCATGCAATGTTTTTGAACCAGGACAGTTGACATGACACATCTCCCTTCCAAACCTCATGAAAACAAAAAAACGGACTGTACATCGGAAGGAGGTTGCGAATCATTTCCCCTAGTGACACAGCGTGTAGGTGATAACTTTCACGGAAAAACAGAATATATCAATAAGGAGACTCACCCATAAAAATTTGCCTGTCCCCTAGCAAGAGCAGGTTGGAATTATTATAGCCGGAACACTAGGGAACTCCCTGTACCCCTACGTTCGTATCTGAAGGGACCAGTTGCCATAAAGCAGGGCTGTCCAATCTTCCAATATTAAATGAAGTATGTCCTTTTCTGGATGTATACTTCGTCCCTAATTTAATGACGACTCACTTCAAAAGATGTGTTCCAGTATATACTAGAACTAAAACGTGACAATTCAACTCATTAACTTATTCGGTACAAAATTGTAACAATGTAGTATAACTGTTTAGTGAATGCATCGCCACATTACTTTATGAGCATAGTTAGTATTCAGTAGAAAGTAACATGGGAGAGAGCCAAAAACAAATTCCTTCCATAAACTACAATATAATAGACATTAATCGTATCTTGTGTGAACAAATACATATTGTTGTACGTATTGTTAACTAATCAATGTTATTAATTAATACACTCCGTAAAATATCACTGCGTCACTTGGACTTCGGAGGACATTGTTGCTTTCACAATGTTTAAGGCACCGAAGGATTATGTTTTTGGTTCGTCTCACTCTTCGTTGCCTCTGAGCCATCCCCCTCCCCACCTCCAGACAAGCAACATCTGCGTTTGCGGACGGCGCGGCCGCGACGCGAATTCACCATCCGCTAGAAAGCTCCACTTCACCCCCGAAGGGATGAAAGGAGAGGGGACAATATAACGCGTCAGAAATAAAACACCCAGTGACTCCACCGTAACGCGGTGGGGGAAGAACTATGGAATGAAAGCGAATTCACCTCAGCATGATGTCTGAGGTTCGCTGAAGACTTATCTCTTTTTTCTTAAATTTTTGATCGGTCATAAGAATTTACGACCACACGAATGTCAAGATCACGCATCTTTCTATCACTTTCATCGAGTGTTGTATTAAACTAATTTATTAAACTAATTATCACTACGGAATAAAGAAGGAAAGTAAATTAGAGAAAAAATTACAAAAACATTTTTGACGATCATAACCGTGAAACAGCATAAAATATATTTATTGTAACACATTACTTTTCACAACCTTGCTCTGTTTGTTATCCATCTCAAATATTAGATGCTGGTACAATTTAACTTGTGATTAAGTAATGTCAGTTCTTCTGCTATTAAATAATTTAAGAAGTTATTGATTACATCTTTGGTGTTGTATTACACCGGAATACCAACTATTGTTTAGCAAAAACTTACTAGAAAAGGCAACTTAGAAATTGTACATCTTACTACCGACGTATGTGTTTTACCGAAAATGAAGTTTCTGTTAACTGAATAGTTTTGCGAGTGGATAATAAGTGGAAACGTTCGTCTGCTCCATAATCAAAGAGTGGCGGAAATAAGATTCCCCGAAATATAGAAATACGAGGCAAGTGGAATTTAGTTCAAGAAGTCTTCTCTGCCCACCTGCATCTATCTCTTCCCAACTAATCCTTGAAACGCATCTCCGCTGAGAGAACTCTATTACTTTCCGATAAAATCTTCAAAGGTTTTGTTTAACGGTGTGAAGCGAGCTACCGTTTCTCGAACGGGAGAAGCGAGGTTTTTCCTCTCAAATGGAGTGTTTTGCCGCGACAGCGACCTCCACCCCACCTCGGCTCCGTCCCTCAAACTTGATCTCCACCCCTTATCCCAACCTTCCGCCCTCCACCCGCGCTTACGTCGGTGAGCACAAAATGGCAGCATGATGGAGTGCTTCGAGATTAAAAGTCTGAAAGGCTGAGAAGGCGCACGTTCGGGGTTAATGATGCGATTAAATGCTTATACAAAAACGAGGTGTCATTAAGGATCATTTCACTTGCTGGCACCCGACGAAATCGCACCTCGGGATCCCCCGGTCCTCGCGCGGGAATCAATGACGGTGGTGAAGAAGAGCAGTTGAGGATAGGGTGTAGAACGGGTGGGCGGAGTGCCACGCAAAGGGGTGAAAGAAGGGGTGAGAGATGAGGGGTGCTGACTCCATCGCAGAGGGATGCTGGGAACAGGCCGCGCCTCTCAGAGGCCGCCAGAGCCCGACGGCTGTCGACACGGCGCAAGCGCATTGGCAGCAATTCCGCGATCGTGTCTGCATGGGAGAAAGGTAAAGATGATTAACATTTTCAGAATGTTCTTCATTCTGAGTCAAAGTCAGGCATACACACCTCACACTTTAAATTAATATGCCTCTATCGAAATATTCATTAGCAACTGATTTATGTAATTTCTAGTAAAATTTATTCCTCTTTAAATCATTGAAATCATATTTGCTTGCTCACCCACTACTGATTAAATCCCCGCCGCAACAGATCATGGTACCATAATCATGATACTATGATACCATACCTGATCATGTTACCATAATTGAAGCAATAATTTCTTTACATCGTATGTAAAAAGTATTTTCATAACTTTACTTTCCTAAGACGCAAAAATAAATGATCGCAGAGAAAAACAGACTGAACGACTTTTACCGCGCTCGTAAATGACTGGGAAAATTTAGGTACAATGTCTATTGTATCATTAGCATAATCTGATTCAAAAATAAAACATCGGTCAATTACTCATATTTACATTTTTATCAAGAAGTTTCTTTAGATAAATTTAAAGAATTAGAAATTTCATCGAAACTTATGGTCACTTTCAGCTTTCGTATGTCCGTGCTTTATTTCTCAACGTTTAGTTAAAATTTTAAAAACACAAGATTCCGTATTTTAAGCGTTACACCATAAGACAAGCTTACTAAACGTGTGGCGAATCATAATTTTTTTACATATTTCTCTTCGTGGCAATAGTCCATTGCTGAATTTTATTCCGATCATTCCAATGCAGCTGCCAAGCAAAATTTTGTACCAAGCATGTTTTACGAGTTTTATATTACATTTTTTCTTTGCCTTACAAAGTAAAGTTTAACCAAATGAGAAGAAAAATCGAATTTTTATGTCCTTTGTAAAATTTAAATATTTTGGTCCAAAAAAATTCCAGAACTGTGTACGCAGCCCTCAACCATACAAGAACTTTCAAACTTCTGAGCAGAATTCCCTTTTTTAATTTAGTTCTTTCTCCTTTTTTTAATTCTTATAACTGCGAAGAAAAATCAAATGTTTGGTCCCTAGTTCCTGGGAAGAATTAAGCATTTCCATCTCAAGATATAAACAGAATATATGTGAATAAGCGTAAAAGATACGTAAGATAGCATAATCACGAGAATAATTCAAATGACAATAGAAATCACAAAGGAGGCCGAGGATAATAATGAACAACAAGTGAGCAATGCGATAAGCCATCGCCATCATGAATAGATTTCCATCCACCTCATTGGTGCGGCACCCGTTTCAATCGCGTTGCCACATTCCTCGAGGTATTTCCCCGAGTACTTTCCATCATTCTGGAAACACGCCACGTCTCCGACACAACTTACATAAATACCCGCACTCGGACATGCCAACGACGCATCGATGTACTGAGAACGCAATCACAGGGGTTTCACCGTGCTAAGGTAGGAATACATGGACTTTTCTAGCTCGTAACTAACTAGCCTACAACATATTACATGCTCCAAGCTACTTCCTTATATGAGCGCCTTCTTGTCAGCTATGGCGTGAATATACTTTGAGTATTTTACNTATATATATATATATATATATATATATATATATATATATATATATATATATATATATATATATATATATAATAATTATATTCTTTCTACATTATTTTCGAAGACTATAAGAAATACTGTAAATATTATATAAAATGACTATATGAAATAACACATTGCTATACTATCATTGATGGGCCATAAAAAGAAAACAATTCTTTTTTCATTTTAGTATTTGTAAATGGGAAATGTAGCGTGCTATTGAAGCTTATCTACATGGAGCGATAGAAGGTAGGAGTTGGGTGGAAGGCTGTTGTTAGTAGGTGGGCTGCTTAGCTGGGTTTACCAACAACTTGGCCCACGAGGAGGGGTTAGTAGAAATTGTTAGTAATTGTTAGAGTTATTGATACTAGGAGGAGGTGGATAGAGGAAGGAGGGTTTGTTTTTCAATCACAGCTATATGAATTGGGACGTTCATGTGAAAGCTACAATTTTCTTCTGGCCCCGCCGGGAATTGGTGATGAGTAAGCACGTGCTAACCATAGCCACAGAATACAATTTAAAACGTAACACCTTAAATTATAAAAAAGGAAGCTAAAGAAATAGTTATAGTGATAAATGAAAATTTTCAAAGGATGTGCTCTTTTCATAAAATATTTCATTTACAAAATAACACCACAGCCTACTATAGTGTTATATGCATATTTGCTTTAAAGCCAGATAAAAAACAACTACAATGTATGATATTTATTGAATTTTAATGTATAGCAGCAGTGTAGCAGCCCCGCAAATTTAATTTCCGAACATAATGAATGTGAGGAGAATGTCCTTGCTTCTTGTCTTTTCTTGAGCTGTGAAATAGCAAATAAAAATATTTAGTTCTATTAAAAAATCGATAAAGATATTTATATCTGCGAAGTTGAAAAAACTAGAAATCATTTGAATACGCCACATGATTATCCCCACGTTATGTTTTATCTCAGAGAAAACTTCGATATTTTTATCCATTTACGAGACATTTATTATGAAAGTTCTTCTTGAATAATCCTGTGTACAGTTTTTCATTGTTATGAACTTAGATGAAGTGAAAAGTAATTTTTATATTGACACATGTCAGGGCAACAATCTGCAGAATGTTGAAAATGAATTATTACGAAAAATATACTAATACTGACTTACGAGCAGGTTTGAAGAGTATTACTTTCCAGTTCATAAGTAAATAATACATTTTTGGGCGTGCCACTGAAGTTTACATACTTCATAATGTGCATGCTTTTGATACTGAGGCTAACAAAACTAAATTAAGAAGCCAACATTCGGAGGTAACTAAGGGGAAATAATTGTGAACAACCTAAAAAATCAGTGCAATTCTCCAATGATATTTCAATGCAATTCTAAAAAAAGAATTTATCCAAAGATATAATACCCGAAGTACACGGGATGTGACAGAAGTAGTGGATGAATTATATAATACTGCAAAGACAGTAATCGTATGGTAAAATATTTAACATCTTCCGAGGAAATGGGAAAGTCCCCGAATCCTTAGGTGAATTTCAAATAGATAATAAAACCATATCCAATGTACGAGTATGTCCAGATAATATCAACGATGTGGAATTAGTAATACTTAAGAAGTTGGACTTTACCGCAACCTTCATGCGAGGGAAACCAAGAAAAACTAAAGTATGACATACGAATAAGGGGTGAAGTGTTAAAAGTATGAAGTATGCCGGTTACAAGAAGCAATTTTCAAGCAAGAGGAAGAAATAGATGAAGATAGAAGAGTGAAATAGATAGAAAAGAAATACAATAAAGAAACCCTGTAATGTCATTGTTGTACAAGGGGGAATCACGTGGTGAATGATCAAATAAATGAAAAAATGGTTTATGACTTGTATATCAGTAACCTATCAACTTATGCGTAAAATATTACTAACAGAGCGAACATGCAGCTTGACACGAAAATCGACGTTTAGTTGCATTTGGAAAATTAGGACATATAGTTCAAGGACGATTTTCAACATAAAAATTCAGACAACTTTCAACAGTTTAAAAAAATATCAATATTCTTGGAACAGTACATGAGTGACATCATTTCCTTCCTCCGGAAAATGATGCCAAGAAACATTAAAACGTCGTAGTGAGAAGAATAAGTAATTTACATCCAACCGAACAAGGATTATTTCCCAGCATGTCGGTATAACACCCAAGCTACGATGTGCTGTTTTTAAATCTACATAATTGTTCATCAGATTAGCTCTAAAGATACAAATATCAATTTCATCTCGAATACAATATGTGTGAGGCATTTGGAAACACAGAAGTGTGGGAACGCTTGGAAGGAAACGCTTGAGGCGTGTCTCCCGGCGGCTGCGATGGTCAGGCTATTTATGCAAATGGGAAACGTGTGAAGTAAAGTGATGCCGCGGCGTCACATTGGCCTTCGTCTCCATCGTTGCTTCTCTTGCCTTCCACTACAACCACATACTCATAGATATCGCTGCCACCACAACTACCGCCACCTCCGCACCTTGCGATGCCCTTTTCGGTACGACACATTCATCAATGTCATCTTCAAAAGAGCCATCCTCCCACAGCACGGTAACCCATGACAAAATATGTTCATATCAGCCTTTTCAGCGCTGTTCTAACTAAGATTATTCACGGTAATTTCTAGCCACGTGTGCTTTCACCTGCGTGTCCAACATTCGGTTTTTATATCCCACCAGAAACGAGGCCAAGAAGTTCGAATTCAAACGTTAAAAAACTGTAAAAACAAAACGTTGGTAGAATTATATACAAAAATTAGTGTCCCTTACTGTCTTTCCCCATTGAAGCAAACAATTTTCTTACTGAAACTACACGAAGATATTTTTTCTATGTATGTTTTTCCATTAATCTTCTATGACCTGAGTCTTGAAGAGTAATTTGTCTTGAATCCAAACTAAAACGTTTGTCAATTATGTTTACCGTCTCCAATTATTATGAAAATTTCATATAAAACAGTTCATTTTTTTTACTTTATTTTTTACCATATCCTCCCTTCCCCCAATAGGTCGATTGCATCTCGTACCATCAAGAGTCCTCGTCACCTTCTGCAATACCCACCACCTCCATTGCCAACTCCTCTGTCAGCCGGGGTGTATGCGGGAGCACGACGAATTATTCAATGTGAGTATGGAATCACAAGTAGAAGGGGCGCGGCGGCCCGCGTCTCACCCATCAATCTGTCCCACCCCACCCCGACGCGCGTCTCACCACTCTTCACCTCCCCTCTTGGCTTCGGACAGCAAGCTTCATCGTTGGAGCCGAACTCCCGGCCGGTCGGATATCGCGCATTGGAGTTCATGTTCCATAGAGAAAAATGTGGAGGGACAGTGTTGAATCACTGGAAGATAAGCAGTCGTGTTCTTGAGAAAACGCGTCCTCCAAATCCGTAATCCGTGGCAAATATTCCTAATCATTGTATATCTCTGCATCTTGTGCCCGTAATTGCTAAATACACAGCTCAACTCAAGACTATAAAATACTAAAAAAACAAGACGAAGCCAAAATCTCGGAACTCTAATTTTTCATTGTTTATTTTCGGATGCTTGTGAAAATTTGTCTTGGATGAAAAATATGGAAACTAAATGAAATGGGAAGAAATAAACTGAAAATCCAGAGGCAATACATTTCATTCAAAATAGACAGTAGGCAAACTCGTTGATCTAGTTTGACGTATAGTCGCACGAATTTAAGAACCTTCACGTACCATGACGCAACAGCAAGACCCTACTTGCGCATCGTCATGAAACCCACCAAGGAAGAGCATAATCTGAGGAATCGGAGGACAACTACCCAATGGCACGTGTACTCGGCGGAAGTTGCGTGCGTGTTGTTTATGCTTATAAAGACTGGCAATTTGCCAAATCATGGGCCGTGGCTAAGTGACGACCACACTTCCTTTACCATAAGGGGGGAGACTATTGACACGAGATGTCTTTTGCGAAGCGCATTGCAAGCAAAACATGAGTAACAAGTTGATGCATATTGTCTGTGTCTCTCTCATCTTACAAGGCAGAATAATGAATACGGAACTGACGCCCCCACGTGAATTCACTCAATGCATTATCTGAATGAGCTTCTTCTGAATGTGAAGAGCAGCAATTGCGTCGGGCAACATGTGTTTTCTTCAAGCAACTTGGTTTCTTTGTGGACACTTAATCACATTTTTTCAAATAAATGAGCATGAGTTTTCTTCAAGATGTCTCATTATTAGGCTTGTGGTATTCCATCCTCAACTTTCTTATGAATGATCATTACTTACTGAAACTGAGCGCGTAAAAATTCTCAAATCAGCTTCAGGTTCACCAAAATTTTGACGCAAGCAATAATTTTCCTTTCTCATTTACAAACGTTTATATTTATAATTAAATATTGAATATTTTAAGTTTTGAACCTTGAATTACAAATAAATAACATCATGATTTACTATTTTAACGAGGGCAAAAAACCATTCAATTCCGGCTCATGTTTTGCATGTAATTAACACGATCCCCGAGATAAATATTCACGAAACTCATGCAATAGAAATAACACTCGCAGACAAAAGTTTTAAACTATCATAAATATTTTCGTAAAATGTTCATTTAGTCTTCAAATAGCCCGAATAATTGCCCTCCTGTCATACAGAGTGATCATGCACAAGCCTTCATCCAATGACGTACCACGCACGTAATATCCCATATTTTTCCTCAGAATAAAATTAAAATTATTTGTTTTGAAAACTGATACAATGATGCAAAAGTTTGCTTCTAATTGTTTTTATATCTTCACCCTGACATAACATCGTAAACAGGGTCTTAACACTGATTAAAACAGTATCTTTCTTTAGAATCACCTCTCTAGAATCAAAGTGGAAAAGGAGCACGTTTAACCCATAAAAAGTGTGAGATGGTATTAAGATGCTATATGTGACATCGTAGCTGCTACCGAAGCGATTCAAGACGTACACAAAATAGAAATGACAGAGATAGAATCTCAGACAGTAGCTAGTGATTTGGCAACAAGAGACGCAACCGAGAGCCGATAACGGAGGGAAATCGGAGTTCTGAAACGCGGCGAGAAACCACCCACGATTCTCCGTCAAATGACTGCGTAGCCATCAACAATTTGAATAAATGACCTCTGATTGGAAACCTTAAACGTTCACCGAATGCTGGTAACTCAAGGTACTAAGTATAATCGTGAAGGAAAAGACACGAGACAAACCCTGCAGATTAAAGAATTCAAGTTGGATTGCTGTGGAATGTGAGGTACTGAACTGACACTTGTATGAAAAGGTGAGGAAACCCCGGTTGAACGCCTCTCCTACCTCAGTTTAGCGGGTAATCGAACCCGTGCTTTGCAGAACGTAGGCAGTACGAAGGCGCTACTATGACTCTCAGTCGATCCCATAGATAATTATTGATATTAAACTCATTCCACGGAGTGGTTCAAATACGAATAGAAGGGTCCTTTTGTCATGCTGACGAAGTTGAAGTCTTCTCTTGAGAAAAGACGAGAGCATTAATCCATGGATCTGAGAAACGAAAATTTTCCAATTCTCTCCTACCGTTTTTAGGTTTGGGAAAATATGAAAAGAAATTTGGAATGAGAAACAATGTCAAAAGAAACCTCTGAATGTATTTTTTAATTGTCATTAACAAAGCTCGAAGCACACATCATTGTGTTTTCGCCTAATATTAATCGTAATTACGTAATGTGATAAACGAACATGTGTCCTATGTAGCAACTAGGTGAATGGGCATGTTATGGAGTATGGAGAAAGAGACCACAGATAAAAGCACGGAATGCAAAGCCCTTTCGCATCTCTTCCCACAGCATCCCATCCGTTCCGGACGAGCGATGTTGAGATCGATGGGGAGGGGCGGAGCGGGGAGAGATGTACTTTTTGGCATGCGGGACACGGTACCGCCGCCTCGCCCCCTGTAACACAAGGAGCTTTCGGCGTCCTCGGGAGGCGCGCCGCCCTACATGTTTCATGAAGTCTCATTACCGGCGGGCAGCACAAGCGGGAGCTACTGCTACTGCCACCGCCTCTGTACCCGGTCGCGATTGGCCAAGAAAGAACGCCTGGAGCAACCACGGCGGGGGTGGCATGGAACGCACAGACTACTCTGTCAACTACATGATTGTAGGGACGGGGGAGGGAGTAGAAAATGGAATTTGAATACATATTGAAGTTGTAGAAACGGAAGGGAATGCTCGGCTTAACAATTGTAGGACGAGAAAGAAAATATTAAAATCCCAATATTTTATGAAACAAAGAGAGGAAATTACTAGATAGTTACGGCGAGTGAATGTGGATGAAAGTATCGAAAGGTACAGAGCACCAATACTAGAATGATAACAAAAATAGTGTCAAAATACAAGGACACGTCACAATACAAGATTACGTTTTGGGGTCAACAAATCTCGTAGGGCCACAGAAATGATGGAAGAGAACATTTTTCATGAGAACAAGACGAGTTAAGTTATAAAAAAAAATAGAGGAACTACTCGAGGAAAGAAGAAAGGGGTGAATAGAATTTCATAGTGAGTGAGAATAAGAATACACAAGAAAAGGTATGATCAAACGAGTAGTAGAAGGATAAAAGGTTGTGTGTCAAACAAGCTAAAAAATAAAAGATGTCCTTAAGACTCAAGATGAGAACAAAAGGGAATTTTGTTCAGGGTTCTTCGTCAGAAGAATGGAAGTGTGAGTAGCAAACACGACTTGGTGGAGAAGGGTTTAAATCTTACGCGCCTGTAAGTGGGATAAAGCCGCCCTAGGAGGGAAGGATGGGCAAAGAGCTCAAAAGAGCGACGGATCCTCTTGATGACCTCAGCGAACGCGTGCTCGTCCCAGTATCGCCGGCCACACACGCCACAGCGACGCACCCATTGGACCCTCCCTAGCGGGAAGGGGTGTTTTGATGCCCCACTACGGCGACTCTATGCCACGTGAGGATCGCGTTCCGACGTTGTCAACAGGCTGGTGCACCTGTTACGGCTCCAGAGCACACTTCAACCTCAATGGTGAAGAGAAGTTTCATTAAACTTGTTTTCTCTTCGTTTTTACAACAAACAATAAAATTAAGTGGAATTTTATACTGATTTTACTTCTTAGAGATACTAGAAAAATTTAATGGCTCTGTTTGTTTTTAATTTTTTTTGTAAAAAATAAAGTATAGAAAATTAGTTTTTTTTACGATTATAGGATAGATGAAATAAGTCGGTTGAATTAAAGTAGTTTATTTGAAGTGAGTTTCTGAACTAAACAGTATTTTCGATGAAGTACGACCATAAGGAGCTAAAATAAATAATGAATCAAACAAATATTCGATTTGTCTTGATTTAGCCTACAAAGAAAAAGTAAGACAAAGAACATTTAAGGTATTAATTATTGGATAACTATTAACGAGATAATTATTATGACTCAATTAGAACACTAAAGAAGTAAAAAACTTTGATGATATTAATAACCGTATAACCACACTTTCAAAAAGATCGATAGAAGAGCTACTTTTACTCATTTCTTGTGCGTGCTTCATTCATTTTGTGGGGTAAATTTAAAAGATCCTTACATATACTTTTTAATTCTCTGGAGTAAGGCCATAGGGATTGATTAACTTCACTTTGTCTTATAGCAAAAGAAACAAAGCTCATATTTTTTATGGTTTTCTACTATACAGACTATGTGTTTTGTTTTAATTTCTAATTTAATTCCAAGAAAATTATGCATTGTCAGAATTATCAAAGACCTTTTCTGATAAGACACTAGATATGTCAATCCCAATCCTTGAATTCAAGTATCGATTTGAATAAACGCAGAAATAGTGTATTTCTTGCTTCATGTGAACCGATTTAATTTCTCCTCAGTCTCCGGAACGACTTGACAAAAAATTATAATTCATCATGCATTTTAGAATACAAAATACGAACACAATAGAATTTCCCCTACAAAGCAAATGAAGGATTACGTGATATTGTACGGATGGAAAGATGACCTGAAATAAACTTCCTCTCTTTAACAAACACTGTAAGAGTGATAATTTACTTGTTGCACCTATTACTCTTCATAAGTTCTATTTTTTGCTAAGTAGATCACCAAATATAATATATGAGAATAAATATCCTGGCTAAAAATCTTCGGATGTCTGCGGGCAACAAATTGAGCAAGCATAAAGGGAAGAACTAATTATGCTGCTTGATGTAATAATTAAATCGAGGAATCGAATTCGTGAACGAAATGTTACTGAATATTACATTTTGTTCATGGAGAAACATAAAGAAATAATATGAAACCCAGAAAATTCTTTGTTCATGGCGTCAACCTAGTAATTTGTGTTTTTATCCTTGTGGCGGAAGTTTCTATTTTGTGATTTAATTTTCGTGAAAAGTCATTTGTCATGATATTGTTTTCTTTGTAATGATGCATTCAAGTTTAAAGATTTCAAGAAATTCTGTTATTTATAGATTGAGTTATATGAAGATCACCAACATATTCTCCGTTGGTAGTACATAAAACAGGAAATAAAGATTCAGAGAAAAGTAGAAGCAAGAGTACGATATACGGAAAGAAAAGAACACTGATAAATTCACTCTAGTTATTGTCTACGTTCAGAAATAATTTCGGTGTTTTATGAACATTCCAGTCATCGAGAACAATATCTCAAAAATGATATCTCCAGAATCTCGTAAACGGTTGAGGATTTCGAAACGCAGTTTCCACTAATTGTAAGATAAGTCGTGACATGAGTCAAATCATTGACGAATGAAAATGATTTGTAACTTATTTAGTTACCGACACTTTTCTGTTTTTTAAATAAAACTGTAATTTTTTTCAGCTGTTTATAAGCCCAAGGCATGACAAATATGGCAATAAAGCATGTATTTTTTACATTAACAAATAACAGAAGCCCAACAGCGGTGCCAATATTTAATCATTTGGAAAAGCCAACAAAAGAATGAGCTTGTACTCAACGCACCGGAAGACCTAGCCCCGAAGCGAGGCAAGGTCATCCGGGCAGACTCGAATTGAGACGCGTTCATTATAATCGGAAATGAATGTGACCTCTAAATTATGATGCCGTTACGCTGTTTCTTCAAATTCTTTGTATTTATCTTTTCTTAGCTTTTATTGTAGCGCCGAAAAAACATACTCCCATTAAAAACAATGAAAGTTTCTATATCTCTGCAACTAAGTACGTTAAATGATTTTTCCCCATGTCACGACTTACCTCGGTGTAACAATATTTCGATATCTTTATTCGTTTAGGCGATATTTGAGCTTTTCATTCATATTGACTAGCCCGGTATGTTCAATCACAATAATTCACATTCGTCTCCAAGAGAAGTCTCTTTTAATAGTAGATGTTGTAACAACCAGTCGACTACCATGTGATACGAGTATTTGCGTATAATTGGGGCTGTATTTTGCCGCCCATTTTTCAATCGTAATTCTTTTATGTTATGCTTGCTTATCAATGGTATAAACTATCCCCATATCTTCCTTCTCTGCCTCTTGAATGACATAACCGGGTCACCCCCACCCACAGCCGAAACTCCATTCATCCTTTCATGTCACTTCTTCACGGGTAGCGGTTCCAGCGTTCGCTTACTATGCCTCTAGTTTCTTCGATGTGTCTAGGGTCACTATCGTCATCCACATTTTGCCGAGTTCCGTAGCTAGGCTCATCACCCAATCTTTCATTACTCATTTAATAGCCACCATGGTACAGTCCTTTCCTTCTCTCTCTAAATACTAATTCAACTTCTACTGTGCCTGATGTAAGAGCGGCGACAGCTTTGCGTTCCTTCAATTCCACCTACTCCTTTCTAGTTGTGACTTTTATCTCCACCAAAACTGGCACAGTCCGTGGGATTACGCGCTTATCATTATTTCCCCTACCATCTATAATATTTCTTTTGTCTCTTCTCCTGGAGTCTCGTTCCCCAACTCGCCTTCCACCTTTTTGGCTTTCGCTTGCAAACCCATCCACTCGTACTTTACTCTGCGAAATAAATATCTGACCGAACGCCAAATTCGTTCCTCCTCTATCAGAACCAAGTAATGGTCATGTCTCGATCGCAATGTTCCTTCATTAACAATTTTCCTATCTCTCCACTTCCAAACTGATTGCCGCGGAATGCGACTGCAAGTGCTCCCATCCCTCCCGTTCCCTCCCTTTCTTCTGCATCCTCCATCCACTCCAGGGCCCGGTGATCTCACCTCCGCCCCTCCAATCCGCCTTGCAATCCGCTTCCCCTTTTGCCACCAGCAGCGCCGCGCGCATCCTCTCATCTCCCTCGGTCGCAGCGACGTGTCCAGCCGCCGCAGATAACGCGCCTGGCGGCAGCCGTGCCTCCGCAACAAGGGCCGGGCACAAAGCCAGTCATAAGAAGGGGCGACGTAGGGCGCGGTGTGGCTGTTCCGGGGGCGAGGGAGGAACCGGAGGGTGCTTTCGCGGCAGGGCGCGGCGACCGGGGTAGCTGCTGTCCGGCGAGCCGACTTATCTGGCCGGCCATTCGTCTCTTTCCCGCGGCGCGCTCTCCACTCTCTTTAATTCCGCATTTGGCCCAATCCCCGTCCGCCCATAACTTTCTGCCGTCCCCGGCTCAGCGCCGCCTTGATCACGCGCTATCAGTCTCCTTCACGGCGCGTGATAAACCGGAGCGGCGGCTAGCGGCGGCCAGCGACGTCACCAGAGCCTCTTCCCCTCGCTGCACGCTGCGCCGGGCCTCTGAGGTCGCGCCCCGACGCTGCCTTTCAATTGGAGCTCATTCGCAGCTCGCAAGAACGTTATTACCTACCAAGTTTTTACAAGGGAGTTCAAATTAATCTCCATTTTCTATTTCTGTGCTGACGAACATTAATAGTTTTTGGATTATAAGACTGGCAGTTTGTTTCTTTTCTTATTTCTAAATTTTCACAATTTATGTCGTGTAATTACACAATTCCAGTAGTCCTTTTATCACGATCCCGATGAGTGAAAATGTTACTATTTATTTCTTTGCTTTCTTTCCGCTTTCTTCATTCATGAAGGGAATCTACATTCACTCCAAGACGAATATAAACTTATGACTTTAATTAAATTTAAAATTTTAATGACAATGAAGAGTTCTATTTCTTTTTCTTAGCTCAATTTAAACTACCTGCAGATTTTAGTGTCCTACAATAAATTGAGTTTTGGGTGAGGAACCCTACGCTTGTCGGGTTGCAATCAATAGTCTGATATCTGAGTTGGCAAGATGAAGTGTTTGAATACATTGGAACGCAATGTGTTCTGGTGTCTCAATTTTTCCTCATATGAGAAAGTAGGAGACTCTCTTAATTGAAATTGGTATAACTTACTGGCTAAGGGGCAATGTCCAGTGATATACTGTACTACATACGAAGAGAGACCCAATTTCCTTTTTCTCTTGATGCGAATGAGGAGAAGAAACTCTAAACTCTATGATTTTCGCTCTCAATTCTATATTTCCATCTCTAAATAATTTCAGTGTTTTCCACATCTTTAAGAAAGATTTGTCCCTCCAGTCTCAAGTTTAGTATACTACAGGTTTTTAGACTTCTCCTTTCTTTAACTAGTATTCACACACCCTTGAGTAATCAAATGGTCTGAATTAAAATCTTTGGCTGTAACTGTAGAGCCTCTCTTCTAGTTGTTCTGTCTGTACCCTTCAGAATTAAAACTAATATTTTTCTTTAAGCAGCAATAAGATATTCTGTCTTGGATTAATTCAAGTTGTCAACCCATCGACTGGAAACGCAGGTTTCAATGCTACTGATAATCGCCTTGTAATGTATTAAAATAGTCATTGAAAGTATTCCATATTCTTTGCATGTAATATTTCTTAAATTAATAATTGTATTTTTTGCATTTGTGGAAATACTCTTAATACGTAGCAGAGAGTTAAGTCTAGTTGATATAATCGCTCCAAGATATTTCACCTCCTGTACTACTGATATGCTTTTGTCATTCTCTTTTATAACTGTAGGTCTTTTAATATACAAGAGGTCTTGCAATAGTAGTAGTTTTGACGTGTGAGGAAATAATTTCAATTTGTTTTAAAAACATCAACTCTCTAACTTCTCTGAGACTAAACAATCTTTCATTTCAATCACGTATCTTAGGTGTCGAGAATTTAGAATCGTAAGATCATCTGCATAGGCAAAATAAAATGCAGCTTGATCTTCAAGGTTTCTAAAATATTGATCCATGACTCCATTCCAAAAGGTGGATACAAGGATCGACTACCGTGATAAACCTTTTGCAATTAGTTTCACAGAATCAACCTACTCTATTTGAGAGATGACACATTTATGTAGACAGAAGTCATATTGCGTTAATTACTCAGGTCAGCCGATATCTTTAAGAATAGTTATAAACGATGGCCCCCATTGATTATCGAAGGTGCCTAAAATATCGAGAAAGACAACCGCAACACATTTTTCTTCACACTCTTTTACATACTCCTTTAGATATGAGATGCCATCTTCTGTTGATTTCTCTTACGGATTGGGAGAGATGCATCGTATCTGAAATGGACTGATTGTGACATATTTATATCATCAATAATAGACGACTTAATGGCAGTAATTCAGGACATTTCTTCATCATCCTCTCTCTGTAACCAGTATGACGACTACTTAGACCCCAGTATCTTTTTACAATTTTCAAGTTTTCTAATAATTTCTTCAAAATTGTTTTACTTAGTTTTAGTCCTGTCTAAAGTCCATCCATCAAATAAGTCATAGAATATTGGTCTTAGCATTTGTTGTAATCTTGCACGACTGACCAGCGCAATTTGAGTTTTCGTTCTCAAGGAAAGGAGGAAAGCAACCTTAACTTTGTCCTCGTTTATTTTATACTATATACATCATATTTGTTCAATAGGTTACCCCTTTTATTTTTCCTTAGTCTTAACATTACTTCAGGTTTTAAAAGAAACTTAAGACCTGGCAGAGAAGTAAGAATGAATCAGGAGACTAGTGACAGACGCAACAACACAGAAGTTTCAGAGGAAGGTGAGCAAGATTTCCTCGAAAACAAGAAATACATGTTTGAGTCAATGATATCAGTACAGACGAAGGAGCTGAAGATAGAGAGAGGACTAAAGGAAACCGAAGAAAGCGCGAATGAGAGGTTGTCGCCTCGAGTGATGAATTTTAACGCGGACTGAGCGTCAGTGGAGGCTGCGACCCGGTCATACATATAAACATACACATCAACATACGCATGGCTTGTAAGAATCGAGACAGCCACATAGTCCTAAGCCGAAGAACCTGAAAGCTGGGGGAGGGCGCTGTAGTTAGTTTCCCCTTCTGCTCTGGAGAGAATGGTTTTCGGTTGGAGTAAGTGAGGAAGAGGAAGTAGTGAGGGAGAGCAGGTAGACCCCAGAAACGAATTCTGTTTGGAGTTTACGTAGAAGAAAATTCGCAGCGATTGGTGAGAAGGAATTACGAAACAGTTTACACCAAGCCATAGAACTTTTAACTCATTCTGAAAAACTAAACATAGTTTAATTTGAAAAAAAATACTAAATTTAACTATTACCCCCAAAAATTCCAACTGTTTACATGGAAACAGAGTAAATAGTTTATTTTTGTTTTTTATTTACTTTATGTTTTCCTCAAAATTAGTTTCTGAGAAATTAAAACAATTCATACTTTAGCCCCTCCATGCTATATGTACATCTCCCCAACCTACGACCAACACCTCTCTGTAAAATATTATTAAAACCATTTTACTTTCTTCTACAATCATTTTTCAATGTTCCTTAGACTTTAAACGGGGAGAAAATTGCTCCGAATCCCGAGGTATTATTTTCCTCTTCGGGAAAAGAGGATCTTAAATTTTCTATGGACTCGTACTTATCGTGAGAATCATAATATTCGAGTTTTGTCAGATATTATAGAAACAAAGCCATGAAATTATTAAAATAAAATTAGTAGATAGGTAGTCTGCCTAGGATATTTTTAAGCAAAAAAAAATTAAACAAATCCATCTTACAGTCCCCATTCTATAAGCACTTCCAAAAATCCACAACCCATTATTCTCATCCACCCTGTTATTAACTATGGAAATGCACCACCCACAAACTGGCAAAACTTCTTGACAAAATAGTAAGGAAACATGGATATCAACTCGGGAACATGTATCCAGGTCAGAACAGACATCAATAAAATAAAAGACAGATATATCACACAATTCAGAACTTCTCTCTGTATCGATATTTACCATATTATCACTAACATTCCAGTGCCCTGCAATCAAGTGACAGAAAGCCAAATTCCTTTCCCAACCCGATCGACAATTCACGGGGTCCCCAGTTCCCTGTATTCTAGAAGAAGAATTCCTTTTACACTTAGACTAAAATCTAATCCTCACAAACCACAATAACTCTCACAAAATAGTGTATTATATACGAGATAATTGGATTACATCGTTATCCCAAAGGAAATATATGTCAGTATACACAACCCCTGATGTACGTCAACAAACTTCATTCAAAATGACCTTTTTCAGCAGAATATGAAGAAAGCATTATCTTTCTTGACTTGGCATCACAAAAGACAGTACAACACAAAAAAACAAATTCAATATCTACAGGAAACCAACTATGACACGCTCTCTCATTCATAAATCTACCGACCATCAAACACAAAAAGAACAAGCGGCCTTCAGAACCGTATTATACAGATTTAAAGACACTCAGGGACAAAAAAATCATAAACAACTTAACAAAGAAAAATATTTAGCTCACAAAAATGTGTATAACTACAATCTGATACTTAGGAATAAAATTCAGAAAACCAAACATTTACACAACCAACAAAAAGGAAAGAGATTCATAACCATGACATATATCAGCACCATTTCAGAAAAAGTTGCCCACAATTTCTTAAAAATTAGATAGTTGCGTTCAAAGCACAAAACAAACTACTGCAAGAACAACACACCAAATATATTCAATGGTCCTGGCACGTAAAAATTATTGTGTTTAAATTCTATCAAACCGACTGCAATTTCACAGAATGACAAAGAACGCATCAAAAACTATCACCTCCGGGAAATACCACCCATTCTGGTGGCCTAAGGAGGTACTGATGATGGCAACCTGGTAGTCGCCGAAAATGTTTTATTTGAATCAATAAAAAAAGGATTTTAAGCAACGAGAAGAAAAATGAACGGTATATAGACGGATCGAAGTAAGTTGATGTTACATGTTCTGTACTGATACGTACAAGTGCATCGAATTGTGTTATCTACGTCCTGATAGACGGTAAAAGCAATGGGTTCACCCACCCTGGAGGCGCAAATTCCATCCCAAGAAATTTGCTCAAAATTGTATAACGTAATTATATTTTCTCATAACCGAGGTTTTCACCATGATCACGTTTTTCGGGATGAATCACTTCTAACAAAGTGCTCAACACCACTGATTCGTGTGTGTTGAAAAGAGAAATTGAATTTGTAACTATCTGTTGAGGAATGTTATCCTTATTTCCGAGGATCTTATTCAGTTTCTTCAAGTTAGTCATTCATTTCCATCCTAACAATTTCGACTACTTATACACATGTAGTATGTCTCTTTTCCGTCAGTCATATGAGCTGATTATGCTGAATTAATATTAAGTGAAGGGAAAAACGTCAGGGGGCGATTGCTGACAGGAAAAAGAACAAAAAAGTTCATCTGAACGTATGTCCGAAAATGGACGATTAGTTCCCAATAAAGTAATCATAATGATAAATTTCATTATATATTATGTTGTATTTGTTGTAATTAATTTGTGAATTTTCAGTATTATTAAATTAATTTATTGCGTGTCTACATCAATCACGGATTTTTGCTTGTGGAGAAATCTGAGAAGTATTGTGTATACTGAATCATTTGCTGATGTGAATATCCTTGAACGGCTTGTCAGTGTAGCTCGTGACGCTATTCGGTTACAGTCTGGAACATTCGGAAAGGTGAGGCAATCCATGATGCGACGTGTGAACGCTTTCATTGCAACCCATCTCGGCTACATTGAACATCTTTTCCAACATGGAAGAAATTAATACCATGCCATATGTAATGTAGTGTAACAGTAGTAATTGCTGTATTGGGGGCAAACCGTCCATTTATGAATATTATATATTAATATGATTTTTTGTTCCTTTTTCGGTAAGAAACAACCTTCAGAAAATTGTCCCTTTTTACTTAATATTAATCCCGTATTTAAAAGAAAAGATACAAATATTTTCTGACCCCATCGGGGTTTCACCTATTTATACAAGACTCGTTTTCACTTATTTCACTCCACTTAAAGTGCAAAAATGGAGTCGCGGCAGGTTTTTGCAAAACTAGCCATAAAGAGAAAGAAAATGAAAAACAAAGGATGACTCAAGAAGTGAGGAAGATGAAGACATTCTTGTACATTCATTGCGTAGAAGTTTTTAGCAATTTCACGCTTAATAAAAAATATGCAAGATGCATTTCCTACAAGAGTGACAGTGATGATTCTTCTTAATTAAATGTATTTAACATGAAATTAATGAATAAACATCAACAAGAAACAAGCATTGATTTAATACCTGACTTAGAATGTTTCAAATTTGATGAACACTTCCCCAGTCTATTATTACGGAATGCAAAAACGTGCCACGAAAAATAAATTAAAAATATTTCTAAAAGTGTACCTGGAAAAAGTGAAAAGAAAAAAGGTGTGAAAATCAACCCTGATCTCCCGTACCGTAGAATGTAGTGTTGAAAGCAATAGTTTACTTAAAACGCAATGCCAAAATATTTGAGGACTCCATTTAAGCTTACTTGAAGTTTCTCTATCTTCGGAATTAAGTGACAAAATGTTTCCCCAGACAGATAGCAAAAGTTCATTAAATCACATAGTGGTCCAGACCACGTTTACAAAACCAACTGAATAATCTAAAAAACACAAAGCATGGCGAGAGACACAAACGAAGATTGGAGGAAATAAATACATCAGTAGAGCATCTTTCGTTCATTGTAAATGTAATAATTCTTTAGCGTCGTACGCACCGAGTATCACAATTTTTCTTCTTACTTTCTAATTCTTTCTCGATCGTTTTGTAAATAATTAGAGACACCAAGTATCAACCACAAATTTTCGCTTCATAGAAGATAGGTATTGTAACGGAGTCGCGAATCGACAGATGGTGTTGTATTCAAATTACTCACAAACTGCACACGAACTACATGTGAACTAGGTTTGAAATCATATTATTCTATAGGTAAAAGACAATATTTTAGAGATTTGCTTTCCTATATTATTACGTAGGAGACTGGAGCATTCCTATTTCCATTCATGACTTAAACTCCTTTATCCGCGAAAATCATTATATCTCTGAGATATAACGTACCCCAGACCACATTAGACTAGAGGAATAGTTTCCGACTTTAATTCTCGATTAAGTATGAGTCATGCTGTCAATCATCAATTCGAAAGACGACGCACATATTTTCATGCGAACTTTTTCTCCTGACCGAGGGTTATATGTTTTCTCCCGCGTGGACTTGCGAGGGAAAGATTAGTGCAATTTGAACAATCGGTCGCGATAACCAGACTTCTGGTTCTTAATAAATTTACGGATGAATATTATTCTTTTCTGTAACGTTGCGCAAAATTATCGAACGATAGTAATGGTTTATTTGTGACAATTATAATGAATTATAATTTTTAAATTAAAACTCCCCCAAAGGAAATACGAAAGAATTGTTTTCCTATAAATATTACAACATGATAAAAACGACAGAAACTGAGGAGAAAGAATAGCGAAAAATAAAATAGTAAATACGATATTAAATTAAAAGGTAGAGGAATAAAATAATATTCTTCGCGTCCCCGAACCACCGTACCCCTACCATAACAACCCTGATTCTTATACATCTATTTTGTTCTCAGAAATAGGACACTTGAACTGTTCATTCTTTGTTCCCTGAAAAGAGAAGACATTCGCGACGTGACTGAGGTATAATGACAGTAGTTTTGCATTTCACTAAGTTTTGAAGATAGCCAGAGCCGTCGAGTAAGTTGTAAGAAGGGTGAGTTTTAACCGATCTCCCCCCCCCATACCAACCGGCACTTAACTCAAATAGACGGTCGGATATTATAGTGCCCTATTCTGTAGCCGTAAAAAGTAGGCCAACACGTAAGTTTACACTCATAAAATAAATAAATAATGTGTCATTCTCATTTTTGAAGCTATGACATTTAATGATTTTGGCAACAATTTCATTTTCGTTCGTACCATTTACTTAGGTCTTTAGTCACTCATTACTGGTTTATGATCCAAACAATTGCAGCTCTGTAACTTGTGTCATTATAGGAAACACAGGGTCTGTATAGGAGGATAATAAAAATAAATTTATGTACTCTCCTAAATACGTCCCCTTAATTGTAACCATTTTAAAATATTTTAATTAGAAATAAAAATTGAAAGGCTCCATTCTCGTGGTGCCCGGGGTGATCGCGCCGCCCTCGCGATAGAACAGTGATTCAAGCATCATGTTTGTGCTCGTAAAAACATTTTGATTGATGTAAAGGTCGTACCTTTCGTTTTCACGCTTAAAAGTGGCTAGATGGATCTTGGTGGTAACAACTCTGTACTTCTCCATTGAACAATGTAACTTTTAGTGGGTCAATTCTCTTTGTGATATCTTGAAAATTACCAGCATGATTCTGTCCTCTCGTCCATAACATTTAATTTTATCCAAAATGACCCATGGACGCTGTATTTTTTTTTACCATGGGCGCTAATGTTTGACCGTTTCCCACAGCCCCAGAGATTTTATGGCATTCAGTTTGAAAGAAAAATATTCTGGTTCTCAAAAATATGGCCCCTTGCGAACAATACTTGCTAAAGTAACAGAACAGGATACCAGAATTTTTTTTAAAAATCTGAAGGCAAGGGAGTTGCAAGAAAGCCAGCACCGCGAATTCCATATAGGTTTACACTCCTCTTTTTAGTCACAAAAAGCGATCACATACCGGCAATATCCTCATACCATTAAAAGTAATACTTGATAATTATTGTCAAATACATAATTTTTTATATCAACGAAATTTTTAAATAATGAGAATAGATATATTGTTTTCTGTTTTCGTTTGTCGTCTGCAATATATTTTACTTCCGACGTTAAAATCGAAGTTAATGAATTCAGGTACACAAATACCTTACCTAACATGGATGGAACATAAATAAAGGAAAATAATTTTCTTTCAAAACATTCTCAAAACAGATGGTGTTTGTACGGAAAACTGAGGAGATTTTCAACGAAACCAAACTTCAAGCTAAGACTGCATCCAACACTAAAACTGTTAAGACACCCATCAGATAGTTCTTATATTTGAAGCGTAGTATGTGGTACATAATGTTCATTCAAGCGAAGAGTTGTACAAAAAATTATGATATGTTCCAGGGTATAAGAACGCACGATTTCTTGTTGGAATATGAAATCAGCAGTTTCTAGACCATTCTTAGTGTGGTTTCGAAGGCTGTACGTCCTAAATAAATACATTTCTCCAAATAGTTCCAACAAATCCGCTGCGTACCTATTTTTTCCTCGGATAAAGGGCCCAGCGTTTCGTCAGCCCTTGTGAAGCATGTCCAGATTTCCCCAAGCGCCGCGGAGAAAGCGCTTCGAAGACACTCCCAGTGCCTGTAAGCACCCGCCGCACCACGCTTCGACGTTTGCTCGTGTGTTTATTCACAGAATCCGGAAACTTCTTCCTGCGCATCCCTCTTACATACGCGCATCCCCAGCGCCCCAGCACAAAAAAAAAAACTCACACGCCCTCTGGGATTTTATCTCTCTAAGTCCTCCTTAAAATAACTCGCCTAAGGGAGGGTGAACTGACCAGGGAGTTTGCATTTATTTTTCATGTCTGTGTCATTTTTCTTTATTGATCTCCCGCGGCAAATCCCGTTTTTTATCGGTTTTCCCGACTGGTAAAAAGTCTTAGCCGCTTTTTATGTACGCGACAGTATCCGTTCGGATAACGTTGGAAAGGACGACATCAATAGCGCCCAAAGACGAGTGCGCGAGAGAGGGGGGCGGGAGTGGGGTAGAGTTGAAGCGGAGGTGATGTTGGAGGAAATAGTGGAGATGAAGCGGGTGGCGAAGGAGGAATGGGGTGGGTGGGATATGGATGAGAGAAGTTGAGGGAGTGTCTAAGGACACGACGCTCGGAAGCCCTCTCTCTCCTCCCTTTTTCTAGTGACATGTTTTTCCCCGCCACCCTCCTCACGCGCCACCCTGCTGCGCGGCGACTCAATAGATCACAACCCATCACATCCTCCGCCCTTCTCTCGCACCATTCAAGTGTGCAAAAGCCATTAGGCTCTTCCTTTTCATGGGTCATTTTCCTATATCACGCGCGGCCCCGCCTCGCATCCCCGTTACCACAGGAGCTCTACTTCCCGTCCCCCGCCTTCGCCCGTAGAGACGCGCTAGAAAAGCTACGTAATATTTGCTCGCCAAGGGCCGAGAGCTCCTGAAGGGGAAACGCGTCGTTTGCGTGGCGGAGGCGGCGGGCGGTGGTCTTGGGCGTAGTGTCTTGGGAGTCCTCAAGAGTCGTCGGCGAGGGGAGCCGCAGGGCCGCGAATATGACGACGCTCGCACGGAGGAGTGGCGGCGCGGCGGCTGCTGAAGGAGATAGCGTCGGAAACGAAAGAGGTTGGAGAGCAAAACTAACGCAGAGGAAAGAGAAGCGGACGCGAGTCAATACAAGAAAGGAGGAAAACAAAACAGAATTTTGAGGAGAGAAGAATAAAGAAGACGAAAGAATGGGAAGTCAAATAAAGTGAATGCTATTGAGGGAATAGAAAGTAGATCAATAGAAAGGACGAAAAGGTAAAAAAAATGTAAATGAGAAGGCTATTGGGAGAAACACACCCTTTATACACTGGATGAAAATAAAGATAAAATCCAACTTAAAAAAAGAAGAAGTCGAAGAGAGAATCTCGACGGGTGAAAGGAAAATAAGCTGTAAAACTGACAGCAAACTATGAGAGCTATTACGCTAAGTAAAAATGTGGAGATACAGCAGCGAAAGATACAGAGATGACTTTACGCTTATGTTCATACTGTGACTAGCGTGGACAATGAAAGGTGAGTATGACGAATAAGTTGATTTTTTTATTTGTTTACTAGAATTTTAAATATTTGAGCACACAATTTTGCCCCTGAAATTCAATTCGAACCATTCTTCATTTCTAATGATAGGAACGTTAATAATAATTGTTTTAAGTGATTAAGTTCACTGATAATAAACAATGAACTTCAATTTTATTATTTAAGTAATAATATTATTTAAGTAATAATATTATTTAAGTAATAATATTATTTAAGTAATAATATTATTTAAGTAATAATATTATTTGAGTGAAATAGGAAATTGGTATGAAATGATACAAATTATATCTTTTAACAAACAATACAGAATAAAATGATTTTTTCTACGTTTTACAAATTTTCATCAATATAGACAAAAACCGTGAAGTAATATGTATCAAGGAGGAAATATGTGTAAAACTTAGTAGAATGTAGAAAGAAAAACCAAATATCTCATCTGTACTTTAAATTTTGCATATCATTTGCAGTATGATTAGTAGACATAATGTTTATTAATCAAATAAGATATTGTGTTTTCGCTGGCACGTTATAAAACTATTAATCCTTTTTTTTCTCTATTAAGATGCTCAAGATATTTTGTCAAATTTCTAAGCATTTCAAGTATATTATGAAATAATATTCCAAGAGTTGAACTTCGCTTGAGCTCTACTGTAAATATTATGTATTTTTTAGAATTCGTGGTTCTTATGAACAAAACGTAGAGAAAAAATTTCCGCAACTCACATTTAAAGACAATATTTTTGAAAAACGTAATGAGAAATTGTATTCCAAAAATCATGCGGAACTTGATTCCGCCACAGACTGCACCCCGATCTCCTGCAGGTAACGTGAGTCATAGAGTTGAAATAACTCAATAACTCAAAAGGGGTGGGTTGCGAGTAAAATTTAAAAAAAAATTATTTACAGGGTCATACTGATCTCGTAAAATATTGATGTTGCGACTTGATATTGCAAGAATGAACTCGTGGGTGTAAATTTGAAAGTGGAATGGAAACTCCTATTATTATGGAGAATTAAGATTCCTCGAAAAAAATACTTAATTTATTCTGATTTTTCTTTTTTAGTACATAACAATGACACTGTAAACGCTAAAAATCAAAATATGCAGCTACGTCTCTCATTTCCAATTTTGTTTTACTTATCTTTCCTTCCCTTCTTAAGTGAGACTAAAATTTGAGTCCTTCAGAGAAAAGAAAACCATTTTCATCAAAAATATATTTCTTACAATGAAAAGAACTAAGGTTTGTTTCTCAATTAATATGAGTAACGAGGGCTCTAATGACCTAGTTGTTGGTGAGTCCTAACAATGCGTTACTCATTACTTCGATTTTTTCTTGCTCCATGTTCCCTCATTTTTGAACGAGTTTTCTCAATACTTGATCTTATTTATCACCTCGTCTTGAACATTTCCTCTTATCATAAGTGTCTTTATAATTTGGAAACTGTTAATGGGCTCTTCAGCAAATTCAAGAGAAGCCGAATTTTTGTGAGGCATTGCTTCCTGATGAAACGCCATTCACGAACCACAATGTGGTTAACAGATACATCGTGCATAATTGGAGAACCAAAGGGCACCGGTTATGCCAAGTTGAGCATAAAGAGTCCTTGACCCGACCAGGTTTGATGAGGAGTAATTTGTGAGAAACTTATTTGTTCGTATTTTATTGGTGGCTACTTAAATGGTGAAAGGAGCCGTAACATTAAAAAAATGAACACACAAAGTTCGTCGAACATCAAAGGAAACCTGACAAATCATGTGGTTATAACATAATGGTTGTCCAGGGTACTATTTGGCAGTCACACGACATATTTTAGATAGCGAACTACACAGTTGCTGGGTCGGTTGAGAAAGTCCGGACACTTGGCCAGCCACATTGTCAGACCTCACGTCATCTTCCTTTTTGCAAGGTTATTTGAAGGATGAAGTTAAGAGAGTAATGCAAACATCTTGTTGGGACATGATGAATCAAATCAGGGATTCTTGGGCTCAAATTAAGTTGGACACGTTTTTGATTTGTTTAAGGTCCTCCCAAGCTCGCATCGATTTGTGTCTTGAAGTGAGAGGTATCCATGTCGACTATTTAAAGTGACTTCAAATGAAAGCACCCCGATGAGACTCATTGAAGTAGTCGCTAGCTTGTATTTTTAGTAATTACAGCGCAAACTATTACAATTCGAAAAATAAGCAGATAAACAGCGAATTTACAGAGCATTTCCGTAGAATCCGAATTTGCAATGAAACACGGATGATCGGTAGTTTTGAGTATTGAGTCATCTCAAAATAAAAAATAACCCTTGTCTTTTACAATTGCTTTTTGATGGTATTACCATAATTAAAGGATAGATATTCGTATATTTTCTTTCTATCAGGGTGAGTATTGTAAGTCTTTATATTTGATCTCCTACCACTCAATTCTAAGCTTTACAGCCGCGACAACAGGAACAGGATTAAATGACCCGGCACCCCCGGCAGAATCATTGCTAGAAAGATCGTCCTTATAATGTATCGTTTACTTGTTCTAAGCCGCGTTTACTGCGTAAAATATAGTTTTGTATTGTCTTAAACATTAGTACTCAGACTACTCTGTCACCAAACATTTAAAAAACTTACGTTTTTTTTCAGTAATCATGTAAGGAGTAGAACTTTATTGAAGAAATACTCACAAATATTTCCTTGTCAATATTTAAATTTCCGTAAGTTTTCCGAACTACATGGTAGTTTAAATTTTTTAACCAGTCATGCTATTCTATAGTTTAGCAAGCAAGGGAATTAAAAACCTTCAAATAAGTTATTCTTTCTCAAAAAATACTTTTCACCGTCAAGGTTGGGTTAGGAATTAAAAGTAATTGAGTGAAGTCTACGCTAATGGAACTCACAAGAAAGAAAAATGCGTAGAAAAGAAAACTTTCTGGAAATGGAAAAATTTAACGATGCGTCGAGAATCTAGGATCTAAAAGTCCCGAAGTATTCCGAGTTTAAAGAAATATTCTGCAAAATGGCACTTTTTCAAAATAGAACCACCGATCTTTGACATCGCACAATGGAGCACCTGCATACAGGAATGGTACCACTTTGTATTTTTTTTCCATTGTAGTATTTGTAAACGGGAAATGTAACGTGTTATTGAAGCTAATCTACATGGAACGATTGGAGGTAGGAATTGGGTAGTAGGATATTGTGAATAGGTGGACAGGTTAGCTGGGTTTACCAACAACTTGGCCCACGTGGAGGGATTAGAAGAAGTGGTTAGTAATAGTTAGTTATTGATACTAGGAGCTGGATAAAGGAAGGAAGGTTTGCTATATGAACTATGTGAACTGGGACATTCACGTGGAAAGCTACAATTTTTTCTGGCCCCACCGGAAGTAGAACCCGGGATGACTTGGTGAAGAGCAAGAACGCTACCACCTGAACCACGAGAGAGACACTTTGTATTTGAACCATGTATAAACTAAAAATTACCATAAAGGTAAGACATAATCGCTTGGTCGCGTGTACAATTAATTACCATTAAGCTTAGATTATTGAACGTAAGAAGTCTGTAACCGAGTGGTGAAAGAAAATTTTTCTTCATTTTTCATTCGTTTCGAGCTGAGACAAAGTGATCAAGAAAACTGTATTTGTTCTGACAACTTGAAACTGATATCGTGTCACAAAGAAAGTATTTCGGAAAAGACGCATTTGTTGAGTTCGCATGCAACAAACTCACGATGAAGGTCATAACCTTCGAGATTGGTTGTTGTTGTTGTTTTTGTGGGGCTTTAGGGCTAGTCAACGTCTGAATCATTAGAGCTCTATTGGTTGTTTAATACTTCACGCGGAGTATACAGGCACCAACAGCTAATTCCGCATACCTTCAGTCCTGTCTCGCAATTCAGTGTTTCCGTTCCCTTCAATTGGATAGTGTCGAACAAGGCTCGGTAAAGTTTTCTCAAAAGTTACGGAAGATAGTACTATTACGGAACGCACACCTGTTTCTGTATGATACTCTTAAGTCTTTTCCAAATATTCAACATTTCGAAACACTATCTAGAAGATTCTAACGGTTCGAGTGTAGTAGTAATGAAAATCGAAGTAGTAAGGAGTGTCATTTTTCGTTTTCCAGATGTCAAAACATTTTAATAGGTAACTTGAAATAATAGATTTCCAGCCACATGAATGATTTTTTAATGAACGCGATAGAAACGATTTTTTAGTGTGTAACGTGATAGTGAAAGTCACAGTTTATTTTGCTACCAGTAGTACATTGTGAGATCGAGTAATTGCTTGTTGTTATTACAACAGTTTGCAGTGGCAATATGAAACAGTCAAATATATTACCACCTCATAGGTGTTTATTAAGATTTTATAAGCTTATAAATTTTATTGTTCGGAGTTACGTTGAAATGTTAAATCCGCCACTGCCTTAGGGCCCTTGATCGGCATTGATGGGATGGTCCCTTGCTTGCTTCCGGAGAGTAAATTAGTTTATTGTCCTCTATGTGGTCATATGCAGTTTGTAACTGCTTTTTTGACAATAAAGTTAATTTACTTATATCAGTTTTTTCTCAGTGTCATCACGTCTAGACTAAAACTTGGACCTGGCCAGAATTTTAAATTTCACACTCCAGGGGAATTTCGTGCTTTATGTACCCATCTTCTGTTCAGTGTTCGTGATTAAAAACGTGTACACATGTAACGTCTGCTTATAATTCGTTAAAAATGCATATAAAATTAAGAGACTCAAAATTTAAAAAATAAAAAACATCAATAATAGATAAATTAATTTTCTTTAGGAAATGTTTCATAACAGTACCTAGTTTTCTTTAAAATAGAATTTTCACTCTATCAAGTTTTGTTCTTCCCCATTTATTACATTTGAATCGTAGATCTTTGTGATGTGATTTAAACAACACATGTCTCACCAAAAATTAAGATTTTACTTTCAGCATGCAAATGCTTTCAAGCCTCTAACGACAAGGCTGCTAAGTGGTACCAATTCAAAAAGGAAGTGTCATATATGACACTATTTTCATTGTATTGATCTTCCAAAGGCTCCAATTTATTCATAACTAGCAGAGCACCATCAATTTCATTCGCAAGAATTTGATTTTGCACTAATACTTCGCAAATCGCTGTTGATATGTAATAGAAATTTCATTCATTAAAGATGGCATTGAAGAAATTTAAAGGCGACATCAACATGTAGGCTACAATGAAACAAATGTGAAACTAACACTTAACATATACACAAAATCACATACACAACCCAAATCGACCAAAGAATATTATCCACATAAAAGAAACAAAATCATGAAACTACCTTAAAATATGAGAGTCTTACTTTCAGTAATTGACTTAACTTTCTTAGAATGAAAATCGAATTCGTGACCTGATGTGAAATTCTATAGTGACAGAAATGTTACAAAACAAATAAGAAAGAAGTAAAAACAGAATATAAGGGGATTTTATGGATGCAAGACAGAACCTGTTAAGGCGAGATAGTCTCTCAGGTGTGAAACTATATTTCGCGGAAGAATCTCCACAGACTTCCCAGTGTTACATGATAAGTGACCAATCATGGAAATTTCTTGGCACTGAAAGATACCTTCAAACTCGAATAAAACAGGATTCGGGGAGTTGTTTCCAATATAACAATTATTTATTGAAAATTAAATTTAACATAAATAGGTTTTCATTCGTATTTCTGGTTCAACATTAATGAAGGGTGTAACAGACGCTCCGAGTCTGCAAAAACGAAGTAAAGAAGAAAGAAAACAATTCTGCACTCGTAACTCGCCGTTCTTCGGTAATCGAGACATCGGAAATACATTTCGCAGAACAGCCTTCCTCGCGCATGTTGTAAATTGCACAGTGGCGAGGACAATACGAATGGGCCGATGCTTCCGTTCCACGCAAAAGCGCCTCCTCGATTGGACGAGATACATTGGAGGAGGTACAAGTCCCATAGAGGGTAGAGCAAAGCGTCCTCGCGTCCTCACAACGCGCGATGCTGTATCTGTTCGGGGAAAAGCAAGGCCGCCACCCGCCCATCACGCACATGAGGACTGAAGTAGATGTGGAGTGCATAAATGTGGCAAGTTTTCTGAAAAACGTACAAGGGAAACGAAAATAATATTTAGAAGCTGTTTTTTTCATGGTATTTGCTTGTGAAAGAATGTTTTAACAAAAAATTGAAAGGGTGATTCGAAGGGAAAAAATACACTTTGCTGCACTTTCACCTTACTTTATAATTTTTTTCAAGACTTTTTTTAATGATTTGACTAACATAATCCGACACAACACCTTAAGGATTGTGACACGAAAAGAAAGCAGATTTGTGCATCGTTTTAAATATAGAATATCTGTACAAATATTGAGTACAGTATAAATGTATAATTCCAGTATAAATTTAAAGTACAATACAAATATATAGATCAATTTAAAAGTACAATTACGATTGTGTTATCGCAGAAGGACCCGTAAAGGCTTGCAAACATTCATTCAGATGCCCACCTACAACCGATGTAATCCGAGTAGTAGGTGGTGAACTGAACCGCACAATCACATAATCATTTATCAAATGTGGGCTCCAATGACCACGATGTGGACGAACCATGAAGTCCCAATTTAAAAAAATTATCAAATGTGACCATTGCACAGGCTATCATCAATAGTACATTCAAAGCGATATATTTATTGTCATTTTTAGTGTGAAGTGAGGAACAAGGAATGTTTGATGATGAATCGGTATGTACGGTAATTTTTTATAGATTAAAGTAATATCATATGTTGGATAAAGATTGGTTCCAATATATTTATGCTTTCAAACACACGCGGAATTTAAAAGGGATTACCAAAATTTTGAATAACTTTTCAAAAATTGAATGATTTATTAAATTTGTATGTATTATGTCCAAATAATGAAGTAGCTTAAAATAAATACATCACAAAAATGGGGTTTTGCCAAATCCTCTAGAGTTACTCTGCCTGATTATAAAGACAAAAATGCTTTTTCTATTTAATAAATCACGTCTGCGAGACATCTTTGTGATACACATGATACAATCACGTCACTTAAGAACTAATTATCAGTACACAAATTAATATTCTACATCCGTGTTTATCCTACCAAACTTGGAACATGTGGGTTAACAATTTCAATATAACCACGATTGTAAATAAAGACTTTGCCCCCACCCCACACCAAAAATAAATCCGGCCTCTTCTTTGGAGAGCTTTATTCGTTTCCGTGCTCTAGTGTCTTTAGAACGCGAAGATCACACAAACCTTTCACGAAGGTATCAACCTCACCTCACATCTCACCGGGAAAAGAACGGGAAAGGACGAGCGATTGTCAATAAGAGTCACTGGCCCTAAGAAACGCACTGGAACAAGATGACGGCTACAGATTTCATTTCCGTCCGTTTCATTTCAAAACTGCATATCCGGGTAACGGAGAGGCCCATATCCGGCGCCACTTTCCACGCGACCTCTCTGAAAGAGAGAGAGTACGAAAGAAAGCAAATTGGTCGTTTACCCAAGCTTCATATGATTTATTTCCAAGGAATCCATCGTCTTTACGAGAGGTGAATGCATGCTTGACCTCAATAACACTCGGAATTATGGACACAGCCTTGATAAGACCTGCTGAAGAGGGAGACGGTGGCATAAAAAAACACTAGGGGACGACTCCTTTCCAGAGGAGGGAGTCTCCTCCAGCGACGGGGAAACGCGTGTGTATGAGGGTTATGGCGCTAAGCGAGTGCACGCGTGCACGTGCTCTCGGAAGGTCGGAAATCCGTCACAAAGACAAGCGCTAAATTTCCTTGTCGTTATGAGCTCATAGGATATGGAAAGGAAAAAATTAATTAAGACGTATTTTCCCGTTTTCTAACTGTAGAGCATGCGCAGTCCGGAAGACCCATTTGCCGAATCAGATAAGCGGTCTCTCCGAATTGGTAAAGAATTGCCTCTATGTAATGTTAAATAATTTTTTATGACAAATTGCTTAATGGAACATAAGTTTTTGAGTGAGAAATTTCTGTGACAACGAAAAGTGTGGTAGATTCATCAATAACGTTCACGTTGGGATCAACAATAAATTCTCAAAGAATATGAAAGTTTAGTGACAAGAGTCCATATAGTATCTCCAATCACAGTATTGAATCGTTTGTTTCTACTATCGACAAACTTCATTTTACCACAACGATGTGCCAACCTGACACAGAACCACTGTACCGACATTAATGAAAGGTTCCATCAGTAGTTGGCCAGGAAATTTGCACTTGCGTAGGATCAGAAATACTATCCACACTGTGAATGATGCTTTACATGCAGTATGCGAGGAGACGGTGTGAAGATATGAATATTTTTCTTCACCCCCTCAGTTGAAAGAGAAACTACAAGAAATGGTATTTTCTGAAAGCAATTTCAAGATAGTTTAGCACAGACTGAAGAAAACGTCTTAACTGAACAAAAATTTCAGCGCCACCAACTATTTCATTCACAAGGGCATGTTTCTATAATATCCTCAATTCTGTTAAGACACTTAGAGGAACCAGGGTTTCTGTTGCGGGGGACAAGGTTTACGAGAAAATAAAATCTTGTCTATTTTTTACACTCCATTAATAAAACAATAATAATTATAGCATTACCATAAATATGTTTTTATATTTTTAATTCCAGGTTTTGGTACAAACCAATTTTACCCGTTTTGGAATCAAAGAGATCAGCGTTATCTACATGACGAAAATCACTTTGAATTTGCACTTTTATCTCATGTTTGGGAAGAAATGAAAGCAATACTCGTTTCACTCACGTATGATAAAAAGCAGCGTTCAAAATATTAAAAAAGTGATCAAAATATTAAATTCGATGTCGTAAGAATACATTAACTTTAATTTCTTTGGTGTGAGAATTCAAAATTTCCTTTCTTGATAAATAACATTTCGGTTACTAACGACTTTTAAAATGTTGTGAAGGACACGACGTTTGGAAGAGAATTGATGACTTGTGGCTCAGAGTATTACAAATGAAAATTGCATGTAACCAATGAAGAATGATAAATTAAAAAAAAAAAAACTCGGGTGTGATATAAAAATTTTCTTTCTGCTTCTGCTACTGTCGTAGAAATACAACCAAAACACGTCATTAATTTTCAATAAACTACAAGGAAATAACTCATTCTGAATTTCTGGAATGACATGATAACAAAACTTTTTATTCAGATACAAACGTAGACTTACACGACGCCGTAGATAATGTTCATGGGAGGACCTTGCAAATTAAATAGCGGAAGAGTTTGGAGAGATGAGATATCACAAAGTTTACAGAGGTGATATTATCCAAACTACAAAAAGCTTCTGAGAAGCGATGATTGGAATGTAAGAAGATGATATTCAGCATCTTTATTCCAACTCAAATTGTGATTGTTACTTAATATCTTACTCTTTTAATATAAACTCTCCTCATGGAGCAAGGAGATTAGCATTTTACGTTTGAATTCTACTGTGTACGTCGACTGTTCTTCACTGAGGACGAAAAGGAACTATCATGTCTTAAAAGAGGAGGACTTTAAACATGAGGAAATCTAGACTAAAAATATTATTTAATAAGGAACCTTTTACTTCTACCGGCATTTTTCATTTTAAATAAGTCGATTGAAATTTAAAAAATTGGTTTATTTTCATACTCCCCCAAATTTTATTAAATTGAAACAATTCCTTGACTCAATCTCAAAGGTTTATTTGAAATGAAAGTTGTATCGAGTAAATGCTCTGGTGCTCGACCTCCTAAGCTCAAAATCTTACTAGTTTGCTCCTGTTTTTTAGATATTTTGAAATCGGAACCTGCAGTCTTCTTTTTCCCTTCACCATGTCCTTCTGTTGGTCTAGCTGTTATAAAAATACAATTATCGACTTGCAACTAAAAAAATACATTTTTGAGAAGTCTGTTTTTTAAGTAGTCCACACTGTTGAAAATGAATGGTGCAATAGTAGACTAAGGCATTTGGAACACAAAGCCGCGATAAAGGACGTTACGAAATCTCAATAATTGTGTTTATTTCAAGTTAGTTAGTTATTCATAATATTAGACAAACATTTGAAATATGTCACCTTTGTAATTCACAAAATAGCTTAACAAATTTTCAAGGTTGGTAAATAAAATTCTTAACATATTGTACAATTTTCACATGATCTAAGGCTTACAACTTTTCATAGCCATACTAAAGTATATATTTTGTCCGTCCCATTTTCCTTGGCAAGAAAGGGAATTAAAATAAGAGTTTTAGTAGCCGACACTAACTGGACCTGCGTTTCACAGCCTCCTGTGACTACTACAAAGGTTTCTAGCAAAAATAAAATATGGTAAGTTGAAGTAGCCTTTGTTGAAAATATTTATTAAAATTATTTCATTACAAAACTTCAGTGCTTGAGAGAGAACTCTGTTCTGAAAAATTAAGTACTAGTGACATAGACAACCATTTTCAATATTATATTTATTAATCTTTGTTTCTTATCAAAACGTATCTAACAAACCTTAATATATTTTCATTGAAATATGTCTTTCCGGTGGCAGGCTGATTTCCTACAAAATATTATAAACTTCCCTAAGAAATAGATTTTATTTATTTTTAACGTTCATGCACGATTCCCATTTTGATAGTTATTCATTTATGTCGAATGATTTGTTACATTCAGAATGACAAAATGACAGGATGGAAAATGCAGAAGCAGCGATTGCTCTTCACAAAAATTCTAAGTAAGGTGAGGTACGATCCACTCGCTCCATTCTTAACAAATGTCGAAGAAAATTTGTTCAAACAATTATTATTTTTTGTTAGATCAACGGTTGCTCTTGAAAAATCAAGGATTACGCTTTACGAACGAGGTACAAAAATTAATATAACATTCATAAAATCACAGAGGTACAGAAATTAAAACAATCAATTTACAATATTTTACAAAAGAACTATGTGAATAAATGAGTAGAAATATTATTCACATAATGCAGCATTGGACCTAAGCACACGCTTGAATTCAGTCAATCTCTCAGATTGTCTAAAATTTAGAGTTAGTTAATTACCAGCCATTTTCAATTTATTGCTAGACGCATTAAAACAGTAATTTTTATTAGTACAGTGCCTTTTTTGTGTGTCTTTAGGGCTTACCAACATCTCGGTCATTAGAGCCCTTTGTACAGTGCTCTAAAAGAGATCTGAGATATCGGAAGTTATTACTTAAGAGTTCGTTGAGAAAACAAGTCCCTGTGTTCATCACATTCTATGTATAACATTTGTGCATCATTATGATTATGTGAAGATTTTACACTAGTGAGATTTCGTTTGCGTGAAATATAGGTATAATCATGATTGTCAAATCTCATAGGTTGGCCAAATTTATATGACTTATATCAAAAGAACTTACGCAGTACAGACTCAAACTTATGTCATTGTCGTAGAGCGTCCGTATTGACGAGCCATAATTTAGAACAGATTAGACAAGTGACAATAAGTTATGGAAATAATGCTAATAAAATCTTTGTAGAAAGTTTTAGAAATTCGAGAGCATTAAATGCTTCAGAAACAATTATCTTTGCATATAATTTAAATTCAAAAGAGCTCTTCAACACAACACCTAGATCACTAATCGAACTGCCTCTTTCCACACAATCCGGAATGGAGTAATCAAAAGTTGTAGGATTGTTAAACCTATAAAAGCTTAGTATTTTACATTTATCTATACTTAAGTCAAGAGAAATAATATAAATTATAGTGGTATATATAATGGTGTTATCTAGGCCACATCTTGATAAGGGTTACCATTGGTAAGGACCGATACGTTGATGATAATATGCGACTGGTAATACGATTAAAATAAATTACATTATTCAGACAAGAGAGTTCTGTACTGCCCATATCAAAATAGCATCGAGATCTTTTTGAAGCTTAGTTGCTTCCGGAATAAAGTTAATTGTATAAAACATTTTTACGTCGTCTGCGTAGACTAAGTTTAATGAACACTTAATGCTACATTAGACGTCATTAATGAATAAAAGAGGCCCAGGATGAGACTCCTGCGGTACACCAGAGGTGACCTCAAAGGAGTCTGGCAAGTGTTCCTTTACTCTTAAAATTTGTCCCAATTTAATAAATATTATTCTAACCAACTCAGTAATTTATCATGAATCCCCATCAACCTTAATACCAAATTTATTAGGTATTAATAAATTGTGATCAACTCTGCCGAAAACCTTTGAGAAATCTAATAAATAGCATCAACTTGCTTGGAGCATGATAACGCGTTGGATATGTAGTCACTTAACAAGAGTACATTAGTTTTGACTGATTTTGACTTAACAAAGCCTCGCTAAGACTTGGAACTCAAATGCAGAAATATATGTGAGAAGTTTTCAGTAACTATGTAGTCAAAAACTTTTGCCAAAGTTCCTAAGATAGAATTAGGTTTGTATTTAGAAATATTATGTTTATCACCAGATTTAAAACTGGGGGTTATGTACGATTTTTTCCAAATCTCAGGCATATGACCTTGATAGAGCGATAATGAAAAAAATATGTGAATTAGTTTAAACAAACATAAACAGATTTTTAAGAACGTAGAAGAGCTTAAATTAGGTCCTACCGATGCTTAATCCTCTAATTTGCTTGTTGCCTATTCCCAACATACGCGATTTTTTTTCAGGAAACAGAAAAATGTAACTGTTTTATTTACATTCCTAAGACATATACCTTTTAGAATATATTATGTTATGTTACCGTTCATCAGTCAAGGGAGATAAACTCATCTGTACTCGACTCAAATATGGTAGAACCAAAATTAAGGAAATATAATATACACAACTCGCCCTTCTTTTATCAGAAATTCATTCTAAGGTGTGTATTTTAACAAGAAAATTCGTATTGTTGAACAGAATTTAAGATGAGTTTTTATATTTTTCAAGTACTTCGAGAAGAAAATACATTTATATAATTGGAAATAGCTCCAATTGAACAGACACTCTGTTCATAAGAGTGTCCAGAAGAAGTTGGACATCGTCCGAAAACAAGGGTTAGTATCTGTTTCTAATTTCCAAACTTTACTTAACATTATGCAAACATTTGTAAATTGTAGAGCCAACTTATTTCGTCTTATTCTAATAATGTGGTAAAGATCAGATTTTCAGGTCTGCTCTTCCCCTATCCACATGATTTGCGAGAAGGAGTCGGGGAGGAGAGATGTAGAGTTATCGGGGAAAGCAAGGCACCGAGCCGACATTGATGTAGAGTAGGTCAGGGAAACCACAGCTGAAAACATTACCCAGTTCGGCCGAGCGGGGGATCTAACGAAGGGGAGACCATTACACCATCCCTGTCGGTGGCTAATGCGCCTGAATACCGGAACGCACAATGTTAGGAGAGGTAATTCACCCTTAGCAACGCAATGCTCGTTACTCAGTGATGTTTGGAATATCATAAAACATTTAACTAACTTGAACTTCATTATCCTGATAACAAATTTATTATTCATACTTTGTTTATTACCATACCGCCAAGAACTCTTTTCTACGACGTCTCACTCCCGGATAAAAGTTATTTCAGAAAATTCACAATAAAATCTTTTTCTTAAAAGATAAATTTTGAAATCTAAGGTACATAGACAACAATCTGGTTTATTGTGCATCAAAATTTGGTGCTGATACTACAACGCATTTTGCAGTAAAATACGTTAAACGGAACTTCTCCTTGAAATACACCTGAAAGCAGTACTTTTTACGTTCTCGCCTTAATAAAATATATCGTTATATAATTAATAGAAAATTATTTAATATTGTTTCACGCAGAATAAATTAAGAAAAATTTGATATAATTTCCTTTTATATAGAACCACTGTTTTTTGTTATTGTGCTTCAAACTCGAGTGCACAAAATTTTGTGCCCAACAATGGTTTCAACTGAAGTTGTTCTAGATTCTCGTATTGCGTCAATACTGCATTTTATTTTGGACAAACATGAAACCTTCTCAGGATGTATGTGCTTGCAAGGGACCGTGTTACACCTACGATACCAGATGCGGGGAGTGGGTTGTTTGTTAAATGTTAATTAGATGCAAAAAAGTTATCTTTTAAAGACTATTTCTTATCCAATACAAACTAAAGAGGCATTTGCGTTTAAAAAAATATTTTGAAATTTGAGTCATACTAGAAAGACGTATCGAAAACTAACAATTGTTTGATCTTAAGTAGAAGATAAATAAGAAGAAGAATTGAAACGAAAACTTGATTACATAAATTAGAAGAAATATTTACTATTTAAGACGTTTTATCCACTCACATTCTAGCAACTGGCTTCCAACAAGCAAATATATTGCTTGGAGGGGGGGGGGGTGCGAACACATTACCAGTCACGTAAAATTTACAATATCAGTTCAAGTTTAAGGGTATTACCTAGGTATTTACCTTACAAGAGTCGAGAGGACCACCAACCACGTAATAGTTTATTCAGCCTCCGTCCTCAGTAGTTTAAGGAAGCAAGCATAACGTCCAGCTACCACACTGTGTTAAATTGATTATGTTAGATTATAGCATGTGCGCAAATGTTAATAGAAATTTCTTCGTGATTTAAATGTGTCAATGAGCACACATCAGATGGTTTTAATTTCGCACTTAACTTATTCACACCTTGCAATTGAAAAATAAATTATATACTTCATGATCAAACAAAGCACTTAAAATAGTAAGACTGAATTTTTGAATGGACGTAATATAAGATTAGATAATGTATCGGTATCCATTTGCAAAGTTTATGAATGCTTATTTTTTTTGTTAATATTTATTACGTAGTTATTTATTTTTTCTCATGTAACTATGTATTAAAGTTGTGAATGTCTATTAACCTGATAAACGCTTGAACAAAAGTCGGAATGTTGTTAGAAATGTAAATAAAAATTGGACATGAAAGAGGTCGTAAAGAAGAATAAATAAAATTAATAGACGTCAATAACTAATTAACATTAAGGTTGTATTGTTCTGTAAATGGCACCTGGGGCCTGTTTCACAAAATTACAAGTTTGTAAGTAACAAGTAAATGTTCACAAGTTTGTAAAAATATCCAGTTATTAGCGTTTCACAAAGGGGCGCTTTAAAACTTTTAATTACAAGTGCACTGTTACAATTTTACAAGTGATTTACTTGTAATCCACTGGTATTGTTAGGTTACTAACAATTGTAGCTGACATACTTGTAAAATAAACTTGTTACGAACCAAGGATTTCTTACCTAGCTAGTAGGTTACCTGTGTTGGGGTCGTCAAGATCTTCCTCGGAAGATGAAGAGTTATTCATTCGTGTAAAACGACGGAAAACTTGTAGAGGAAGAGTGAACTTAACATTTGTCAGTGTTTGAATTTAACCAACGCTTTAGAATGACGTCTGTAAAACTGGAAGAAAAAAGGATGACACATCACAAAAACTTACCATTAGAAAAGAAAATGTATTTCTTTTATTATAAATATTGATATACTTATTTTTTTCTTAGTTGTTATGCATTTTGAAAAGTTACTTTTGATGAGCTTGAAATTTTTCAGACAATAAGTAAAAAAACCTGTTACGAACAATACTTGTTCTTTCGTGAAACGGGCCTCTGGTTGTTTTCAACGTCTTCAAGCGCTCGTGGATATCAAAAATGGGTTACAGATTCTTTACAATTAATTAATTTCAAAGTAAATTGTAAATGTCAGGAAATGCTAGACGTTGGCATACCTTTACTGTTAAACAAACTTCCCAAAGTGGCGCTGCTTTCCATCGTCGGTAAACTGGCTCCGAAGAGAAGGGGTTCCAGAATGAACCAAAGCTCTACCTCGATACCTTGCTTAAAATCCTTGAGACTACTCCCATTCAATTTCTTCCAGCTCAATACACATGCTGGGCTCACATAGCAATTTTATTTTGAAATTTATCCCACTATTTCTTCACTTGAAAGTTACTTCGGATTTGCTATTTCCTATCGCGTAAAATACGTTTTATAGAAAAAACGGAAAATTAAAAAACAAAATCTTGTGTGATGATTTAACACTATTTTCATTTGTGTACATACTCTAATAAACTAGAAAAGAGTGCTGAATATTCACTTAAGCTATCCTTGAAATTGTTTTTCATGACCCTACGGAAAATCGATTCCTCATTCATCAATCCTTTATAACTGAGATTTTTTTTGTATCTCTAAGTAATTTCCGATTCATGACGGGAATTCTACTCGTGACTTTAAATATTTTTATGTCGCGCTTCTTTCATTCTTTCACTACCTGAAAGATGATTTGGGACGTGCGGTCTCTTAAAAATTCCATAAATATTAATGTAATGTATGCGCTTATACCTTAAATACACACAATCCTTCGACACCGCGACAAGTTGGAATGAATTTAGCGTGGCACTTCGCTTGTGTTGCGATCTAGTATTCTAATTGAGGGTTAATAGAAAAATCTACGCTTTTGGAACACACAAGATACACGCAGAAAGAATATCACGTACACAAAAACTCGAGTTTCGAGTATATTATATTTAAATAATTTAAGTGTTTTAATTATTTTCTCCTTTTTACCACCACGCTCCACATTTAATGTGAATCATTAATCATGACTTTGACATGTCCAACGAACATCTTGTCATCCTACAATGTAAACTCACAGAAGTATCTTATAGTAAGGAACAGTATTTTATCTCACTGAAGTGCTTCTAAAAGGTTAATTCTGAGCTACACAGCAAGAATAGGTTTTGAAAGGAGTTAATTGTAACTTCGCAGATAATTTTCCTCTTCCTTCCCTTTAACCTTGCAGATAATACTCAACAAATCAAAATGTAGACAGTCTTGTCTCAACCACGCGTCAAGTGGCCCAAAGTTTTAAATATAGTCGGGGGGTCGGGAAAAATTTTCAAATGAATGATAATGCAGCTGAAAAATCTCTACATTTTGGATTACTAGTGAGTTCCGGGTTTCTGTAAAACCACGTTTACATTATGTAGCAATCGGTTTTGTAGCAAATGTTATAAAAACATTTGTAACACAATTCCATGAGTTTGCTACTCGGAAACAAGAGGGAATGAAACTGGTGAAATTCCTCCCACCCCCCTGTTCTACCCGCCACAACCCAAACACATCGCACACTGAACGTCGCGTCACCCCGTTTTACATGATACTTGGAAGCAATTGTCTGAATTCTTGATTTATTTTTCGAAATAGACAGTTTACATTTTTAAAGACAAAATATTTGTATCATATTTTAATGCGGTAAACTATTTTGCGGGACACCAATATGTAAGATATGATAAAAATAAAAAAAACATTTGTAATAAACAATGTAACGATATGTCAGATGTTTTAATGTAATAATTTGTAATGATATGTAAGATGTTTCTCTAATATTGCAAATAACTCATTTATGTTGAAATAAGTAGAATTCTTGCGAGTAGAGAATATTGTTTTCCACCGTTTTGGGTTCTCAACTCTCATGTCAACAGCTGGGTCATTCCATTTTGGACACTGTCGGCGATGATGAAAGTTAATTTGGAAAAACGTAGTATTTTTAACAACAGCTCGGTAATTTTTATTTTTATAAATGATCAGGGATAACAGAAGAAGGTGAAAAAAATTAAACAAAACAGTAGCTTATACCTCATCAATTAACAAAAACAAGAGTAAATTAGGAAAATTAGCGTTTAAGATGTCGAGCTCTAGGGCACTTACCCTACAGCATTTCACGAGTAACTTAAAATGTAAAGAAACTTCGATCTAAAACAGTTTCGGAATTTTATAGGTTATTAGACTCCTCCCAGAGGTAGTATTTTTGTTTAAATGGTCGGAGGACCCTTTATTAGCATTCCTCAATTACATCAATGTATTGAAGTACAAAAATAGTTCATGCACGGTTGTAAAGCATTGTGCGCTTCTACAATTCTGGATGTGTACCCAAAGAAACTCGGAACTTAAGCATTCCTTACTGATTGTACTGTATTCACCCCTCCTTCAGAAAAAGAAATCGCTGATCTCCAAGAATTAATGTTCGCGCTCTTTGGGGTCCACAAAATCATATATCTCGAATCACAGTCTACAATATCCAAAGAGTATACACACGAAGTAAACAGTACTCAGTTATAAATAAATAATAAATAAATTTATTGTCAAAAAACAGTACAAACTGCGTATGACCACGTGGAGGAAAAAAAACTAATTTACTCTCCGGAAGCAAGCAAGGGACCATCCCATCAATTCCGATCAAGGGCCCTAAGGCAGAGGCGGATTCAAAAAATTCAGCAAAAATTCCTAGATAAGATAAAAAGTTAGCTGCGAGTTATAATACTAATAGAATGTCAATATGTTTGTAATTTTAAGAAAAAAATTACATGTACAAGTTATTATCGAACTATAGATTATTCTGAGTATAGTGTTTAAAAATCATAAGAATTGAAATAACACTAAATTCACGATTTATTGTTACAATAAACACGCCCCTAGACAAAGCCTAGAGAACCTGTATGATAAATCCGCCTCTACCAGAAGGAAAAACGGAGAAAAACCCGGGCCAGGATGGGGTTACTGAACAGGGTTGTCAAGAGATATTAGATAATGAATAAAACTGAAACATACGAAGTTTCAGGGACCAATAAACAGAGGTAACAAATAAATTTGCCCAAATTGGAGGAAATTCCCCATGAACAAAAGAATTTGCTGATCTGAGGGAAAAGGAAAATTCAAAGGAGTGAAATTAACATGGTCTTGTGCTGTGGCCTTGAAAATTTGCTGAATTGTCAGTCATTAAAAACCTGGTTTACAGACTAATTACCTATTTTTGTGTTTTTATTTATACGTATTATCAATCTTATTGTAGTAAGAAAACTGAAAATTAGTAATATATTACGAATGTTAATATTAGAAACATGTAGTTTTTTTTAGTTGCGTGTCATCTCATGGGGGAGCAATGAAACCATGGATACTGTGCAAGTCTAAAATATAATATCCACGTGTTATATTACAGCGTCTTTGAGATTTCTCAGAAACTTTAAACTAACAGGGGAAAGGCCAGAGGCGACATGTCGAAACATGGTTTAAATTTTAAGTAGAAAGTGTTAATAATAACACAGGTAAAATATTAGCTGCTAAGACGCACTGGAAGAATTTTTTTTTAATTGTTGAAAATGCCAAACGAAACTGCTCGTAGAGAAGGTTTGTACAACCCTCAGAGACAGGCGATGGCAAGCAAATTCGGTGATCGACAGTCGTGCATTTGGTATTCGGTGACGTGTCCTTGAGCTGACGCATCGCGTCCTCTACTCAACCCTTTACTCCTAGCCTCAGTTTCTTCCGTCTCACTTCAAATTCCAGAGTATTTCTCATTCAAGATTATTAAACCAGACTATATTATTAAGTCTTCATTCGATTTTTCCTGATTGCCCTTTGAATTCGTGTATCGCAAAAATATGTAAAAGCAGATTTGTATGGTAACTATTTACCTTGAATTCNAATTGAGATATTGGGGGGGGGGGGAGCTTTAAGAGCTCGTCAACAGCAAGGTTATTAGAGCCCAAACTGAGATATCATCGCAGAAGAGCACAAAACTATGAAGTAACTCTCCAAGAGCATATTCAATGAAAGAGGTAACAAAAACTGTAGTCATGACATAACAAAATATAGTACGAAGAAACACGTAGATTATTCATTAATTTCATTCTTTTAACATCAGATGATTCAATTTAATTAACACTTACAAAAACTACTGGTATAGTAAAACTGTTTTTAAATATGAGAAGCTACGGAGGATAACTCGGATGACGAGAACAACACCAAGAGTCGAGAGGACATAGAAATAAAATGACATGTCTTGCTATCGGTAGCAACTTCCCCGAACGCAGGGCTGTTCACATTTCCCACAGGAATACTTTTCCATACCTAAGAATTATTTTATAAAATTTTTAAAATGCCAAAAATTCCTATGCTTCACAGTAGCTAATATTTTACCTGTGTAATTATTATTATGGACATTTTCTACATAAAAAAATCAGGGCAAGTTTCGACATGTCACCTCTGACCATTCCTCACAAGTTCACAAAGCTACGTGGAAACTGTTTGAAAAGAAAAGTAAAGGTAACAGGACAGACGTATTCCAGAGAAAAATATATTCTGAAAAATATAGAAGAAAATAATAGAATAAACAATACAAGCGTATACTGAATTCTTAAAAAAAACGGATGATAGGATATCACCTAAGCATACACATTGGGTTGTGCATAATTATTTCCTTGTGTTTTAAAATCTAAATACATTAAAATTTGAAATAATTGTGCAAATTAAGTTAACAAAAAAGATTTAATAAAAACGAAAATTACGCTTCTCATGAGGAAAATGTAAAAATAACGAAAATAATAGCTATTCCAATAAAATGTCAACAGCTACTTGACGTAGATACTGTGTCTTTCACAATACGTTTTCATTCACGACTACATTCACGCAATATCACATGACATCTTTTTTCTCTACCAAAGATCCTTGGCGTTGCCCACTTCCGCATCGGCAAAGTAGATCCACTCACTCCCAGAATACGCATCCGTTACCCTCTTCATTTATATTTAATAGAACACACTGAGTTTTAATTCACCAACTTAAGAATTTCTTAGGTGGTGCTCAATGAGTTTTTCCAATCTCACTTGTTTGTCTTATGTCTTAATAGTTGTTTTTTATTGTGTATGTGTAGCCATCTAATATCTGATAGAGCTGCAAGCTGAACGATGTATTTTCAGCTAAGATTTGTAAATAAAATATAATAATAAAAAAGTACGTTTAAGAAGAATATGATCGGTAACAGAAGGAAGAAGTTCGTTTGTGCAAAAATAGATTACATTCGAGGTTTGAAAACTCGTGAGGAAATACGATGTTCGTTTAGGCTGTCGTGGAGGGATCTATGTTACCAACACTGTGAGGGAACATTATGTGGACGATGTTATTAAAAGCGTGGCGGTTACATACTCATTTTTACCTCCTCCAGTGGACGTCAGTCTCCAGCAGTGTTGGCGCTTCGTCCTTCACCTTCGGTTGTTCGCCTTCTCGCAGTAGTTCATGAGCCATGTACGTATGGCACTAGGTCGGGCGCAAGTTTGTGTTGATTTCTGTGATGAATCGATTTAGTTTCACTACAAAACACACTTATTTGAGCACGCACACTAAAAAACTGCGCCGGTAATTCCCGATTAACGCGTCTCCAGCCGCAGTGTCGCCGGAATTCTACCCCTCCCCCGGTGAATCTGACGTCATTTTGACATCACGTCAAGTTATTTTCCGGGGGGGGCGTAATATTTTGGGGTTGGACATCTTGCTGAAGACTAATTGCATAGACTCGTTTACTATTAACGGGATAAGAATGAAATATCTCAATTAGTGCGTATGTACGCTACGAAATCTTACCTCTCCAGAAACTTCTCCGGTGGTTCTGGATGAGATACAGGACATAGATGAAAGGAGAGGGAGGTTTCCCATTTATTGGTTGCAAATAAGTGTTGTAGCATTTTGAATGTTCGTAAATATGATAACTTTTCAATGTTTATCTGAGTTCTTATCATTTTGGTATATAAGAGACTCTATGTTAGTGCCGGGGTTGAATTGGGGTGATGAATCTACGAGATGTGTGGCTACGTCAGAATGAGCAAAATTTGGCTGATGTTAGATGGACTCCCATTTTTTTAGAAAGCTTCACTTCCTGTCCGTATCCCTTCTCCTCCCACGACCTACAACGAACTCTAAGTCTTTTACTTTGGTATTTAAACCACTCTACTCTACAAACATTTTTGTGACAAATTTTATTGTAAATCTCTTTTAACCCCACCTCTCCATTTCCTTTTTTTCTTGTCAAATTTACAACTGGCACCACTTCCACAACACTCTGTATCCTTTGTGCCCCCACATGTGCGAAGGTTTCGTAAATCCATTCTTTTTCCAAACCTTCTGTCCATTAAAATATACTATTCTTCCAAAATTTCTCAGAAATTATTGATGCGTAAAATCAGTATTAATGGAAGTTCAAAGAAATGTTAGTAATCCGTAGGGTGACGGTAAGTGCACAATTAAAGTTTTCACTTTAGCATCTTTTATTTCCTACTGTGTAAAAGGGAATTAAAGATGAAGTTGACGGGCGCAAGTCTGACAAGCATGAGCAAATGACAAAAGATGCTTTAATTTAATTGTAAACGCGTGAACATAATAATATCCTTATACTTGCAATGTGAAAAACAAGATTAGATTTCTTGATCAACTAAACTTTTTGGATATTCTCCTCCGTACGGAAACGAGCGACTGAGAATTAAGCTGAAGTGAAATGAATTTGTCAATTCTCTGAATAGTCTGAAGTGAAATCGTCAATTCACTCACAGCTTCGATGTGAGCATTCACTACGAAATACTTTTTATTTTAATTTACATTTATTAAACCATTTCTGCCCAAATTATTTTTCTTTTAATTTTTCACTTATCCTCGTCAGGTTTATGTTTTTCAACATTTACAAACATTTTATTTTAGATTAAATGTATTTTTCTAGTTTAAACTTTAAAATTACAGCATGTCGACAAATGTCGACAGTGAGTATGAATGTGTACAGTAGGAGAGTACCAACATTTGTCGACAGTATGTGTGGGTATGCGATTGTTATTGCCTAGATAACTTAAGTTATACGTATTAGTGAAGAGCATTTAGTATTTTATAAGTCTACCTTTCTGTTGGACCGCAAAGAAAAAGGGAAAAGAAATATAACTTTATTTATGCTATACGCAACTGAATACTTTTACTAGTTTACAATACAATTGTAATACTTTTATTTCCAGTCAACAGTGTGCTAGAAAACAAGGTTAAAATATTCATACTGGGCGAGTATGGAGTGCCTCAGTGCAGAGAATGTGGAATATAACTTGACAAATCTTGCTTTACTTGGACATTGCTTTTCCGCAATGCGCATAGAAAACTTTATTATAGTCTGCCTCTAAATTATAAGCCCTGACAATAGCGTTTCTCAGGCAACACTCAGGATGAAACCTTCATTGCCAGTACCACTTTTTGTTCCTGATTCAGTGCGATGCTATATTCTCATCAAACCAATATTTAGGTTGTACAAAGCAACACAAGATGGTTGAGGAACAAGGGTGCATTTCACATCTCTACTTGACTAGCATTTTGCTTTGCCCATGGGATGAACACGAGCTTCCGTGGATGCCATTGTAAACACATTGTTGTCCTTAAATCTAACTAATGTAATGTTATTAATAATAATAATAAATTTATTGTCAAAAAACAGTACAAACTGCGTATGACCACGTGGAGGGAAAAAAAACTAATTTACTCTCCGGAAGCAAGCAAGGGACCATCCCATCAATTCCGATCAAGGGCCCTAAGGCAGAGGCGGATTCAAAAATTTCAGCAAAAGTTCCTGTTAGTGGCACATTATGTCGGTTGATGGAATGGCCCTTTCGCTAGCTTTTTCCATTTCTTTAGCTATAGTAAGGGAGCTTTCTCAACCTCTATCAGCTCTCAAAGTCTCAGTTCCTTCATGATATCTATTTTTCAATCCATTTAACAAACTAAAGGATATGATACAAATGATGAAAAACAAACCATATTTCCTATATTTCGGGAACTCAACCATCAAGTCCATCACGACTGAGCCTCCAACTCTTGGTCCCGGTACTGTAGTTACAGTACCTTTTCCTATACAACGTGCCTATACAACGATTCTGCCTATACAACGTGGACTAATTGTACGGTGAGAATCTTCATTTTGTAGCCAAAACGGATAGGCTAGCCTTGGATACAGAGTCGGCCCTACCATAGGGCAAACGGAGCGGCCGCTCCAGGCGCCAAATCCCGTGGGGCGCCTCGATGATAAACAAATAAAGGGATTTTTTTAAAAATTCGTTCCTCGCTTTTCGATATTTTCCTTGCGAGCGCGTCCGTAGTATATTTGTAACCTCAATTGTTGAGTCACGGGCGGGGAGCCACTTCTCGCCTCGGTGTCATGGTTAACGCCTTTGTTGCTGGCAGTTTAGGCAAGCGGGTCGACTTCCAACCGTCACTGATGAGCGTGCGGGTGTGGTCCCGTGCTCTCTGTCACTTGTTGGCTGACGTGTTCTTAACACACTTTATTCAATCCGTTTGTCAATGCAATCTTTCATTATTTACGTTGAAATTGTTGCATCTGTTTATTTTATTTATTTATTCTACGTTTTTGTGTTCTTCTATTATTACATTATTACTTATTACAGATAAATATTTACTATGTATTATATTATAAAGTCCATGCCGTAACTCGACTCACTTTGATTGCAAATACGGATCAGAACAAATTTTTATGTCCAAGTTGCCAGCGTGATTCGATCTCTAAAAAAATATTTTAGGGCTATAATGACCTAGTTCTTGGTGCGCCCTAAAGCCCCAATAATAGTAATAATAATAATAAAAAGAAGAAGAAGAAGAATTTACAATATTTTTGTTCTTATTTGGCTATTAGCTCTCGAAATAAAATTTACTTTCATCTCGCCTACAACAGTCATATTCAACCATTTCCTCTCTCGTACATTCGTTTTTTACATCATGCGGGCCACAACATTCAACAGTTGATGATCGTGTTGAGTCATGAAAAATCATCTGACTTCTCGATTTATCTATACCATAGGTCAGCACTGTCCAATTTATCTTAGTCAGCGGACCATTTTCCGGACATTTTCGTTAGATCGAACCGGCTCCGGATGGGGTTTGGCAAAATGTTACCCGACGAACAAAACTAATCTGTCATATTTATTTATTTGTTACCCAGCATTTTGATTCTCAACAAATTTATATTTTTCGGGAAAATTTAATGTTTCTTTATTTAAAAAGTATTTTTAATACTTAGCATTATAATGAAATGTTTTCACATCGTAATGTATGACTGGGTAATTCCGAACACAATTTTCTATTTTCTCTCACCGGACATGTCACAACATATATTATTTCTGACTGCATAGACTTTAATCACTAAGTTGTACCCCCCAACGTTTGATAAAAAAACTTGGTGTAAAATGTACGTACTAAAACTCGCGAGCCGCAAAAAAGGTTCGTGGACCACTAGTTGGACAGCGCTGCCATAGGCTATAGGTCAGCGCTATCCAATAATTAACAAGTTGATAAAAGTCCTTATCAACTTTTAAGTCCCTTCTGCACGGGTTAAAATGCGCGCAAGCTATAACGCCGGAGAAATGGTCGTACTATACGGGCGCAAAGAAAATTTGCTTGAGCTATATTGTATGGGAGTTATTAGTATGTATAAAGTCATACGTTGTTAGTATGTATACTAAGTCAGTATAGTATGGATTCGGTGCGCTTTACGCGCGCACCCAGCGCAACAAGCTGCGTTGGAAGCGGACCAACGTCAGTTAACGTGTCGAAGTGCGCGTTAGCAGGGCTCTTATAGACAGTCAAGATATACATGATCCACCAAGATATGTCGACGCAAACGTGACCAACATTTGTGCACAATTTTTGACAGTTTTATATTTTTCTGGAACAGTTTCTCAAAATCGCACGTGCTCTATTCTTCCCCTTTTTCTTTAAAAATTGCCTCCAAATTCGGGTCATTTTTAAATTCAACAAATTCATCAAAAAGATGAACATAATCATGTTTGAATGCAGCTGTGTAATAGATCACGTTTCTAAGTGCCAAGGCTTTACTACAAGGAAGAGACATTTGTCAATATTTCTTAATTCTTAAAATCTATTTTTAAATTCTTTCTATAAAACGGCTAAATAATTTAAAATGATGGCATAGGTTTCTGTGAAAATGTCAATATAAACTTCCTTGGACTTTCCAACAAAGGAAAACGATGAATTGTTTGATTTTGAACGTCCTGACAATATTTTCATTTCTATTTTTTCGACTTGTAAATCCAAGATTGATTATCTGATCATGCCACCCTCTGTGACAGTAGGCTAACTGACTTTAACATAAGATTAGTTTTTGTCTTTTATTTGGGAAAATTATGGGTTTTTTCTGAACTTTGTAAACAATACATCAAAAAACTATTGACGAGATTAGTGTTTTTCTACAAAGGGAAACTCCCACAACCCTCTGTAACGAATTACTTTTTATACAACTTATTCGAAAGAAATGAAGGTAACTCCAAAAACAGAATCTCCTCAAGGGGTACGTAATTTTACTATGGAGATATTTATATTTATGTATGTTCGTAATAATATTGATTTTGTCCTGTTATGGTAAAATAAATGTAATAATTATAATTTTTAAGGCCAAATGTAAAATTAAAATTACATGGTATGGGAGCATTTAATAATTATAGCTCTACGTATTTCCAGATACCAAATTGTTAGTAAATTAGTGAAAATAAAATTCAAATTATCTTATTTTACCCTGTTCAGGCAGTAAATGGTAATTCCCCACGAATAAGTAAGTGAAGGTTGAAAGGTTGTCCAAGTGTACGAATCCCTTCTTTGATTCCAGTGAAGAAATATTTTTAATTTGAAGGTTGAGGACATTTTACTTCGGGCATACCTTCGGAAGACCAATTGATGGACTCCTATAATTAACGTTCAAACTCTTTATTTTCGCTCTATGTTTATTAATACGTATAAAAGCGAGCATACCGAGAGCGGTGGTCTAGTGATAGCGTCTTCGCTTCCACGATCCCGCTGAGCGATAGAGCGCGGGTTCAAACCCTGCTCAGCTGAACTAGGTGCTGGGGTTTCCCTCACCTACTCTAGACAAATGTCGGTTCGATATCATAAGTTCTCAGGCAACCCAACATCACTCCTTCCCAATTCCCTCTCCCAAGTCTAAAGGTTAGGTGGAAGAGCTGGCCTATGGCCTAAACCTCGCCGAAAGACATTAAGTAAATAAATAAATATAAAAGAACGAGTTTGTCTGTGTGTGTGTATGTCCTCCACTGTAGACTGATAGGCCAACAGCTTCGAAATTCGGCACACGCGTGCTTAAGAGTGGGTCACAGTGCACCACGAAGCGATATTTTCGATGTAGATATTTTTGCGTAGTGCAGTGACTTGAAGGTCCAGAGCCTCGAAATTTGACTCACGTGATCTTCACGGATCGTCCCCGTGGAATTGCGAACGACGTTTCGAAATTACATATAGATTTCTCTTTTTTTAATATTTAAGCATTTTTTACATTTTTAGTGTATTGTCCTCCGCGTGGTCGTAAGAAGTTTGTTACTACTTTTTTGACAATAAATTTATTTCTTATTATTATTATATTTATTATTATTATTCAACGGATTTTTATGTCCTCTGTGGAGCGATTAGCTTATAAATAAGGCACACGCGTTTTCTAAGGTAGGTCCTAAAGCACTACCCAGCGATGTTCTTCCAATTCGTTTCTGCGTTTCTTACATCAATGCCAATTTAGTATAATCATTGCAAAATATATATTTTCACGCTACCAAAGCGACTGGTACTTATAGTTTCAAATAACAATCTTTATTCAAATAACAATCCGTTACTCACGCTGAAAGAAGGTATATTTCGTCGGGTGTTTAGTTCTGCTAACTGCAAGTTATTACATTTGGAACAGAATTTGGCTGAGAGGAAATAAATTCAATGATTATTTTGATTAATACAATTAATTAGGTTTTTCACAAGTTTTTGTATTTTTTTAACATGAGTAAAATTGTAATATCGAGTTTGAAAGAGTCGTTGCCCAAGGTAGCGATTGCCAGTTAACGCGAATCGATAACAACTCTCTAAATAAAGCTAAAGCAAACGCGTTTTTGACGTGTATACCAATGGATGTTGAGAGCGAATTTGATTTCGGAGAACAATTTCCTCGGTCCAATGACAAAAAAAACTGGATATGAAAGTTATCACAGAGAATAAGGTAATTTGTTCCGGAAATGAATTTCGGTCACTTGTCAACTAGCTGGAAGCAACTTGACGTACAATTTATTGCACCATTTTAAATCAATTAGTTCGCTTAAACAACGAAAATTATCACTGCATAAATCTGAAGTTGTAAGTTGAATAAAGTTGCAGAAATTATTCAGTTGAAAATTCAAACAATTCTGAATTATTATGGTGCCAGAATATTTTTGTTCACTGCATGGAATGCAATAAATAAATTCGTTCTGAAACACTAACAATTCAGGAATATTAAAGATAAGGTTAGATAACTAAGACTTTTGAGATACCAGTAACGGTTTAATTTAAGTTAGAGAATGATTCATTATTTAACATTGAAATATTCTCAAACAATGAAACAAAAAGTAATATATGACCATTTTAATTTCTACTCAGTGTAATGTATCATTTCAAGAGAATAATTAAGTTTTGAAAACTAAATAGTGAATTTTTATTTGAGAAATTGAATTGACAAATAAAATCAATGATATCGTACTGGTAAAACATATCACACAATAACTTCAACAAAGATCATTATATCACATCTTAAGCTATTTCCTTTTCATGTTCCTATGAAATAGTTCTGATTTAGTTACTCTGAAAATTGATGTATTATAGCAATATTTTTGTTTACAATGTTTAAATATTTTTGTATCAAATTTGTTGCCAATCCCATCCTTACTGCAGTTTTTAAATGTCATTCATTGAATAATGGGACAGTGTTTCTTCTAGACAATCCAGAGACTTAACTTTTCAACAATCAATCATGTAAATAGTACCAAAAAGTTGATTGATTTCAAAAGAGAAAGGCTGTTTATTTTTGCCTACTTTTTTAAGCTTTTAATTACCTCAAATTTATTGCTTAATAATTACAAATAAATAATTGTTTATTAAAATTTGGTAAACTTATATGCATGTGATTCACAATTGATTATAATCAGTACTTGGGACAACATGAATGAATGCAAACACAGTTGATTCACAATGGAATGCAGGGGGGGGGGGACAAAATGTGGTAAATCTTTACTATTTGCTCGGTAGTCAATATTTGTATTTACAGCTTATTCAATGCAAAGTCCAAATTTCATATATTTACCTATTCGAACAAACTTTTAATAATAGGAAATATATTAACATGGGCATTCCTGCAAACAATTATGCAATATAGTAGTAAAGAAAGCATCATGAGATCATCTTCGCCAAATGTCTGACAAAACAGGATATTATTAATAATAACAAGCATAAATATTATAATTGTCCATGCCCCATCCATGCACTTCATGCAGTATACTGATTTCTTTCACCACAAACACATGCAGAATTCTTCTTTAATAAATGTGAGTTAAACACTAAATGAGGAAAATATCCGGGTTATGGCTAAATTTAAAACTGAGTAAGTACTACACAGCTGAAACTATTTTTCCTGAAGATAAATGAAAGTATATCAATGATAAACCAACTCTCTCTGAAAACAAGGTACGTGGTATTACATATCATAGTAATCAACAATAAAATATAAATTAAAGGTGTTTTTAATTTCAATTTAATAAAACACACTACTATTATATAGTACCCTAAGAAGAAATTTAATTTTTCTACAAGCATATCAACACGAGGAATGTCCGACAACAACAAATATAAGACATAGGTCATGCAGTTACTTATTATTGTTCTTACTGCAAGATCCATTAATAAATCCGTTTGAAGCAAACTGTTCCACAGAAAATGAGAGATATTCACTTCAAGGAAAATGAGTTGAAAAGGGAATTCTTTCATTGAAACACTTCTCGTACAAGGAAATTTCACTTAATGATAACCTTTTTATTGTTATGAACACTGATTTAAAACAGAAGAAAAACAAATGCCAAAAACACAACTTTTTTCCTCCAAGAAAGGTTTCACTGCATTTTTTACTGACTGTAATTTTCAATGCTGCACTAATAAAACACTTAATATTTCACAATATCCATCCTTTGAAAATCACCAATAGAATCACTTATTGAAACTTTGTGGATGCTGATGAATCTGATTTTTATGAAAAAAAAAACAAACAAAATCCAAATGCCTATTTGAGTGTATGTTTTAAAGTTCTAATGATCATTGCTTATTTGACAGTTTGATGTTAGCTTTGGTCCAGGTTTCACACAAGCATTACATACATTCATGCATCCTTCTTCTACGAAGGCCAACTCAAGACTGAAGGGGAGAGAGAACCTACGAGTAAAGTATTGGCTGCTGGAGCGGTGGGGTAAATCCTTCTGCAGAGGCTAGGCGGAGTCACACTCAACCTCACCGCTTCTCTGGATAAAGAACGACCGCTGAATGTTGGACCAATAGCAGCATGAGGGGAAAGTCTGTAAATTCACCCCACCAACAAGAGACCGTACAGTCCTATCGAACGTTGAATTGATCTGAATTTTTTCCCCTTAGGAATACCCTTCGCAAGCACCCCTCGCAAGCATCATTACTGTAGTGTAACCCTTTACCACAGCAAAAAATTGCTTTTTAATCTAACAATGAAAAAAACTGCTCTTTCCCCTTAAGAGCTGTTTATGCGTTACATCTTAACACCCTTTTTGTGATCCTATTGATCACATTTTTGACAAAAGACTTAATAGAAGCAGCTCAACCCTTCCCTTTCATAAAACATTCCCTTTTGGGATCAGTAAAGTACCTGCTGAATGATTTCAATGACATACAATCCTGTTAAACTTGTCTAATTAAAGAAAAGAAAACAATTCTCAAAATAGTAAATTTAATTTTTGTTTATACGAGAAAATGAAAGAAAATAGATTTTTCAATTATGTAAAGATAAAAAGTACACAGATGTATTGAAGCTTCAAAGAATATTCCCCTTTCATCAGAGACTCATAGTCAATTACCCCTTTCAAAGAAGGGAAAGAGGGGAGTCCCCTTCTCTATCAACCCTTTTTTTAAGCTCCCCTCCTACCTACCCCTTTTCATCCTATTCAGGGAAGGGGTATGTTCCTCACACATAAAGAGGTAAGTTAGGAACCCTTTTTATTTTATTCTAAGAATGCCATTGTACACAAGTATTCTTTCTTTGTGTTGTGTTATGATGTTTAAATAATTGAAAGCATATGTATTGTATTGGCACTGTAAAGAACATATAATTAATATACCATCTCATGAGACTGTGCTCCTTAAACACCACAAAATAAAACAAAATAAATCATATCCATTGACTGAAATACATCAGAAAACTACTTAATCATTGTGAACAAATTTTTAAAGAATATTTTGTAATGCAATCACTTGTTTTCTCTTTTCCAGAAGTTTCACATGTAGGTGAAACAATGTTAACTGCAGAATATAAAAGATGATTTATAACTTCTATGTTTATTTTGAAGCAAACTAAGTAAGAGATCTGTTATACCTTAACCTATAACATTCAACATCCAAGCATACATAAAAGATTAAATCTAACATTGAGGTAAACTGCTGACATCTAGTTATGATAATAATTGAAACTTAGTCATGGATCTACTAGAAAACTTCTGATTTAATCAATATATTTTTGTATTTAATAATATGATTTTTATTTTCCATCCTTCTGAAAAAATAAAGGAGCAGATCACCTTTGAACCATTATTAAAATCAAACAGTACCAATATTCTTATAAGTAGGCCCTACAATTAATCCTACTTAATGCAATAATAATAATCATTGTGTTTTAGTATGGTTGGGGAATTACATATTATTTATAGTCTTAAATAGTAGTATAATTAAAACAAAACCGAATCCATAATATTTAACTTTTTGAATTATTTTGAAAACCATTTTTGAGGACTTTGTTGGAGTTCTTACATAACAAGATATATAATACGTTACTTTGATCAACAAAGTAATTAAATAATATTACCTTAAAACATACCAAAGTAATTCTCATACAGTCATGTTAGGTTTCCTCATGACAAATGTCCTAGTTCCCATAGAGGAAATTACTTCTTGATAAGTCCACTTGATGCAGTAACTTCAGTGAGTCCAGGGAGAATTCTACCCCAACCCTCCAAAAAAATTAAAATAAAAAAATAGGCAACATGTAAATGTACAAAAAAGTCAGAAACATATATACACTTACATGAAAAATAAAATTTTTGGTACAGCCATTCAGTACATAATATTTATAATTACTTATTATAATAGGCTAATGATCCTCACTGTGAATAAAATTAAACAAAAAGTATAAAATTTAACTAAATACTTCACTTAGTATTAAATAAATATCAATAACAACATTCATAAGATGAAAATCATTTTATGTCAATTACCATTAATTCAGTCTAGAACTTCTTATTATATTATATCTCCATGAAAGTAAGTATTTGTCAATATGATATAACTCAAACTAAAATGAAAATTTTGGGCATTATTTATAGCGGAACATGTAAAATAATATATGTTGAAATAATTTTTCTCTATACTATTTAAAACTCATTTATTATATCAACAATGTTTTTCTGATTTTCTAGGAATTATTATGTACATTACTTAGAACACCAACTGTGTTCCATTACAGTTTACTATCAATCTACGCCGCCATAGCAAAGGAATTCCGAATTAGATGTGTGTATTGCCGGAGGTGGGAGGGCGGGGTTGAGTCTCCTTATGTAGGTTCTATATCTCAAAGTCATCCTCGTCTATTCCTTGCCTTATTCACACACAAGACATTAATATCTACTCCCTCTCCTTTACCTTTATCTCCTGTGTATTGTTTTCATGCCTAAGAAAGAATATATCTAGAATAAAACTAGAAAGTAAAGAGAAACTTCACCGAATTTTATCGCTGCGAGATTTTGAGCAAAATTCGTACCTAGAATATTGAGCGGGCTTGATAAATTGAGTTCTTTCTGGCAAATATGTAATTTCTTAACTCTAGAACACGTTACTAGCTGCCAAAGCCTTCATTGCCGGTATAGAAGGCTATGAACTACCTTTCTCGGCGTAAGATTGCGCGGGTGTCATTACTTGAAGAAAGCGATAAGCGGCAAGCGCTGTTCCTCAACACGACACATCCGGTCATCCTCTGCTCAGCAAGATATCTGTTGGGAATTGCCCTTCGCTTGCCCAGGAAATGCCCGCGACTGGCAGCTGTAGCCATCCCCACTCTGAGTCGTTTACCGCCAGGATTGCGGGAGAGAAGTGGGCGTGGAGGATTGAATCAGAATTTGGAGGGAATTGTTACGAACCAAACGTTCGTAAGAACTTGTCATTCATTCATCATTCTCCATTACAGTAATATATATAGATGTTCTATGGATGTATAGATGTTCTATGGACATATAGATGTTCTATGGATGTATGGATGTTCTATGGATATATAGAAGTTCGTTGGATATAGAAGTTCTATGAAGATATAAACGTTCTGTGCATACCTCTATATAAGGAGCAGCATTCGGCACTCGCTGACAGCTTTCTGCTTCAGCTTCCAGTGTTCGGCTCGTCTTCTACAAGTACGTCGTAGTGCTCGTCAGCGCATTTATGCGCACGCAGTCAGAATACTACTCTGCTGCACGATAGTTTGCTATTATGCAAACATTATATTCTGAGTTGCAATGCTGCAATACGTCTTCATCGTGGCAGACTTTCAAGTTGCTACGCAAATAACCGTGTGGTTTATATCGACGCCGAAATACTGAAAATATCAAAGCTCACGACATTTTCTAAGTTTCAGTGATCTTCGGCAATCTACAAGTTCCAGCCATCACGTGTTGCTTTTCTACTGCCAGTCGATGGAGTCATCTTCGCATCAGCCTTCATGTTCCAAGACCATGGAAAAATTGTAATCATGGCTCAATCCAAGGATCATGTAGAAGTCTGTAACCATCATATCGCAAAATTCACTGTATATTCATGTTCATTAAGACAAATCATTGTCAAACTATGCCATTATTTATTTGGCTGATTATTTAAATTGCTTATATAACTTATCAAATGAAGCGTACAGTGTTTCACGTTGTTTTATTTACTGTGTACGTATAAATTCATTTTGTTTAGTTGGGGGGAACGTCAAAAACTCGACGTTTATTCGGGTTTTCTCTTTTTTTATTATTTAGCATGTGCCCGTTGTGGACGTGCCTCACTTTTGCTTTAAAACCACTTTGTCATTCTGTTTAAAACTTTTGGGGGATTTTTTGGGGAATATGTACTTTCTTGCAAGAAAGAAAAATCAGTAACTCTGTATATGTAGCATTTAAGGAAACAATTTTTGTATCTGTTATATGTGAATAAATATGTGTTACTTGAACTTGCAATGAATTTAAAAGATTCACTGTTCATTATCTATATGCTTAGTGAAATACCTAAGTCCCCACTTCTCCTATGTTATATGGACTCTCCGTCGGTAACAGGAATGAAGTACCTAAAATGTAAAGCTAAAACATCGTGATCTTCAGCTACGAAAATAAATAACAAATTAGTCTGCATAAAATATTTGAACCTGTACAAAGGAAAATATATCAATCTATCACTAAATAAATATAAATCATTTTCCTCTTTTTGTTCGGTAGGTATATTTTCAACCTGAGTATGATTGTATCACCATTATTTCTTCAGCTGCCGGCCACCGCCACCAGCTACACTGTGGCGTAGATAAGGGGGTACGTTTTTCCCCGGACGTACATCTGGGGGCTCTAAAGTAAAGTTAATAAGTTCAAATGATATAGTGCAAAGACATAGTTACCTTACAGGAGGATTATCACAAGGAGAGAGCTCAATTTAAGGTAGCAGTACTACAAGCAAAGAAGAGAAGTTGGGAAGAGTTTCTCGAGAAAACTTGAGGAATCCCATACAAATTGGGCGTTGATAAGATAAAAAGAAGACAAATATGATATAGTGTAGAAGAAAACGGATGTTATACGACGGATTGAAGGGAAACGGGAGAGGAACTATTAGATAAAATATTTAACTTTTCGGGAGATAAGATGTGGATGAGGCGCGAAGAAAATGAAGGAGTGAGGATGGAACTAAGAGAGCAAAATCAAAGAACAGACAAATTAAAAAACTGAAGTTGTCCAGGATTTGATGGAAGTTGTCAAAAAAAGGTTAAAATATACATATGTTAAATTGAATAAGATATATAATAAATGCATCTCAATTGGATACTTCCCAAATGTCTGGAATGTAGGAAAGACGAAGCTCTTCTTAAAAGGCAATGATAGAGAGCCGACAGATCCAAAATCATATCGACCAATTACTCTGATACCAACTCTAGGAAAGGTTTTGGGTAAATGGATAACAGAAAGATTGACATCATTTTTGGAAGAGGGGCAGCGAATGCCGTGAACGATCTAACATTTTTTCTTTTTTTTTCTTTTTCTCGGAACTTTAGGGCTCGCCAACGTCAAGGTCATTAGAGTCCTAGATCTAATAAATATCATAACACAAGATAAGAAAAGTATGGTATGTGATTATTTCTTGACATAGCGTGAGTATTTGACAGTGCAGATTGGGAAATTATATTGATGAATTTGCACGAAAAGAATGTACCAGCTGAAATATACAACATATTGTGTTCATATTTCGAGAAAAGATTCATGTACATGGATATTGGTCAGGGGAAAATTATACGCGAGATGTCCGCAAGGCAGCAATAGCAGTCCCATATTATGGAACATGCTAATGGATATGTTCTAAAAGAATTGCAGGAGAAGAATGTAAATTGTGTTGCTTTCGCGGATGATCTGGTGCTGTTTGTGGAAGGTGGGAGATAGGGAAGAAAGGACAAGAGGTGCTAAAAGTATGTGAGGAGAGTTGTGTAAAGATGAAATTGAAGATATCAGGAGAAAAAAGTAGAACAATGTGGTTTGGGTGGCTTGTTGAGAAACGACGCGAACCGACAATTAAGTTAGGGCATAATAACATAAAGGTTGTGCGCAGATTTAAGTACTTAGGAATAATGATAGACGAAAAAATATTGTTTAGAAACCATCTGAATTACATATTGGAAAAAGCGAAAAATATACATTATGGATTAATGCGAGTGGGGTATACAAAATCAATGTTCGGAATAAAGACCTGATAAAGCTGTATAAAGGAGCCATACGGCAGGTAATATGTTATGGATGTGATGTGTTATATAAAATAGAATGTTATATAAAAATTCTGAACAAAAATTACTACAATTACTACAATTACAAGGGTTATGTTTAATAAAATTGAGTGGATGCCTTAAAATAGTATATACTGATGCATTAGAGGTGTTGTTAGGAATATGACCTATAGATTTACAGATTCAGAAAACTACATTTCGGAAAAGGCTGGAAAAAATAGGAGAAATAACATTCAATGGGGAGAAGATAAACAAAGACGATAAATTTGGAAGAAGAAAAATAACACAAGAATTAATCAACGGTTGGCAAATTCGATGGGACAAGACATGTAAAGGCAGGAAAACATACGTAAAGTAACCTTCAAAGAGACGAATAAAATTTTTTTAAAACCAAACAAGATTTTGATGGAGTTTCTCACAGGCCATGGAAATTTTTTAACATATATAAGGAGGATTGGAAAGGATGTAGAGACAAATTGTTAGTGTGGTAGGGGTGAAGAAGATAAATACCATGTAGTTTGGGAATGTGATTTTTATGGCGAGGAGCGAGCTAAATTTCTAACATTGTAAACGTGTAGACATTTTTGATAGTAGAAGCAAGGAAAAATTAATAGAAGATGAAGCTAAATTTAATTTATTTTTGGAATAAGTTACAAAAGTTGGAACTGTTCGGGATGTCATAAAGATAGAATAGAAAAGGAGTGAAATATCAATAGATATGAAAAGAGACTTCGGAAATGGAAATAAATCAAAACAGAACCCTTTAATGACATTGTTAAAGGCAGGGTGATCTAGGATCTAATATCAAAATAAATGGGGGGAAAAAATTCGAATGAATATCAGAGTGAAATGTTTTCCCCTATGAAATGCACTTCCGGTGTCATTTCCGTTTCATTCGGAAAAGTGTGCATATGCCACGCAGTTCACTTGTTGCATCGCGTTTTAACATTTGAGATTTTGGTTTTTCTGCAGGCACCTGGAATATTGTACGTACACGCGGGACAAAGACCCAATTCGTCGTCGTTATTTTGATGATAATCTCCTTTTCGCTATACGGTTCTAAGTGTTGTGATATTTTTCATTGTTAACTGAAACATCACTTCAGTATTTACACATGGGACAGAGAAAATGATAAGATTTGTTGTAATCATTTTTCTGTTTTCAGAGTGTGTGAGTGTCCTCTTTTTCAAATGTAATATAATGAAGTGATAGAGAATCGCTAGATTATTTGGCCACCATGAAATGAGGCAAAATTACACACAGTGATGTAGCAAACATACGAATGAGTCACAGAATGATCCTTCTCTTCGCTACATTTCTCTCTCTTTTTCTTCTATCGTTTCAATATATCATTATTTATTCTTAATAAACATTTTTAATACCTGGGTAAACATCTATTAAACGTATCAAGGTATCTTCATATTTTTCACTTTTTAACCGAATTAAATCTTTTTTACACATTTAATGTCAACAATTAAATGAAAAACTAATCCGTGTATTTCGTGATTTTTATAAATTAAAACCGCAATAGAAATTACTTCCCTCTCGATGAGACCCTTGTAAAAGAAGTCCAAAGAGTTAAGTAAAAAATACGAAGGAGGTTGTTTCCAATCAAAAACCGTGATTAAGAATCCGCGTCAAAGAAGTGCCTGAACTCTCCTTACTTTTACAAGTTTTTACATAACTTGCTTCGTTGTATGTAAATTGTCCTTCAGTTTCAAAATTGGTAATTGAATTTTCGCCCACTTCCAAGTTTCCAATCGAGCTGAAATTTTACAGATGTGTGGTTTGCAAGACAAAAGATGATTATTGTACCAGTTTACGTAAACCTTTGCCTGTGGCGGTGAATAATATCGCACCATAACTCTAGAATACCTGTAATAATTACAACCAAACTTTGTACACGTGTGACTATGTGACAACAGGCATTGTGGGGATAAGACAACCCTGAGACCCCTAGGAACGAGGTGGGAATGGGATGAAATGTAAGAATAAAGGAAAGAAAACGATTTTAGACTGGAAAACAGAGTTTTTGTCGTTGAGGTGTATAAGGTAAGTTCACAATCAGTCCACATGGGAGATGATATGCCCCTAGCACCCATCGGCTAGGGGGTGGGGATGCAGTGGCAAATAAAAATAATAAAGAACGACCGACATTGGTATTGAATACATCAGTTTTGGGACCGCTGAAGAGAAGAGTGACACTCGCAAGGCAACTTAAGCCCATAATCACCCACATATGGAATACACACCCTTTGAGTAGGGGTGAGAAGGAGATTTTTTTAAAAGTTATCGAAAATGACAGATATTAGTATTGACATCATTGTTTTCGGGACCTCTGAAACTGGTAGTGATATTCCCGACGACGCCCAAGTTCATGATCAACCCGTATACACCCCTAGCACCGTTTGAGAAGAGAATTCAAAATACAAATGATAGAAAGTGACATCAGTGACGAGTTTTCGACATTGTTGAGCTGATATAGTGTGATATCCAAATAATGTGTAAATCATATTTCAGGCTCTGTGAGAAATAAGTCACCCCTAGCACCTCATAGTTACGGGGTGGGATAGTGTAGGAAGAAATAATCGAAAACGACGGAAATTGGAGTTGAATCCATCATTTTTGAGGTCTCTGGATAAAAAGTGGCATCCTTAAGTCCACGATCAACCACCATACACTACAAGCACTCCTAGGGAAGGAAATTACATGACAAAAATATTGGAAATGACATACCTGAGACAAAATCACTGTATTCAGTGTCACTGAGATGAATGGTGTCACCTCTGACATTGTTCAGATCTAAATTCAGTCCCCATAGAGAAAAAGGGAGGGAGAGAAAAGGGTTGAAAGGGAGTGAACGAGGAATAGTTGGAAAGGATCCATAGTTGTCAAAGTGTCCGAGAAGTATAATTATTTTATCAATGCCGTTAAGCTCATGTTCAGATCACATCGGGGTACGGTACTCCTATAACTACTATCGGATTTTCTATTATAGACCCCTGACTTCTAATTGCTGTAGGTAGTACAAAAAATCGCAGAAAACCACAGTTACCACCTTAGATTAAAAATTTTCTTTTGCATACATACATTTGAAAAATTTGTTTTTATTTATGAATAATTTTTTAAAACCTGAAATGTTTAAAAAAAGTGATATTTTTGCGTTTTTTCTGATACGTCAACTTCATTATTTTTCATAAAACAAACCAAGAGTAACAGAAATAATTCTTATTCAGCAAATGATCACTGTTGTATTTGTGACATTTATTAATTTCAAGCTTCCGCATGCAAAATGTAATGAGCTACTATTTTTTTTTTCAAAAATACTGCAAAAAACGAATAGACACATTATTAAGGAATAAAATTTATATTGTCGCACTCAGAAGAATGCCATGATCACGTTACAATTAAATGTAAAAGTTTAAAACCATTTGTGTAACCTCCAGTAAATGATAAATAAAATCATGTATCCAATTAGCGACCAGCGATAGATTTCAGTCTCGCGTTGACAAGCCCTAAAGACCCACACACACACGCACAAAAACAAAAAAAAGATTTCAGTAACGGGCGTTGTTGCCGCGCGTATCACTCCACTGACTGGTATAGTTTTGTCAGCTGTGAGTTGATTCTGTTGACTGAATACGGCATTGGCAACAACGCGCGTGACGAAAATGCACCGCTGACCGATTATCCAAATCATGGTTTTATTTATCACTTGCTGGAGGCTACACAAGTAGTTTTAAACGTTTACATTTAATTGTAACGTGATCATGGCATTCTTCTGAGTGCGACAGTATAAATTTTATTCCTGAAAAATATGCCTGGTCGTTTTCAGCAATGTTTTTGGAAAAGGTTAATAACTCATTATATTTTGCATGTAGAAGCTCGAAATTTTGAAATGTAGTCACAAACATAATAGTTAACATTCGCTGAACAAGAATTATTTTGACCTTTTTAGTTTAATTTAGAAAAAATTGTAAAGTCGACGTATAGGAAAATCCGGTAAGAATTTCGCGTTTTTTTGAAATATTTCTGTCTTTAAAACAGTATTATTCATTCTAGAACCATTTTTTAACTTGAGTATGAGCAGAAAAAACATGACAAATTTAATGGTGTTAGTTTTTTCTACGATTTTTTGTGGCATCTACAGCAGTTGAAAGTGAAGGGTCTGTAATAAAAAATCCGATAATAGGGATGGGAAAGGGGAGACAGAAAAAAACGTAATACGACCGATATTAGGGTCGAAACCTATCAGTAGTTTCATATCATTTCAGGCTTCATTATCTGTTACAGTTGAGTTTCTTATCAATTATCTCCGTGGCAACACAGCGGCAGCGGCTGCTGTGGCGTAAGTTAATTAACACGCTTGTAGAATCTAAACTGTTCGTCCAAATTTTACTATTTCTATTTTTCTTAAATGCACTCAGGTGGTGACGATAAGGGAGGCCTTGAGAGCTAGATAGTGGAAATTTCGTTACCTTCCTCGCGGTTAGGGACGGGAACGCCTCTATGGCTGCTAAAAGCGGAATAGCTCTGATCATATGCAAAGGTAATAAGGCTGCAAATAGATAAAAGTTAGAAGGATGAAGATACCAGGAGGTGAGAGGAACTTGCTATTCTAGGATTTGAGATCCATCCATCGATATATTGAGTCATACAAGATACGATTTTGAATATGAAACATTCAATACAAATGACAAAGGAGACATGAATATAGAAATGATAGATAGAGTTGATAAACCCCAGGTAATGATAGCCAGCCGAGATACAGGGAATTTTGGAATTGATTCATCATTAATATTGTTTTAATGTGGACTGAATTGTTGTAATACCGTTGCAATGTGTAAAACATAAGAAATATAGATTTCAATGTGTTCCGCTGCGATTTTCTTGCAACTTTCATTATTATATAAGGAAGTAAACTAGTCTAATGAAGGCGTAAAGGTAAAATCGTTTAAAAAATAGGAAGAAAAGCATTCACGCGGAAGGCGAAAGTGGTAATTTCAATATTTTTTATCATTTGGATTATTGAATATTTTACAGATTTTGTAACACTAAAAAAATTTCCCGTTAACATAACCAGCTGGTCGCACCGGACAGCAATGAAATTCTCAAACATAATACACTTCTGACAACCAGGAAATTTGATTTAGGAAAAAACACCAGATAACATTAACAAATTGAAATTTATTGCCATAACCTGTAGGCATAAAAATAGAATTTGAAAGTATTCTGACTCAAACTACATTTCTTTTGAACAATATTTCTTCAACAAAAATATTCCTGGAAGGATGACAAGTAACTGAAAGAAAAAAACAAAAAACTTAACGTCGTCTTTCTTCTGAGTTGTACTTGTCTCGTCTTTAAAATTAAGTTGCTCGTAAAGGCTCGATGACACTGAGCGAATTCACTAGCTAACTAGCAGATTGTGAAAAATCTGCGAGAAAAGTTGCAAGCTGGGCTTCTTTACTCACTGGCGTGTGGGCTTGTTAGCTAGTAAACTAGCCGTGCGTCATCACAGTTGCTAGTGAACTAGCTGCGATTATCCTAGTGGTTCTTGGAACCAGTGTCAACAAAATGTCGACGGAAGTAGTTCGCACGGGAGCCGTTATTTTAGCTCATGGAGTTAAAGAGAAAAGAAAAGCAGAAATTGAGGCATACAAAAGTGTGGGTAAAACCACGGATAGAAAGACGTGAGAAATACGGTGCATCGAGCAGTTTACTGAAAGAGTTAAAGGACAAAGATAATATCTGTGCTCAGATTGCAAAATGTTATAAATAACTTTTTCTAATTTTACGGGACAGCAATTTTAAAATTCAAAATGTCATGAAAAATCAGCAAGTTGTTTTACATGAGTAAACGTATTACCAATATTTATGAAAGGTAGTTGGCTAATACTTACAGTCACTGCACATAGACAATATCGCTGTATTAATAACAGCTGTTTTCCAGGAGTTTCCTGACTTACGACATTTTGCACTTCCTGTTTTTTCAGTTTTCGCCCTATCTTAGTGTTATAGTATAATGTTTTAGAAGGGTAATAGAAGGTAGACTTATTAAGTTTAATGTTTTATTAATCAAATTAATAAAACAAAAAATTCAATTTTACACGGTTTCATTTTCAGTCGTTACAAGGTTTTCAACCTCGTCAAATTCTGAAGCATCATCACTGGTTCGCAGGTTTTTTTAAAATAAAAATCGTGGCAGTCTTCATATACTAGCGAAAGAATTGACAACAGGTCATTGTTTTTCAAAGGGTTAATGGGCAGTGACCCAGCATAAGAGAGCGGTATGGTGATGGAATATAATGACAGTGGCCTTCCTCTTTTCTGTCTCCTGAAATCTACGAACTGAAATTCCGATGATTCGTCCAGAGTGTATTTACATTTGATTACTCCAAAAGTTGATTCATAGCGCAACCATTTTATTCACATCCACTCTACCCTTTCTCCACTTAAATTAATGGTCCTTCTTACCAAAACGCTATCTTTTTTCAAAAGTTTGGAGGAAGCGAGGAAATGCGAGTTTGTCATGGGAGTCACATGCAAAAGTTTTTCTTCTTTTCGTACCAGTCTCTTGGAGTCATGATGGCTGCTTGCTCTGCTTGCTTGTTTGCCCTTTCAATCCTGGCATGGTCACTATCACACTCCAATCTTGTGTGACCAGGTAAGAGAAATTTTTGATCAATTACACAGATTGAAGGTTTCTCCAGGATTGCAAAACTGAACATTATTGCCATGTGAATATTTCTATTTTGGCCACCACATGTGTCAGAGTATGTTGTTATATGCGATATACTGTCGGGCAACATGATTTTTCTAAACACACATGATGCTATTTGATCAGGTCCACGACCTCCAAGCCTCGTGTCACATGAAACAGTGTTTCTTGAACATGCGAGCAGTCACGCACTGTGAGGTTGTAGGAAGATAGTAACCTTTTGTAGTAAGCAATGTTAGTAGATAGATATGGCGTTGGAAGCACTTGCTGCAAATCGAACACTCATACCCTTTCTGCTGGATTGTTAGTAGCTGACTCCTTATCCTTTCTTTTACTTTCATATCCCTTTTCAGCATGAGCAATATGTTCATCATGAAGCAAGGACAAACGTTCACGTACCTCCAGATTAGTACAATTTTTTTTCTTAGCTTTAAATTCATCACATTTCTTACAAACATGTATGTATAGCTGTTTAAACTTTAAACCAGTGGTTTTGAAAACACTTCTGAACATATCATAAGAAGCTACCTTAGCATCACTATTAGCCTGTAAACAAGAGGTTTTATATTCATCGTGCATTTTGTTTATTGTGAGATGACTGGGAAGGTAAATTTTTCAGATGTCTCTCTTCTGGAATAGTGACTAATGTTTCTTGGATACATATTGATAAAACGTCTTATTTCCTCACGTTCCTGTGTTAATTTATTTTTGGGTGTATGCTGACCTCTGCGATCACTGACCACCATGCCAGTTGAACTATTTTTAAGTTTTATTACAAGAGCATCGACCTGACGTGGTGTGATCCCGTGGACATTACAAAAAAAATCTTTACATACTTCGAATTTTTCGGACCTCGATATGACTGAATACAATACAGAAATCTGTCTGTTCTTATCCCCTCCTCTTTTCCTTTCAACAGCTTTCTTTAAAACTGAAATCCTACCACAAAGAACATCATGTTTACCTTAGTTCGATTTTAATCTAAACTGGGCATTGAGCTCTTCCTGGGCTTCAGGTGAACATTTTTCACTGCATTTCTCGAGCTTGCAGCACTCTGCTTTAGGAGAAAAAACTTTGGCGGGTATTAACATACCTTTCCGATTCCTGTATGACAAGCCTTTCTCCTTCTTTTTCATTTCTTCCTCTCTACAACTTACCCCTTTTTGTCGTTTTTTTTCTTGAAATGATAGCTTCAGGTAGCCCTTCAGCATCACTGGCTGGTACTAAGCAGCGAGAGTTGGCAG